>CM047812.1:92712450-93297496 GCA_026214975.1 Gentiana macrophylla
AGGTGATGGAAACAAAAGGCGAGTTGATTGAAGCGAAGGCTAAGTATCTTTGAAAGCATTTGCTAAGGTGAGTGAAATCACGATGCCGAAAATGTACGTCTGAGAGAGGCTGGGTAACAACTACTGAGTAATTTTTGAAAAGTATATACGCGGCTTCCCGAGAAAGTGTATGGGCGGTATCTGTGCTTACGAATTTTTATTGAGGTTAAGCGACAAGGTGGTGGTAGCAAAAACCATGGTGGCGTTTGGAAATACATCTCTAACGGCACCAGATGATGCGGCCCTGCATACGTCTGAACACCATGTCTTCACGTTCCCGATTACCCCCTTCGCTTGAAGCATGAAATACATCCACGCATCGTCCTGCTCTCCGTCGGTCATGCAAGCGCTACGGAAAGAGTTTATCACTGAATTACACCGTGGCTACTAACAATGTCCCGTCGCATTTTGTTTTAGATGAGTACCGTCCACGACTAAGGCGGTCGGCGATGCTTAAACCCGTCAATACTAGATTTCAAAGCCATGAAAGCGATACTTGAACACGCGATAACATGGTCGAGTCTACATGTATGTGTGACGGTTCGAGGATTTTCACTCTTCCCAACATGTAAAAGTAGGCGGGTAATTTAGAATACGATAGTGTTCGCTTCCTCCGATTAATTCCAGCGCTTTACGCCTACAATGATATGCTGCAGCTGATAATCAAGGTCTATATTGAATACTCTTTTGGCCTCCATGATTAAATGTTTTGTCGTGAAGGTATTTGCCGAGTTTTATGAGGTTCTCTCTAACGAGATGACCTATAGTTCGGAGTGCAGCTTGCTATGATCGGCCTTAATCGCTCCAATCCACAAGTGTGAGTTTCATTGTACTCGGTTATCTCGAAGTTATTGCAATCAAACATCTTACCTACTTTGACTTTCCATTCGCATTTCTACGAAGTAAAGCATCGTAGTTTTAACTTACTTTGTCGGACCGGAAAGGTTTCACATGTAATTATTTTTCAATGCATGGTAACTCATTTTCATCTTCATATCATCCTTGTCCACTGAACTTTTACCAATATACAATAATCAGAATCTTGATGCAAAGCATGACCCGTGGACATGGAGGAATTTCGAATCAGATATGTCGGAACCGAAATGAACACCTCATTGCGATTAATACTTGCCATACTAAATCTAGGACCAATATCGGGGTTACGTTCTAATGGTGCTCTCGTAAAACTCGTAAGCGATCCCGCGATCTTGGGACCGGTTGCATCGTTGTTGGCATACCACTGTTGAAAGGCCTCTCAAAAAACTCGTAAGCGATCCACGATATTGGGACCCGCTTGCATACGTGTTGGCATATAGATATGTTACGCTTTCGGCGCTCTGAAAACTTCGTAAGCGATCCACGATATTGGGCACGGCTTGCCGGTGTTGGCATAATAAAGCGGGCGGTCAAGCTGGTTTGTTCCATTTATGTTGACATTATGACTTGTCCCGTCTAGCTTGTTGTTGGATATGCGGTGGAGTGCGTTATGCAGCTAAAATTAGGCGAGGAGGTGTGTGGATTGGTGGCGAATCATATTACGCAATTATTCCCGATCGTAATCGAGGTTCAACTTGTGATGTCAATGACTTGTTATTTGAAGTTATATTCGGTCGGATGGCGGTTTCATGAGGATAAAGGTGATGTGTTAGGTACAACATGCTTTAAGAATTTCGATTCACGATCCAACTCGGATGTAAAATCCTCGATACCTCTTTCATTTTCTTCATGTAGTTGCTCATTTAAGTCAAATTCGTTCTCATCTTCCGTATCGTGATAAATGCGTAACGGTTCGGCGTTAACGCGTAGTTTCACGACTTCTTTTCTCAAAATATCATCAATGTAGCCTAGCCATGTATCATCGTCCAAAACATCAATCGGTTGGTCATAATCTGCGTACATTAGTTTCATGATCAATGTGTTGTTTGAGACATCAATTCTACTTTCTTACACTTTGACCTTCACTTCATCCAATGTCGTATCGGTTTCACACGAACCAAATACAATTTTCCTTTTCTTATAAGACCATTTGTCAGCATTTATCTTCATAGTATTTCCACTCTCCGCCAAATAAAAACTTACACGGACACCGTGTTGTTATGCAAAAAAAAAAAAACAATCATTTATCCACACGATTAGGGTTTTTCCAAATATTGTTGGATTGACTAAATATTTTTGTAACATTATTACTGGATTGAAATATATACATATACATATATATATGTGTGTGTGTGTATATATATATATATATATTGTATGTGTATGTTTATATATAAATATATGTGTATATAAATGAGAAACAATACATATATACACATATATATGCTAGTAGTTTATATGTGTGTGAATATTGGTTTCTCGTTTATATACACATATATTTACTTGTATTTAAGTGCATATAGCCAGATACCATAAAAAAACACATCAACAACCTTTAAAATAAATAAATATTCTTTAGCATATATACATACTGAGACACCACCACACGCACACACGGTTAGGTTAGGTTAGGTAAGGTTAGGTCAAAAAAATTCAAGTTTCGTTGTGTTGTGTTGTGATGATGAAGCGGGGGTAATAGAAGAAGATTGTTTTCACCTGCGATCATAGAATATTTGATGATAGCGAGGAGATCGGATCTTTGGGCCAGAGCCAGCATAGCGAGATCTTATGCTTTCGATCTAACGGATGCCTAAAGCTTCCGGCGGAGGCTTTACCAAGGCTGCGAGCGGAAAGATGCTTTCTATTGAAGCGAGGCACAATGAAATTTTCTACGATTTCCTACCGAGGAGCCCGATACAAAGCACGGAGATTAGGCATGACCTGGTGATCGGAAGGATTGAAAGCACCACAGGGATCATGCGTTTTTAGAACGCTAAATCAAGTCGAAGCGTCTGTAGAATCGTAAAAATTCTTTTGTTTTGGAAATTTCAAACAACATTTATTTGTCGTTTGTTTACCGTTTTTAATTCAAATTTTTTATTAAATTAGGGCATTTTCATTTGTGATTGCAGTAACGATTAAATTATTCGAGTGTTATTTGAAAACTCAAGTTGTATCAAACTACATATTTCAAAATTAACTAAGGCATGGAACATGAAAGGAGATTATACTACTAAATTTTGAAACAACATACTTGTCACATCTGATATCGTATAATCGAAATATATCTGATATCAAAACTTCTACATTATCATTTCTAATATTAACATTGCCACTATAATATCATTAATGCATTCATTCTAAAAAATTTCTAAACTATCAAATAATCAAAATAATTACAATATCAAAATTTATACAACGAATGACAATTTTATTATCGAAGGATCTCATTATAATTAATCATTTCAATATCTTAATAATCAAAATTTTATCCTTTCACTACTAAAACTATAAGATTTTACCTTTTCACCATTGAAAAATCGAAAATTTATATCTTTATAAGGTTATTTCCTCAAACATATCATCAAATTAAAACAAATACAATATTTAAAATAAATCAAACAAAGCTGCTATACTGAAATCTTTACCCGTTTGTTTAAAAGAGTAAGGCAGGTGTAGATTGATATCATAGATTGATAATTTTTGTGCGAAAGTTTTGTGAAGATAAATTCAGTGAAAAAGATTGATGATTTTGGGTGAAGAAGATGATGGTATTGGTAAAATGTAGGAAAAAGCAGCGAGTTGGGGCGTTTATTAATTGATTCGATATTCGGGGCGTGGATATTTTTACGCGATGCGTTCCAGCACCGCGTGACCGCCATTTAAATTTCCCCCAGAGCGTGGAAATTGATTTTAGTGTGAGTTGAATTTCGTGAAACCTTCCAATTTCACGATTGTAAATCTGGTGGAAAATTTGCGCGATCGTGGAATAAGCGCGGCTCTTAAAAAAAAATGTCGGCTGAGCAGGCTGCAAATTGAAATATGGTGTCTACAGTGGCGCGAATGTATATTTTCTAAACATAGTCGGCATTCTTCTAGATAAATGGGAACAAATCACACTAATATTACTCCCATAATTGTACCGAGATTTTCTCTAATTTGTCTTTCACTACTATTTTATTTATGGAAAAGTATACATACACCGAAAAATACATAAAAATGTACACAGAAATGCAATCTGCAGTTCTGCACCATGCATTGATGGTTGAGAATAAAAAAAATACAAAATAAAAAAAATTACAGCCTCATGATTTGTTGTCGGAGGATGACTTCGGTGTCCCATCACCTTTGTTTATTAAAAATCAGGTTTATTTCGTTAATATTTGTGATTATTTGTTTGTTTTGATTACAAGCGCTATTAGAAGATATAAATTAAAGATAATGCAAAAATATAAATATTAGTTATTATTATAGTTTAAATTAATGTGTGATTGTTAAATTTAGGTTATGATTATTTGAGATTTTATCATTTATTTTGAATCTGATTTTTATCTCTTTTATCTCACATATAAAGGAGAAAATCTTATGTGATTAAAAATCGATCACCGATAAAGCGTCGATTCTTCTCATATTATTTTAAATTTGTGTTTGAGCGTGGTATCGGGTCAGGCGAGGGTTCGAGTTCACTGCGTTAATGACACTAGTGATCCTTTTTCCTTTAAAAAGTTAATTCTTCTTTATCAAAACCTGCATCTGCTACACGCTGCATATTCTTCTTCGCGCGTCACATTTCATCGCATATATATCATTTTATTGTGATTATTATTCATGTGTCTATTTTTTTAGTGAGCCCAGAAATATTACACCTATTGCAAGTTGTCGTCCAACGTCAAAAAAATAAAAATAAAAAAATCAACTCATGTTACCCTTGTTCATATCCAGATCCATCCATAGAATGCATCCTACGAATTTACACCACAAAAGTTGAGCTTTAATTATTTTCTTGAGTCCGGTTTTATGTATTTTTGGAGTCAATCTTGTTTAAGTCTTTTTTTTCTCTGTCAACATCACTCCAAATCACACCAAATAAAAAAAAAAAAAAAAAAAAAAACCATTTTCCCCTTCTGTTTCCAACTTTTTTCATAACAAATAAACAATATATATAATATATATATATATATATATATATATATATATATATATATATATATATATCAGAGTCACTTCTACTTCATAAATAATTACTTTATTTATAACATCTATTATTTATTTATTTTGGCATCTATTCTACACCTATTTTATACATGTGATTAAAGAATGCAGATCCGTAGTATCAATCGCATTTGAAGGTTGGCGTGGATCGTTCTTGTGGGAATCGAATCAATCTCGAAAAATCATCACTATGGACTCGGAAGAGCAGTAAGGTGGAGATGCCTCAAAAATATCAAATCTATGGACCGGAAGAAGCCAAAAAGCGCGGAGTGGAGATGCCTCAAAATGCTTAGTATGGACCTCGAGGAAGACCATCTGGGGTGGAGATCATAAAAAAATCACTTATGGACTCGGAAGAGCCAAAAGAGTGCCGGAGTGGAGATGCCCAAAAAAAAACATCACAACTATGGACTTGAATATGGCCAAAGTGGAATCTTACTCAAAGCATCCATATTAATGGAATGGAAAAGCCTCAGGAGTAAAGATCTTATCAAAGCATCACAAAAATATGCAAAAATTGGCTCGGCATCAAACCCGGCGCCGTTTGAGGAGGGTGATTAGAATATATAAATTAAAGATAATGCCAAAGAAATAAATATAGTTGTTATTATAGTTTAAATTAAAGTGTGATAGTTTGATTTAAATTTACGTTAGGATTATTTGAGATTTTATCGTTTATTTTGAATCTGAAACTTTTATCTCTTTCTCTCATATATAAAGGAGAAAATCTTGTAACGATTAAAAATCAATCTCGATAAAGCATCGATTCTTCTATATTATTTCATTTGTGTTTTGATTTTCTTCAAAACCAAACTTGAACACGATTATAAAGCTTGTTTCTAAGCGAGCGAGCGAGAGCTTAATCGTGAGCGATCCATCGTGTACCACCTTATATAGATGAACCAATATCTGACTTTAACTACAACGCATAAGATACACATAAGATGATAAGTCATTATTCGAAACATGGATACTCTGAAAATAACTTTATAGAATATTTATATGTTTTTGGTACTATGATATTTGAATATATATATACTGCTTAGTATTTTATTTTAAAAAATATTGCTTTTTTGAGTGAAAATGTTGCTTTGTATATTGTTATTTATACATTTAGACTTAATTTTTATACGCTAATAGGCAAACTCGGACCGAATGATTTCGAATTGGAAGGCAAAAATATATATATAGCAACAAATTTCGAACATGACATCGAATAAATTTTCTTTATAAAAGAGCATAGCTTGAACATAATTCTTGTTTGTTTTGTTGAACAAGCGATCGTAAATAAGCTCGTAGCTTTAACAAACATTATGATCAAAAAAACTTTAACAAACATGTTTAAACATAATTTTCATTCATTTAATGGAACAAGCGTGAAACAATTCATGGCCTGCTTGAAAGCAACTTTAAGCAATGAATCTTCATTTCTGCTCGTTAACCGCTCTTGTCACACTCCAACATTACCAGCCGAAAAATTATACTTTTTGGGGGTGTGTTGTTGAAGTTGCTGAATTGAGCAGAAGTAGCACGACAGATTGAAGGCAACAACAACACAAGAACAAACTGTCTTAGTGGACTTTTAACAAACACCTTTGTGCAGAAATCGGTTACAGTTTGTTAACTCTAGTTAGGCAGTTGTAACCGTTTGTAGTATCAATTAGGAGGTAGTAGTGTATATATACATTATGAACTGTATACTGTAAACTCATATTTCAGATGAGTAAAAAAAAAAAACACAGATTTCAGATTAATCAATGAAATGCTAGCTAAAGTTCATCTTCTTCATCCTTTTCCCGCGTTTCTGTTATTTCGAATTCTGCAGATATTCTTGATCAAGTACACTTCGATTTCATCATGTGTGACTCTTAATGCACAGGATCAGAAGTCTTGTAAAAAATCCGAGCCTTGTGATTTGAATTCGAGTTTAGAAATAAAAGTATTTCGTCTTGCCGTATGGGTGCATGCACTCCTCAACATCAAATTAATATAAACTTAACAATTAACATCATATTCAATTTACAGACGTCGAATATCCAAAACAAGGATGCTATGTCTAATGAATCGCTGCCTATATACATTATGGAGAATTAACAATTTTGGAAGATAGAGTCAATAAAATAGAACAGAAGAGGAAAAAGAAAAACCATTTAATTTGGAGAGCATTGTAGTAATCTTGGGATTAATGAATGAATCAGCTGTCACTCATGCCAGCAAAGAAGCATAATCACACATCTTCTCATGATGTAAAGCCTTCCTTTCTGTTCTTTCAGAAACCTTCTCAATTTTGTGCTTGACCTTTTCCTCTTGGAGCCACCGGCGGCTGTGGGCCCTGTGGCGGCGGCGGCAGCAGCCACCGGAGCACCGTTCTTTTTCATACTCGCCGCCTTTATCATTGCTATGTTGCTGGAAACTAACGTAGTGATCAAAACAAAGAGGTTTTTATTTACGTAGTGATCGAATTGCGAAATTTCAAAGTGTCAATTATATTATTATATTATTTATATTTGCTGCTTGATTACGTGTTGAGGTTGGGCGTGTTTTGTTTTATATTTATAGAGAAGAGAAAGTACCAATCGCACACGTCAGCTTTAATCACGCTTTATTGATGATACGGATCTAACACGTATAAGTTCCTTTCAAAAAAAAAAAAAAACACGTATAAGTTAATAAATGTACGCACGTTTATATTTTCTTCATTCATGAATTAAATCATTTTGTTATTCTGACAACCAAAATGAATGTGACGTATCAGTTGATGAATATTTATTATTTACATAAATAGACATCTTATATCATATTCAGAATAAAAGAAAGAAAGAAAAGGAATATGCATACTAGCTGCACTTTTAGTAGTATTATATATGCATATGAAGTATGAACCTTAGTATTACTACTTTATACATAGGGATTTTGGCGTTTTATCGCCCGTGTTTTAAACTTTGTTTTGAAAACAACTCTCTCGTCTTTCGAATAACGTTTCGGTTTCTAACTTTGTATTTTCTTTCGATTTTAAGGCGATTATCGATTAGCAAATACAAGTTAATGTCATTAAATGTTTGATCCAAGGTGACAACAGCGTGTTTTAATATCATCTAAGCGATTAAAATCGAGCATTCCGCCATTCATCTTCCAAATCCCACATTGCAGAGATTTTTTGCTGTGCTGTTGGTGTCAATTTAAGGGAAAGAATTTAGGGATTTGAAAGAAGTATGAAGGGAATGTCGATTTTTAATCGTTTAGATGAGATATTAAAGCATAAGTGAGTGGCATGTTGGATCAAAGTTTAGTCGACGTTAACTTAGACGGCTAATTGAGTAATTGTTCTAAAATTGAAACAAAATACAAATTTAGGGAACCAAAAGTGTCATTTAAAAAGAAAAGGGTTATTTTTGTGACTGATAATTTAAAGCATGAGGGATCAAAGTGTCAAAACCTCTTATACATATATCCATTTGCTTAGTTAGTCTTTGTTGAAAATTTAAAGAGGTTTGGGGTGGATCTGTTGGGGTCGAATCTTTGGGAGGTGGGAGATGGTAGTAGGATGAGATTTTGGGAGGATGTTTGGGTGGGCAATGGCCCTTTGAGTCTTTCTTTTCCTAGTTTTTAGGCTATCCGTGTCAAAGGTGATGTGGTTGGAAGTGTGGTAAAATGGGTAGATCTTGGCGTTCTTTTCATTGGGTTGGGAGTAGGAGATTGAGGGGTTTCGAGGAAGGGGATGTAGGTGAGTGGGAGGTCTCAATCAACTCTGTTTGTGTAATGCAGGTGTAAATGATATTGAAATGGAAGTTATGTTGAATGGAATCTTCTCGGTGGCTTTTACGATTGATTGAGATGGATTTTTCAAAAATTCTTTTCAACGAATGATCAAGTGGCAAAGTGGCATAAGTTGTTACCTTGCCAGGTGAATCTCTTTATGTGGAAAGAAAGTCTCAAAAGAATTCCAACAAAACCAAACTATTAGTAAGTGGTGTGGAAATCCAAGATTCTTATTATACTGTTATGTCATAAGTTTGAAAAGCGATTAACCATCTCTTTTATGCTTGTGATGTGTCATTGTTGCTTTCGTCTCGTATCTGATTGGTGCAAGATTGATGGGCTAAATGCTTACTCATTTAGCGATTTTTATCTCTTGAGACCCAGGAGTGCTTCTTCGAATTTGGCATCCTACTTATGGTCAGCTACTGTTGGTGTCACGACTTGGGTAATTTGGTTGCATAGGAACAAAATTATTTTTCAGTCTCAAATTTGAATCCGGAATCGATTTTTAGAGATATTCAGAGGCTTTCCTTCTCTTGGTTACCAAATTCTAACGGCCTCAGGAAGCTGGAGTGGGAAGATTGGAAGTCAAACCCGATGATTGCAGCAATTTAATTCCAAGGTTTGGTTTTTGTTTCTTTGTGCTAGTCGAAATGGTGCCGGTTTTCTTTGAATTTGGAGCAATGCGGTGCTAGTTGAAATGATGCTGGTTTTTGAGTTTGGAATTGCAGCCTGCTACATATGTTGGCTGGAAGATTTTTGCAGCTTTTCTATTTTGGGACAATTCTTATTTCGGTAACCGGGAGTTGTTATTTTGATAACATGGACAAAATCTTTTAATTTTGTTAGCATCTTGCCGATTAACGAAATTTTTGGCTATTCAAAAAAAAAAATATATATCCCTTGCCATTACAAATTCTCCATTGTTCTTCACTAATTCTTGCGATATTGGAATACCGTTGGATAATTTAATTGAGCAATTAGATCCTTTAGGAGAATTCCAACTATTGAAATTGGAGATTTATGTTGTTGTTTTATGTCCGTGTCTTAAAAGGCGCCTGTCGTTGAATATATAAAATGTTAATTATCTATATTCTCATCGAACTAAACTTTTGGGAGAGATGATTGTTCAACATGATGATATCGTAGAAGAGATCAGGGGTTCAAGCCCGCGCAAACATAGATTACCCAAACAAACATAAACAAGTTTTGGGCTCTCTAAAAATATAATAGGCGTGGCTTGGGGGGTTGGGCCTCTCGTGTTGAGTATATAAAATGTTAATTATATACCTCACTTGAGTGGGCGTGTTAAGTATATAAAATGTTAATTATCTACCTTCACTGTCGAACTTAGCGTTTGAGAGATATGGTAGTTCAACACTATGTACCCAAAGTATACAAGATCAAGGCAATTACATAGTTTTGAATTATGAAGATGATGATTATTTTATAGGCCTCGTTAAGCTTGATTTGTAAGTGCGTGATTGAGGGCCAAAATGATGACATTCATAGGAAATCATGGCCCAAGTAGTGTAGATCTATTGATATAATCAATAATTTGCAAGATATTTTTATAAATTAAATATTTTATGATCGTTTGCATACAAGTTGCCATACAGATTAATGTTGTCGTAACAAAACAGGGTTCGACTTGCCCAGTCAAGTCGCGGTGGGTCGAGGGGGCAGTGCCAACTTGTGGGGGCTCGAAGACAACGCCCCTGAAAGCTAAACGTCACCAGCTGAACGAATTCACCTGTAAAAGGCCATCAAATGCATATGTGAAATCCAAATGCATGCATCTACGTATTGGTGTACCTCTACAAGCGAACATGCATCCGTGAGCGGTGATAACCTTGACCATTTAGTGTAAGTGTACCTCGCCGTGTATGAGGTACATTTGACCTATAAAAGGCACCAACATACAAGCGAAATCATTCTAAGTTTAACAACATTATCGGATATTTTTGAGTGTCCTCGGGTTTGATTCAAACGTGCCCTTTGTTTGAATCAAGCACCTCAATTAATATCTGAAAGAGATTTTCATTAGTTCCCTAAGTGACAATCATGATGGAAAAAATATCTCTTTTAAGATAACGCATTTGCGTGCCTTGGAGTTCTTCTTAGCCTGTTCTTATTATAAGTATTAATTTTTTCGAACATCATTGATTGTAGCAATTAATGAGGAATCAATCGCGAGATGTTCCCATTCTGCGATATAGCGCCTCTGGAGTTCGGGACCGGTGGTTTTGCTCATGGCGACCAAGATGAGCGGATAATCAAGTCGGCGATGTGTGGCCATGTGTATTTTGTATTATGTCGACTATCTGAGCTAAGAATGAATTACACTGAACTTGAGTACTGATCCGACCTTTGAAAGTGGCCTGAGCTCTAAGATCGTCGGCAGGGCCTTAGCTAAAATATCCAAGTGTGAGGCTCAATACTGGGCTGAGCTTGGAGCGGCCTCTTTACCAATTTGACCTAATTGAGGCTTATAGGAAAGCCACGTGAATGACTTCTGGATTATACCCTTGTCAGTTCTCAAATTTTTGCAAAATTTTCAACTGCTTGAAATTAGCAACTACATCGTGTCGATGGCTAAAGCTATGGTGAAGTCATGTTGATAGGCGGTAAATACAAATGGATACACAATTAGGATTGTAGTGGAGAAGTTAAATGCAAATTGATGTGTCAGTTTCACCATTCACACCCTTACTTTATGAAAGAGGGTAGAATGAGTAGTTAGAATCCATGTCACATTGTATAATAACAATGTTATAACTATTATAGCATAAAATTTCTCCGACGGAAAATAACTATTGAAGATATCTTAGATGAGACAAATTATACATGTGATGCAATATAGAAGTTTGCATTTTCTGATAGAAATGATTCATTCACGGACCGTAGGTTACATAATTTTCTACCGAAAATATTTTTAGATGTCGATTTCTTTCTTTGTTTTTGTTTTCATTGAAAGAAAATCAAACATGCGGTTGTGACGACTTTGAGTAACAATTATGTAGTTTCGCGAAAAAAGCGTCGGTATCGTATAATGAAAATATTTGATTATATACATTTAATCGGCGCTCAATTAACATTGAATACAAATAGAAAGATAAATTAAATGATTCGGGAATCAAAAGGCGATCAAAGATGATCGAAGAGAAACACAATTTGCCACACAATACTGCCAAGTATATTCACAGATTATTTGAACAATAAAACCTCAATTTGGAATTTAGTTCGAGGCTATCTATTACGACTATAATAGAGTATTTAGCAGTACTTACAAGAATGATAAATTAATAACTACAATGATATTGTTCTTGATGGCGATCTCGAGAGCTACTCCTCGGCAACTTGAAACCAAACTCAACGCATCACCTTCTTGATGTGGAGAAGCATAAAGTAAAATGAGATAAATACAAAAGTTCATAGTAAAGGGTAAAAGTACCGTATCTAACAATCAACGACGATAAATATACAATTATTACTACCAAGTATGTAGAAAGACTCACTCCTATTTATTTGTCTAACTAGTAAACTCAACTACCAAAGCGATGAGTTGCACATGAAATTTAAACAAGTCATTTTTATGTTCACGTCGAGTTACAATATTTTGATTTTGTTTTTATTTTATAATGAAAGCTACTACGTGGATTGACTTGATTTAAATTACTGAATTCATATCTGTTTGGTGGTTTCTACCAATAAAATAAACTCATAATTTCAAAATGCCAATACAATTGCTCTTAGTAGTCTGTGAAAATAGATTTGAATTTTTTTTTCTTTCTAGATTGAAGTTTAAAAGCAGATATCGATCTAGACTCAAATCTATTAGCATTATCTCTTTTTATTTCCTTCAAAATTCATTTTCTCTTTCAATTTTGAGCTTTCACATATTATCTCCACTAACAAACCAAATAATAATAATAATAATAATAATAATAATAATAATAATATCCACCAACATAAATTAAAGGATGCCCGTTTTTCCGGCCATGAGTTGTTTTTAATATTATTTATTAAATTTAGATGTGTGTCACTACGATAATCGACTTGATTTAATTTAGTATATAAATATTGTATTACGATCGTTATTATTATCATTTAATGCAATCATTCTTATTTCTACTGTTATTATATAATTTCTCCATTAACGATCTGAGTAATTTTTAGGAATTCATCTGGATGGGGTTAGTTACGTTAATCTAGCGAAGCCTCACCCTCTTGTCAATTTCTTGTCGTCAAATTATTTTTATGTTATTTCAAAAAAAAATCTTTTCTTCAAACCATTCACGACTCATTCTATTAGTTGAACTTATTCGCTTCCATTCTTTTCTTCCCCATATTCTCACCCCTCTTCATTCATGTTTTTTATATTAGAATATTTTTATAAATTGCTCTTCTATCATTATTCATCACTCAAAACCCAACAATACGTGGTTTGGCTCTTTCTTTTATCTAAAAAAATGAGCGATTGATCACTTAAATGTTAATGATCCTTATTTCTTTATATCTTCAAAGAAAGTTTATCTAGTGTTAAATTTCTTTCCCAATCAATTTCTTTTTCTTTATTATTATATTTTTCTCTTTCTTTCTATTATTTTTCTTTTATTATTATTTTTCTTTCTTTCTATTAATCAGAATCAATAGTCTCTTGATTCACTTCTTTCATTAAGCAGCTTCACTTTTGAAACTTGATTTCTTTCTATCTCAATCTATAAATTCTTTTATAAAATTTTTATTTAGGTTATCTCATCATCTTAAAGACGAATATTTCCTCCTCCCTATCACTTCTTCTACGACTCTTCAATCCTTAAGATGATCTTCCCTCCAAATATTTCCTCCTCCTATCACTTCTTCTACGACTCTTCAATTTTTGAGTAAATCAATTTGCGATTCAAGCGATATCGAGGTTGATGTGAAGCGATTGTTGCCGATTGATATGGAGAAGTTTATTCTGAGCACCATGTGAAGGAAACAAAATTCATTCATTCTGGCCAATCTTCATTTTCATTGCATTATGGGATTACGGGCGTATTAGAGATATTAATGAGATTGAGTCGATAGTTTGTTTAGATAATGTTGTTTGAATTTGAATTATGATAGACTTATGATTATTTGGTTTAAAATTTAAGATTATTTGAATAGATCTCTGTCATCAATTACTTTATAAATATCGTATTTCTAATCATTATTATTATCAATTAATGCAATCTATTTTTATTTCTCTATTACTTAAAAATCAAAAGAAATTAATGGAATATTGGTATCATACTATGATAGTGATGATTAGGATGCACATATTACATTATAAGTGTTCTATCACACATGAAAAATTTACAGAAAAAAACTACTTAACAAGTTATCAAAGTTAGTACTCCCTCCGTTTTTATACATCGCGTATGTAGATCAGTTAAATCAAAAAAATGATTAATCTTAAGCTAAAAAGTGGCCGAGTTAAAGTTAAATCAAAAAATGACATCAAAATGTGAAAAATGAAAATGTAATGATTAAAAAAAAGCGAAGGGATCTTACGGACTTACCCCGTAGAGTCGATTTCTGAGCCAACGTCGTCGGTAGAGGCTAGGATTAGTCGAGCCAGAGTTAGTTCAGAATACAGAGAACTTTAAGAATTTTTTTTACTATTTTGCTATATATTAATAATGAAATATCTACAAAATGAAATATACATAAAACCATCTCAATCGTACATTTAAAAAAACATTAAATAAATAAAACCCAAAAAAGACCTGGTACCCCTGCCGCCCGATTCATATTCGCTAGGAACCAAATTTTGTAAACAAATATTTATCTAAAAAAAACATGAAGTATATTTTGCTTACAATTTAAACGGCAATTCACCTTCTCTCCTACTAGGACCATTGACCAAGTTTGTATGAAAGGACAATACATGGAATATCATTCAGTTTAAAACAATTTATGTCCCTCAAAAAAAAAAAAAAAAAAATGAATATTTCTTTTTAAGTTTTATGCTTTCGTATAGTAACAAAAAAAAAAAAATAAAAAAATTGGTTGATTGAGAATGAAGACACTCCTCAAATTTTATTAGGCTAAAAGGTATCCATTTTATTAACGAGTACTTACAAGAACCTTAAATTAATAACTACAATGATATTGTTCTTGATAGCGATCTGGAAATTTATTTCTAATGACGTGACTTGAAACCAAACTCAATTGCATCAGCATACCGATGTGGAAGCGTAAAGTAAAATGAGGTAAGTATAAAAGTTCATAGTAAAGGATAAAAATATAAGTATCTAACAACAATAAATGACGATAAATATCTGATTATTACTAAAGTATGTATAAAGACTCATTCCTATTTACTTGTCTAACTAGTAAACTCAACTACCAAAAGGATGAGTTGCACATGAAGTCCAATGACATAATTCATGATGAACACTATATCACGACGACATTCAATCTCCGTAGTCTGTAGATTTCATGCCTTTCCAAGTGTGTGCCTTAAACCATGCATTGTGTCCAGGTCGGTTCTAGACACACCCCTGTAGATTCCATGCCTCACCAAAAAAAAAAATTTAGATCTTGAAAGTTGGAAGAATATATATTGCACGCTATGTTCACCTGCACAAAATTCCACACCAACTTCTTACTCTTTGTTTCTTCAATCTACTTATTTTACACAACCAGGGGCGTACCTGTAGCCTAACAGGCTCGAGCATGGCAGCTTAATTGGTTATCTTATATTCTTTCATCGCATCTAGGATAATAACTTATTATTTGGTAAATTATTGAAGTTTAATGTAAAAATACAAAATACATATATGCTATTGGATAAAAATTAGCAGTAGCCAAATTCATCGATTTTGGTGGTAGTCAGTAGTGGCGCGTTGGCTTTGAGAGGATCCCTTGTACACAACTTCAATGTTGTGCGCATAGTGATTTGGGTGGATGTCCAGATGATCGCCACTAAAATAGTGTGGATTTGGAATTTATTTAGGCCCGAATTTAATCTCTTGGATGGCAAAAAAAATAACCTACTATTGCTCGATCCTCTACTACAAAGCTATAGCAATTGCTACAATTGAATATATTAATGTGGATTCAATCCCTCCTACCTAAATCGGTTTCCCAGTGATTCTTTCTCTTATTGTGTGGTGTGATAATATCGGTGTCATCTATTTATCCTCAAATCTGGTCCTTCACAGACGCATAAAGCATTTAGAGTAGCTAGGACTACTCTTTTGTTTCGAGAACAAGTAGCTGCAAAACGATTAAAAAATATTTGGGTACTCTCTCCACCACAATTAGCTTGTGGGGAGTGTTAACGGAAAAACATAAATCATACATAGTCGCCAATATTAATTGAGGTATTATAGTACAATAGACATCCACGAGAAAATATTACGCAATAATAATATAATTGATGGAGTGTCTATTGATAGTGGTTGATTTTATATATGTATATCATATATAATTAATAGTTTTTTGTGTTGACAGCACAAATTACTCTGTAAATACTCATATATATTTGAATAATAATTGAATACAGCACGGTGGATAACATTATTTCTTCTTCTTTTATATTATTTGTCTTTTCTCTTGAGTCTCATCTTTTACGTTTTATTCGGTTGTTTTTCCGACAAAGATTATCAAGTAAGGGTTTTTTCATTGGATAATATGTTTGTACCTATTATTACCCTATGAAAATACCCCGACACTTTTTTTTTAAGTAAACTATTATGTTTGGGCTAGAAAAATGAAATATTGTTTTTTTCCTTATCCCAATAGGTTTCTTTTTCAAGGTTTAAGGGGCGCTACACACCTATATATATATATATATAGGTCTAATTTGAAGAGAAGTTGCACCACAACAAAAAGTAAGAAACCCTTAATTTCCTTCAAATCCACCACCCACAAGTACATACAAACACAAAGGATTCATGGCAAGATATGTATTGTTTCTATCTGCAATTGTAATGTATCAACTTTTACTCCCAGCTAAGGTGGAAATGGAATACCCCATGATGAGAGAGTATTCAAACAATATTGGTTTCACTGGTGTTCAAGCTACAAGATTTGCAAGTATCAAGGAGTATCGACACGAAGAAAATGTTATCGAACGCAACAACTTCTTGTCGATGACAACACTGAAGAAATCATTCGGTTTGGAAACTACAATTGACATGAATCGTAATTTACTAGTGCTTGGTTGTTGTGACAGGTGCAAATGTTGTGATGGAAACTACAGTTGCGGGGACTGTGATTTTTGCGATCCAAATGCTTGATATTGCTGCTATATTATGTGGATGTTGTTGCAGTTTAAATCCTCTATTACAAAGGGTATTAAGGAGTCGTCCTACAATATTATACAATAATCACCCCAACAGAATGAGGTATGGCATCAACACCTATATATATTGTTGGGGGTATGTTTTTTTTTTTTTTTTTTTTTTTTCTACTTATAATAAACGACATACTATGTAACGGAGGATATGGAGCTCCGGCTTATTGATCATTAAAAACATCTTACATCATGTCCGGTCTACCCGCTGGCATAGGCGGACTCGTGTACAATTAATGGGCAACTGCCCCTTTGATTTGGAAAAAAAATACTAATATATGCACTATGTGTTAAAGTATCGCATTAGGAAGCTTGTGATTGTATAACTTGCGTATGTAAGAGATGAAATTCCCTCGCTCACAACATGGCGCAGGTTTTGGGGATGAGTCCCTCTCTTATATGGGTTTGAGTCAATTTTCTACGTAGTATCAGGCCTTTGCTTTATTGTGCAAGTGTGGGCCTCTTCTTTGTTGGCGCTTGAGAGTGCCAGGCCCACACTTGAGGCGTGTGAAAGTATCGCATTGGGAGCTTGTGATTGTGTAAACCACCGTATTAAGAGATGGAATTCACCTCACCTCATGGCGCAGGTTTTGAAGATGGCCTCTCTTATATGGGTTTGAGTCAGATTTTCTACACTATGTATATGTACTATCTTTAAGACACTCTGCATATAATCCTTTTTAGAGCACGTGCGTCTTTATGACTCTTTAGCAATAGATTTATATTCTAAAGTAATTAGTTCTCTAGTATGCTATGGCGGTTCAAAGCGGGGTGTAAGCGATTCAATCCGATTTAAGTATTTACTTATCGAGAACATATTAATCATGTGCTCGAGTTCGAATTTCGATTATGCTCGACAAAAATCGAGCACTTTCAAACTCGAGCTCAGAAAATGGTATAAATGCTAAGGTATGCACATAATATATTTTTTTTATTGAGAAGCACGTAAAATATTAAGTCCACCAACATAATAATAACAATCATATTACATAGTTAACGATTAAACATCAAAATGCATAACATTATAATCCATTAAGTGACACAATGTCAAAATTCATGTGTGCACTTTAATTACATCCAACAGTAGAATGCAAAATCTCAAGTAATTATTATGCGTCTAAGCACTCTCATCACCAAATACATCGAAGGAAAACTTGGAGCCTACGATGTAACAATAACAGATTCCAACTGATGAATGTGATTCTTAAAAGGAAATGAAATTCAACTGGGCAAGATACATTCTTCTCAGAATCATCCAGGAGATCGAAAATGAGAAAAACAAGATTGTTGAGGCAAAGAAGAATCAAGAGAAAAATAAGGAAGAAATTACTGATGGAAAACCCAAGAATGCAATCCATGTCAGTAAATCCAGGGCCGGCCCAAATGTTAGGCTGGGCTGCTTCCTTTTCGGATCCCCTTTTACTTCATCTCACCCAGGCAAAAAATTGCCCGAGATCGGTGTGATAACATATTAATCATTCACGAGTTTGGCTTGATTATGCTCGATAAAAATGGAGCACTTTCAAACTCAAATTTGGAGCTCGGCGGCTCGGAAAATGGTACAAATGCTAAGGTATGCACATAATATATTTTTTTATTGAGAAGCACATAAAATATTAATTCCACCAACATAATAAGAATAATCGTATTACATAGTTAATGATTAAACATCAAAGTGCATAACATTATAATCCATTAAGTGACACAATGTCAAAATTCATGTGTGTTTTAATTACATCCAACAATAGAATGCAAAATCCCAAGTAATTATCGTCTAAGCACTCTAAATGCGCCAAATACATCGAAGGAAAACTTGGAGCCTACGATGTAACAACCAAGCTTAGATTCCAACTGATGAATGTGATTCTTAAAAAGGAAATGAAATTCAACTGGGCAAGATACATTCTTCTCAGAATCATTGAGCAGATCGAAAATGAGAACAACTTGATTGTTGAGGAAAAGAAGAATCAAGAGAAAAATTAGGAAGAAATTACTGATGGAAAACCCAAGAATGCAATCCATGTCAGTAAATCCAGGGCCGGCCCATATGTTAGGTGGATTAGAGGGCAGCCAAAGGCCCAGCCGTCAGGGGGTTGAAATTACATGTTTCGCAAAAAACAATATTCGTGTAGATCCAATCCCAACTGATATACCTATCACGATTAGAACCGAGTATACGGATGGGGCTGAATCAAGCCCAACAACAAATCATGGGCCTCTGTCCTCATCGTCATGATCAATAAGCCGGACTCAACTCGCACCGACATATCGGACTTTGTGGAAGTTACCCGTATTATCAGTGGCTAAGCTTGAGTTGATGACATCAAGACAAAGGAAGATATGAGTCCGACTACTATCAAGTCCATTTGTCCGCGATCTTATCACGGCAATTTGTCCGGTCAACTTATATATATAATTATCCTTAATTGTATGCTTTCAATGTCTTGTCATGATTAGACTAAACCGACTTAGCCTTTGCCTATATATATGGGATCACAATGTAATAGAAAAGGATCAAGAACTAATATACACGAGCTACCTTTGTCAATTTGTCGACTCACTTGTGTTCTTATTCATAAGCACCGATCCGACCACCGTGTTCTTGATAACCATCACCTTCTCACGAGAAATCATAATGCTTGACCATATATTCTCACAGTATAACTGTTACCGCAAACATGATATATCTGACTATGGCTCCATTAACGGGAAAAATCATTATCTTTCAGCATCTTCAAATCATTCACCCCACCATAAATTCGGTTTCACGGAGTCGCCAACCAGTTTTACGATTAGTAAAAGCCTTAGTTTACAGGTTATTTGGCCTCGAACCATTGTTTTTGTTAGGAAAGGCTGCGGATTCTTAAGGAGCAGATTTGGTTCTTGCAGATTTCGAAACACATATTGTCTAATCAACCTCAAAGTCGAAGAACACCTTCACCGGTGAGTTCATAGCTCTACTGAGGCCCGTCATATTTCCGAGGTTGGTATAAAGTCTTGAGTGAGTTCTACTCTTTCAAGTACTAAGGAGGGCATTTTCATGTTGAAACCGCTTGGAAACACACTTTTGGGTATTTTGGATTACGAGTCTTGGGAGATATTTCTATAGTCAACAAAATATCTTCAAAATTTCTAGTCAAACATGGCTGGTGTGAAAAACATGACCTGCTACACGATCTAAAGTAGGCAATCAAGGCCTACGCGTGGAGGCGAACACGCCATTTATCGAGAGAGCAAAATAGTGTCTAAACCCAATCGGGTTGGACCGGATCCGACAGGTCGGATCATTTCTACTATTTCTTTATGATTATACATATATTAAATGGATTTTCTGTTGTCATATATTTGTTCTTTTAAAGAACCAATTGTGAATAATTATATGATAATGTCCTTAGTATTAAACTGTGATAGAGAAACCGTGATATGCGATTATGGTTGATGAGATCTCTAATCACTTTAATGAGTTTGATACTTAAATGTCTACAGGTTGATGTCTTTATTAAGCAGGCATTGATAGTACAAACAATATAGCATGTATTAGATGTCTTACATGTCTTTAAGAGGCGGGGATATATCTCGTTTATCGAAATGTAGAAAGTGTAACGCCCGAATTTTATGACATAAAAGCGAAAGGGTATAGTTGTCAAAATAAGAATAGTTACTCGTATAATTGTGTTAGTGACCAAATATATAATTAAATTACTTATATTATGAATAACATTTTATTTATTTATTTATTTTCTATTTCTTCTCATGTTATTATTATTATATTTCTCTAAGCAGGAATGCAAATGTAAGTTCCAGTCCTCGTATTATGGCTTCTCTAATATTAGTTATATATTTAGGATCAGTAAATATCAATTATTTTGCATTAAGGGTTTGAGGTGAAAGCGATGCATTAAGTCTCTTTAGTAGCATTTCTTCCGTTAAATCAGTTCACCACTTCAAGTACTAATTAAGGGTAATTATATGAGGTATTTTTCTACTAGTATAAATTGACATAGTTGGAAGGAGAATCATGGTGTTTTACTTAGAGCCATTCTTGCACTCTGAAAAAAAAAAAAAAAATAGCACATAAGTAGAAGAGTACTCTAGTTTGGTAAGCCCATCAATCCAACGGAAGTCTTGAAGTGTTAAGATCATCGTAGGTGAAGGTATTATCTCCAATGCATGTTTACGTTTTTGGAAGTTGTTTGGTAATAGTTAAATGAGCAAAAGTCATGTTAGAGTTTGCACTAAACTGGTCGAATATTTTGTTTTCGGAATCGTAAATTGAGTTTTTAACAATCTTGATAATAGTTTTTTTTTTTTTTTTTTTTTTTTTTTTTTTTTTTTTTTTTGGAATCGTAGTTCGAGAGATTTGATTCTCTGTTCTTGATCATGAATGTTGCAGCTTGTTTAGTATAAGAACATGCCTGTTATGCTAGTTTTCCTAATCCTTTTATTAAAGCTGTTAGCCATATATCAGAGTTGGTCATCAAATTTTAACCTCACTTAACCATCATAGTAGTAGTCGGGCGGCCCTATCACAAGCCGAGCGGCCAGTGGTCGAGCTTGGCGATGAATCCGATAGGCGTCGATCAGTACATGTTTTGCTTATCGAATTTTTTATAGAGTTAATCCGATCGATTTATAAAAAAATCGTATATAAAAAGCCGATTTTGATATGAAATAGTAGATTCTTTTAAAAAAATACTCAACCCAATAAAATTTATATATAGGTAGTAGATTTAAAAAAAATATCAACCCGATAAAGCAATTTATATATTCTTAAATGTTCTTACATGAAGAAAGTATGAGATAAAAGAATTGAAAAAAATTGAGTCATCTTTTATATATTGAAAACAAATAAATTTAGTCATAAAGGAAAAAAATAAGGAATTTTTTTTTTTTTTTTACATGCGTAGATTGATTTTTAAGCGAGAGCATTGCAAAAAGCGTAGGGCCATTACGATAGTAGTTAAAGGTATATTTTTCAAGAACCTGGTTATTCAAGCGGTGACCATGATGCTTTTAGTAGCTTAATTCTTCTATCATAAACTTCTTCTCAGATCGAAACTCGGTACCGGTACTAAGGCACATTCTATCGATTTAAATCCTAGTACTTCAAATCGTGCGTGGGTGTTGCCCGAGCATAATGTTTGGTGTTTTATATTAGTATCTTGAAATGAAATTAAACGGAAAGAATGCACAAAGGTAATAAGGCATGAAAGAGGCGTTTGGCTTGATAAAGGGGGGAGGGGCGAGTTAGTATCTATGCCTATATACATGATGTATATTTGGTTAATGGTGTACCAGAGAATTAAAAAAAAAAAAAAAAAAGAGAAATAATCTGTAAGTGACATGACATGGATGTTTCTTTTGATTTAAATTGAAGGACGATAGTCTGAGGAAAATAATGAGTATTTTTGTTTTACATTTTAAGGTTGGTTGTTTTTCGAATCGGCACAGAGGTAGTCAGTAAATAAAAGGATCGGTGTATATGGAGTAAAACATAACATACGTGGATCTATGTGGCTGAATGATGACAGTTTTGTTTTTTTTCAATTAAATATTAAGCATTAAGTATTAAATAAATATTTCGGCATTGTGATGTTATGCCAAGACTTGCAGTACTTGTTATATTAATTTCTTTTAAAGTAATAGTAAGAGGCAGTGATTGTCATTTGGTCATTTATGGTTTTAACAATTTATGGATATTAGTGTTCCCTGTGTCTACTGTTTTGGCGATTTTATAGTAATTGAAAGAAGGCAGCGAGAACTTATGAGCCCTTCCTAAAATATTTTTGAGTGGACGCTGAGGATCGGGGTAGGGTATTACATAGAGACACTTGGGTATGCGTGGGCGTGTATTAGAGAATATGTACATTAAATGACCCACTTACTGTTTGTTAAGTGTCACACTATGTGACGGTTGTGTAATTATCCTTAGGACGGAGTCTACATGGCATCACGGTGTGGATTGTCATGCTTTGACACTATTGAGGTTTCCCCTAGCCACGGGGCGATCATGCGGTAGTGATGGGTGTGATACTGAAGCATGCGGAGTATACATGTTTGGCCGTCCGGAAATCGTGTACCATATTAGTATGATTGAATATCCGAAAGGGTCTTTTTATAAGAAATGTCTTACTCTCGTGAATCTTTGCAAAGTGGAAGTCAGTGAGTTACTTCGAGAGAGCATGATATCCAGATTATAAGATACGGTCGTTGATGTTTGACACTCGATGTACGACCGTATGGATATTATTACAGCGATAGGATTCTATTCACACGGTAACTGTTTTACATGAAAGGTAGTAGCCATTACATTTGACTCTTCCGATGATTGAGGGTCACGGTGTGTTTCTAGACGTTATCCGTGATCGTTAGAGTGTGAAGGACATTTTCTTAATTTGCTCTTATGTCTACGGCCAACATATTCGAAGTCTCATCGGTCACACACATAAGAACATCTAGCCGGATTAAAATGTGGTTATAGTTGATAACCAAATAAGAAAAGAATTTATCTCATACTATAAAGGTTATAGTGGTAAATTAATATGATGGCATTTATGTATTATGAATAAATATAATACAAGATATTAATTATGTTGATTAATTAAAATATATATATATATATATATATATATATATATATATATATATATATATATATATATATGATATACATGTATTTTGTGAATTAATTAATCATAGTTTTATATTAATTAAAGAAAATCTCAATTCCCAAATTAGTGGGGAAGAGGACGCCATTTTAAAGTGTATTGGATACATTTGGATTGTGCAATTTAATTAATAAGATTACTATAATATTAATATTAGATATTAATTGATTTTTTGGAAAAATAGATTTATGGTAATAAGATAATTATATTCAATATAAGATATTGGCAATATTTAGTTTTTATTTAATAGAATATATTATAATAAAAGAGATAAATCAATCATGTAGAGATTTTCCTTATTTTATTAGGAAAATGTTTTCTTTCTCTCAATCTACTAGGGAAGCTAATCTCAATCAGTTGAGAATCATAAGTGGCGCCCTGATCCCTTAAATAAGCAAGGGTTGACTAGCTCTTTTGAACATCACAATTCAAGAGATAGTAGTTCTTGTGAAAAATAGAGAACTAGAGAGGATATGAGAGAGAAAATGCGGTCTAACAACCGGATTTTTCTAGTAGCAATCCAATGGTGGATTCCGGCGGGTTGTTCGTGTGGACTAGCGGTAGAGGCCGGCGCTTGGCGGCTCCGTGCACCACTACTCTCTTAGGCGGTCAAAGCGTCGATCTTTTAGATCAAGCAAAGTAACTACCGTCTCTTGTCTTATTATGTTTGTTGCTTAAGCGAAGTCGATCCTGGTCAAAGGAAATAAAATTTTGAATTCATTGCGTTCAGCGTATATTTCCTAATGATTGTATCGAGAGAGAGCTTGAGCTTAAGAAATAGCATGTTAATTTGCGTAGTTGATTTTATCGTTTAAAGCACGTAATTAAAATATGAAAGATTTTTATTCGCAAAACGATTCACGAAAAGAAAAAAAACGAGATCGGGTGGTGCTTGGCCGAATGGCGGCGGAACCACCACCGGCGGCTGGTCGGCGGCGGCGGTGGAATGGCAACTTTCTTCTTTGGTGTCGGTTGGTGGTCAAGGTGGTGGATCTCAAATTTTTATTTTTGTATTTTTGTTTTATATAGTTCATAATTGTGATTGATAATTCATACATTGTTCAAGTTGATTTATGTAGCCAACTAATTATTCAAATAGTTTGGGACAATTTGGGATCTTGCGTAGCATTATTTGGTAAATATGATTTGCCTTTATATAATCTAGGCCTTTCCAAATTTTATTTGGAATAGGCCTAGGCTCTTTTCAAAATATTTGATTTTGGAAAAAGTCTAAGCCTAGGCCCTTTTCAAAATTTTGATTTTGAAAACTGCCAAGATTGATGTCTTTTGGTTTAAAGGCATCCATCCATTTTGATCAAGAATCAAAAGGAAATAAACAAAAGATATTTAATTTTAATTTTAATTTATTTTTGGAATAGTTCTAATTGATTAAAATTAAAATTGAAATCGTTTAAATTATTTGTTAATTTTATTTTGATTAAAATCATTAATTAATTAAATGTTAATTAGTTTTTTTGAGCATAAATGTTAATTAGTTAATTGATTGGATAAAATTATTTAATAGATTAAGCGTTAATCGATTAATTAAGGCCATAAGTAGTTAAATTTTTAATTTGTCTTTTTCATAAGATATTATTGTATGAATTAGATGAGTAGATATAATATGATTATATGGACCCGATTAATCGTGGACTCGAGCGATATGATAGATGTGTATGATTTAATTTTCTGTTGGTTTTAAAATTGTCTCAGTAGTTATGAAGAACGTGATCTAGTTTATTTTCTGCATTATCCCATTCCCGTCAGCTCCCCCGTCTGCGGAGGGTGTATTTATTTTATTAGATAAAATTTATGTAACAAGAATGGAGTAGAAGATGAAAACCAAAGAAAGGCGAAAATAAAGATCTATTGGAGAATTGAGGATTAAAGATCTTATTGGCGGTTGCATTTACCTTTGGGTGTGATCCGCGGTTTCATCGATTTGTATTCAAAACCGCGCATAGGAAAAGTCCATGATCATACCGGTTACTTTACGCATTTATTTATTTTGTGCTTGTATTTATTTTATATGATACGATAGATGCATGACTAGACACGATCTAGATAAATGTGTAGGATGTATGTCTATAGAGATAGATATAATTGATGAGACCATAATTAAAATTAATTAAGTGAATTAATTAAAATTACTCCCACCTCAAAAGAATCAAGTCGAAATTGCCTCACTAGATTATAATGATAGTGAAGAGCTCTTTGTTGGATCCAACTCATCATTAAAAGCGGTGGTTGACCTACCTCGGGTATATCGTCATTATCGAGATATGATCATATGAAATCTCACGAATATTAGGGTTATGACTTGACTAAGAATTCTCTCGGCCACCAGCCAAAACGGGGTCGTTTGGATTTTAGAGGCAAGGGTTTGACTATTTCATAAGATGAAAATTGTCAAAGAGTTGACTAGTCAAACAACAAGAGTCGTATCAGATACGATTGACAAAGAGTTGTCTACCTATTAGACTATTTTCGGCCCACCAGCCAAAGCAGGGGGTCGCGGTAGTTTAGTAGGATCTTGGCCACTAAAGAATTTTTGAATGATTCTTGGAAGTCAATTGGGAGTAGTTGACTAGTGGGAGCAAAATCATAAACCAAAAGACCATTTTTTATTTTGCGTGTACAAACAACAACACTCATTTATCTTTATTTTTACGTTGTAGTTTTATCAAACTTTATTTCTATGTTTTTATTTTCGATTGTTAAAACCAAATTATGGTATTACCTTTTGAAAAAGTTCTCAAGTATGGTTAAGTAATTTTAATCCTTTTAAAATAAGCAATGACACGAGCAACCCGGTTATAGTAGTCGGAGGCGAGGAGACTACATATTTGATGAAGTGCTCCAAGACATTAATTATTTATGAAAAGCGGAAGCTCACGATATGATTAAATCACTTGAAATAAGTTTCAAAGAATTAATCATATATCGGATCTGATCAATATGATCATTACGTCATACGATTACAATTAATTGAAGCGTTGAAAAGAATGACCACATCGAATTTTGGAAATGTTGTTTTCAAAATTGTAAGATTTAAGTATTGACTTAATTCTTTAATCACTGCTTAAAGGTTAATTAAATAGTCAATGTTTTGAATACGATTCCAAATGTTAAATAAACTATTTAATAAACTTTAAATTTTCTTTATGATAGGAAATTAAATACATAGCTCTTGTGATATTTCTTAAGTCTTATGAAGACTACACTAAGAAATATTTACAAGTGCTTAAAGGATTAAAAAGAAAGTTAGCGCATGTGCTTAAAATAAGAGATTTTATCGAAGTGTCTATTCAAGCCAAGTGTGTTGAGATAAATCTGTCTAAGTTCAAAGTCGACTCTAAGATATATGATATCTTGTGAGTATGATTAAATTAGAAAGATTAAAATGCGGAATACACAAAGATACGAAAGTGAAGCAAACGTTGCAACATTTGCGGCTTTTTTTTTCCGAGTCTGGTAAACTCACAAATGAGCTAAATAAATGTTATTGCGTTCCGGTTCTAATGAAATACACGAGCTCAGTTGTTTGTTAGGATTTAGTAGATATATTCAATTGTAAGGAATAAATGTTATTCCGATAAAGTTGAAAGGTCATAGAATCTAACATACTAGATTGATGTCACTATATAGTTGATATAGGTGAAAAATCCTAAGTATTAAATGCGGCTATTATTCTTAATATTTTGTAGTTGTGTTCTAGACATAGTCTCATGGAAAGGAATCGTGTGATCGGATGTCATCTCGATGGCGTCTGAACCATTTGATTACGAATCATGTGGATAATATGTATCTTATCTAAAGATGACTAAAATACTTTTTATGAAAATATTGTAAGATCTAGAAAATTGCCTAAAGCCTAAACATGCTGATGTTTGTTGGCTTATGACAATTAATTCCACGAATGATATTATTGTTTATTACTCTCTTTGACTATTTTAGAAACAGTCAAGTGTACTTAGTGAAGTACAATAATTCGGAAAGCCCGAAAAGTTTGAGCTAGAACGAATATGAGATTGATAAACTACTTAGGAATTAATCTTCAATTAGATTGAAGCAATTAATACCAGAAGGGTGTTTCATAAGTCGTTTGAAAAGGAATTAGATTCTCCCTTGAAGGATATTATTTTGGGATACGCGATCAGATCGTGTTTCTAAAATGGAAACAACACTTTATACGATAAAGGTGTGACGTAAGCCATGCACAATATCCCTTACCTGTTACGGGATAGTGCTCTTATAAAATACATATACTTAACCGAGTTCCAAAGAATAAAGGTTGAATAAATTCCATATCAGATATGGAAGACGATAACATCAAATCCATCTTAACCGATGATTTAGGGTTGTCGTGCTTGTAGCAAGTGAGGCAATGTCCGAAAGGCTTGGAGCTTAGTATGACATATGCAACTTTGTGGAATATCTTAGCTAGCATTTGGGTATTATTTACTTGTCCGTGGAGCAAAGGTGTTTCTCTCCCAACAAGTCATTTGTCTTAGAGAAGTGTTTCTTCCAAAAGAAAAAGCAGTGGGAGTAAGTTGAAATCTCAAAAGAGTTTGAGAGCCACAAGGAGAAATTCAACCATAGGAGCGTGAGAAGCGGGCGCCATATAGTGATGAGGTGTAGAACCTTTGCTCAAAGTGCATACAAAAGTTACGTAAGTCTGTGGATAACCTTAAGCTGAAAATTTCTTTGGTATGTTCATCTTGAAGAATGAATATCTCACGACTTATGAAGGAATGTTTGAAAAGCGAGAATTGAGAGATATGGCCGAGGAGCCATAATATACGAATTAGATTCCATCGGTGACAACCGAGGTTGTGAACATAGTACATCTTACAGAGGAATGTCCACTAAAAGGTGACATGGATAGTAATATGATTACCATAAGGCTATAGTGAATTTGAAAGGTGCGGGTGTAAACCTTGTAATTATCTTTATGCTACCACCGGTGAGCCCGATCTATTCAAGAGTATGCTTGTTATAACTTCGTATCATGGCTATATAATAGTGTTGAAGACGTTGGGCAAACATCTCGATGTTCATAGACGATAACATGATATTGTTAGATGTAATATCGTCGGATCAATCATTGATTGACCCGATTACGCAGCGGAATGCATCAGATCTAGATCTAAATGAAACAAAAAACATAAATTTAAGATCTAAATCTACAAGGGGGTTTAGGAGCTTACCTTTTTATGGTGCTTAACTCCAAGATCAAAAGGCTCCTTGAACACGTGATTGAGCAGCCACCGTCTTCCAACGTGTGTCTCCCAGCAACACCAAGTGGATGGTGTTTCCCGCCGCCGGACCTCCTTGATATGCTACCGGAATAATCCCGAAGATTATTCCAACTCAAAACCCAAAGAAAGATGGCCGAAAATTCTAAGCCACTTTCATGTGTATATGGCGTGATTAGTGATTGTCAAAAGGCTTGGGAGAACTCTCTTTATATAGGAGAGTAAAACTTAAGCCCCAAGGATTAAATAATTAAGAGATAATTATTATATTAATCCTTTTTCCAAATAAAAGATAAATAAAATAATTATCCCCAACAAATTAGGATAAATCATATTATTATCTAATATTCCATGAATTATCATTTAACAAATAAAAGATAAATCACATATTAAATAATTATCCAAGAAAACTAATTTCTTAATAATTAAATAATAAATCACAATATGCATGCGCACCTTTCTCAAAATAAGGTCACGCACCTTTTTCTATATTTGACCAAAAAGTAGGTCAACGCACAATTCGGTAGTGAAGCGCACTAAAAATATCTTTTCAAGTGTATTTAATTATTTAGTCCAACTAAACAATTAATCACATATCAAATTAAATAGTCCAATCCAACTATTTAATTATAATTGAGTGCAACGACGAGAAAACCTATATATCTTATATTAGGAGCCGCGTGGGGACCATGGACCCATATTCAAGTATTCTGATAAGTCAAATAAAATTATTAAATCAGACGAGAATAATTATATCCAACCTATTAATTCGGGATTACACCACCATAAACCCGAAATTGAACTCTATCGAATATAGATAACTTACACTCAATTTATGAGTCGAAATCGTCATCGATATAATCATTACATACGGATAAATCCTCCATAGGATTATTCACTTCGATTCGGGATATTTCCGTAAACCCTTCTCGAAACATATTATCCTTATTTAACATTAACCCCTAGTGATCAATTAGTTCATAACCAATATAATATGAATCGGGCCCATCGATCGGTTTAGGGTTAACAAATAAGGAAGGCGTCTATCTACTTCCCGAGGAAGGAATGGATTACATATTCGTGATAACACGGACCACTCACTCATTCGAGAATAGAGCCAACGAAGTGTTGGACCACATCTTGCGCAGTGATCCTTACTAACACATCAAACTCTACCCTAGTCTAAGCAGCGTTTATGCGTGATCACCTCAGATTGATTAATCCATATATGATCATCTTGTGATTCTATAAGACTTCTCGATTACGGAATTATATCGAGAACTCAAATCAAATCGGTCCAGATCTATATGATTATCATCATATATAAATGCCCCACTAGGTACCTATTACCGGCAGTCCGGATAAGGCGCCACACCGTAAAGTGTTCAGGCGCATTAATAGCAAATTAATCATGAGACCCATACCAGATTAATAAGCGCTACGGACTAAGTTAATTTTAAGTACATCTCACTAACTCAATCCTCTTGTGTATAGCCATACTGCGAGAGTTATGTGATTACATAAGCGAGGTACTTAGGGTTTTCATAGTGTCTTAATTATAAGCATACATGCATATAATAAGATGAATTACTAATTCCGTCCTAAAACAATTATATAATTGTCTTTGGGCACTATACTTACAATCTCCCACTTGCACGAAAGGCATGTGGATTAATTGTTTTAGAGCACACCCTGTATATCTATATCTACAACATTCTCCCACTTGCTCAAAACAAGTGAGACGTATCCCTCAAATCTGTACCCTCTAAGCGCATCTTAGTAATTCATCCTTCCAAGCACGACCGGAGTGTGCGCGCGAGGTAGGTCGGTGACCGGCGTGTACTCTAATCCGAATACCATGTGACTTGGTACACTGATCAGGTATGATATCGGCTTGAGTCAATCTTTGGGATCGAAACATCGCCTTTCCATCTAATCCGGTGGTAGGATTTCAATATGCCTTTGATTCAACACCGAGGACCAAATCGACTTAACGATCATCCTCAATCTGACCTAAAGCCAGAATCAGTGTTATCACTTATATTCTAGTTTGCACCTGAATATACTAGCATATTATTCCTCATTCTCCCGAAGATACTTGAGGATTCACTAAACATCCTATTTCGTATTCATCCGCTGGTTTAGATAATCATTCCTGAGAGGTAGGGTAGACTATATCATTGAATGCTGCATAAATGCAAGAATATCTTAACCAGGTGAATGGATGGGATTGCCAATGATCGATTCTCGTGGATTTGAGCGAATCAAATCCTTTAGAATGAATCCTGATGGCATGTTAGACTCTGACTTCAGATAACACACCCATGTTGTTTCCAACTATTTCAGTGTTACCATTCACAAACACTAGTCTACATACTACTTTACTAATATTGATACCCAGTCTACGAAAGACTTATCAACATTCTGTTCAAGTCCACATATTAATATTTATGACTTTGAAATGACCTAGAGGTTTGCTTTAATCCCCAAAGGATATAAGCTATGGCAGGCATCCTGCCAAAGGTTCTTTCTGAATAAATTAAGATACCGTTAGTCTTGCAAAAAGGTCTTAGGGAATCACCCCTAATTTCCGCTTTGTAATGAATCATTATTTGTTCTAAGCTAAAACCATACATTGCAGAATGAATTGATTCCGTTGTTCGGCAAGGAAGTCTCGTGGAATCACCCTATTTCCCGCTTTACGACGAAATCAAGCAAGATCGAGTAGTAAGAGATCACGGCTGGTTAACTCTCTACCTATTAGGAATCGCCCCTAAATTACTCGACTTTCTTGTGAAAGTTAAACTTTCCTATTCATTCTACTCTTCTTCATGTAGTTCCAATTACTCCCTTTGGGCTGAGATGCTCGGTGGTTCTACAAGAGTTTCAATGAGCCCGGAGTATCAATCTCCATTCACAAGGTTATGGCTTTTAAAACAACCTCTATGATTAGGATCCTACACGGCCCACAAAGGACTATAGGTCATCAATCGCCCCTATAGACCGTAAGGTCTGCAATGGGTAATGGACAAACCATACTCCCACTGCTGCGTTCGGGTGGAGTGATATCTTGATCTAGTTTAGTAGTTTTTATTAGTGTTATCACCAATGCCGGTGTTGGATGTGGGTGAACAAATCGATTAGTAACATCTTGAGTACAAATACTTCAAGATCTAAGGTTGTTATTTATAGACTCTATCGGACCGAGTTTGTGATATTTCCGTCATCTCTACGAATTTACGAGTTTTATAACCTACCTTTACTCAATGCATTAAGATCTTTCACGACTGAGCGTGTACGCAAAATTTCGATCCTACCTTCAAGCACTAAATGCTAAATGTCTATATTTACGGAAGTGGGGTGAACCGAATTCACTCGTATCCACAAATGCGTAGGCATCTTTTAGGTAGACTTCTCGGTTTTTATTACAACCGTTATTTTGCGACCAATATCTTAAATGAGTTCAGCAGCGTATCGTAGCACATCAATAACTATATAAGGCAAATTTATGGTGTATCCCTTAGTGAAAACATTTCACTGGGAGGGAGGCCGAGCATCAGTCCCGAAGACTACGCAACAACCTATTTCTGAGTATGGAATACTCTATCTCTGGTGAAATCAGAGATTTCCTCCTAATATTTTGGATAAACTTTCCGGAGTTTCGAGTAGTTGTCAGACTAAGATGTCACTACTCAGAGGCTCCCACTAGCTTGTATCTTTCATAAGACCCCGAAGGTCAATATGAGCAAGCTATGTAACTTCTTTAAATCTATTACCATTTCCGATTGAAAGGAAACTTAGGCTTTGTTCCTTTGAGACAGGTTCCTTTGACTGGAAGATAGGAATCACCCTAAGCGATCTGCATATCTTGTCGTTGGGGAATATGCACTAATTAATAGTATATAAAAAGTGTTTATCTAAATCGGAAACCATTTGCGTTTATATTGTTTTAGATGTGTTACATATACCTATTCAGCATTTCTTAGTGGTTCTGACTTTATCAAACAAAAGTCCGAGTCTTAGGTTCTGATGACGGTCAAATTATACCCGTAAAAGTCATCAACGTAGACCTTAAATCGGGACGAATAATATATATTTTATGATAAATCACACGTTTATAGTTATTATTTAATGTTATGTGATTAATAAAATATAAATTGGTATTTATCCATATAACTTGGTATTTATCTATTAATAAGATATAATTTGGTATTTATCCGTTTTTATTATATTTATCCGTTATTATTTAAATATGATTTATTTTGGGATAAATATTATTTTGTAATTTGGATAATTATGGAGGATAAATACAAAAGGAGAATTTAATCACAAGATAAATCCAAGAAAATCAAGACAAATTGAAGATAAAGATTGGATAAGCATGACAAAAGCCGGCAACCAATCAAATGATGGCGCCAACTTCCACACGCCATTTGGGGGGGGCGCATGTCACATTTTAATGATCGGCCGGGAGTTATCTCTTATTTGTTTGACATTTTGAAGTATATCTCTTATTTAGCTTGAACACCTATAAATAAAGAGGCATACTACACGCCATATGTACACCATAGAAATACAATATTTTCAATATAGTTCGTTGTTTTCTTTATTTTATTTTATGTTAGATTTCATTACGGAGTCGTTAGAATCTCCGGTTAGAGATCGTATCGAGGAGTGGGAATCACGCTCGTCTTCGAGGGTAATGTCTACTCAATTATGCAATCTTTATTCGTAGATCTAATTCATTATGGAGTAGTCTTTTTGTGTATTGATTTCGTGATGTAGTTAATTATCAAACCCATGTTTATGTAGATCTGAGACGTAAAAGACGTTTCACGAGCAAATCTGGTCCAGATCTGAGCTTGTTGGCAGCGACCATATGTCTCGTTGGTAGCAAGATCTGTGATGTTCTTGATTTGTCTCGTGAACGGCCGACTACGTCGGAGTTCTCTCGCTTTGTAATTCAAGCGAGTAATTAAACTTGATCAACTTAATTATTTGTCATCGTAATTTAACATGAGACCCAAAAAGTGATTGTTATTTGGGATGAGATTGAATCGGTGTCTACAAAAGCACGCCTAATCATAGGAATGTTGCTTAGATGAGGTTACGGTTTATACCGGCATCCCTAGTTTCGTGATTGTGTCGGAAGTTATATGAGATGGAGACTAAAAATGTGAAGTCACGTAATGGAGACACGATGATCTAGATGGCCTAACCGGAGCTAGATCTATTTTTTGGGATGACTCCCGTAGTCGAATAATTAATCTTAAATGTCTTGTTTTGTCTCGTCGTCAATCTACATAGCATGGGGGAGTAATTACTACTAGCGTCGTCAATACCGTTTGTCAATTATTTATAAAACTTATAAAAACAAGTGTCTTAGTGTCGTTGTGTCCTTGTTGGTTTTGTGTTTCTATTGTGTCAATTTTATTTCTGCGTTATTTGTTGGTCGTAGACCACCCTTTATTTGCTTTTAATCATTTAAGTTATATTTCGTTTAAGCCGAGTCTCGTGGGATCGACCTCGACTCTATCTAACTATACTACTGCGATTGAACCTAGTTCTCTTGCTAGTGTGTTATTTAGGTATCGAGTTATTTTTATAACTTGACCGACATCAAGTTTTTGGCGCCGTTGCCGAGTCGTGTCATTAAATCAAATATAGCTTATTTTATTAAAAGTAAATTCGTAAATATTGTGAATAGAGTCTGTTTTAGTTTCATTTTTTATTTAGTCTAATTAAAGGCCTAGCCTTTAGAGTTTTTAATTGTTTTATTGTTTTTTTTATTTTATAGTACGCTACTCGGAAATCGAAGGAACCACTTGAGCCTTATAATCCTGAAATAGAGAAATTTGCAAGGCGAAGCAGAAGTTAGCTAGAAGGCGGCTAAGCAAGGAGAAGAGGATCCAAATCTTGAGGAAAGCGAGCACGAATTGGAAGAAGGACATACCACCGATCACTCTGAGCATTACGAAATCAAAGCAGAAATGGAAGACATTCTGTCAATCCAAACCAGTACCTAATCCTATTATCAATAATGCTAATAATGCGAACAATCTTAATGCTAATAATGGAAACCAAGCCCTAGTTCAAGGAGGAGGCGCACTTTGCAAAGTTATGCAACGCCACTATTGAGCAATTCATCCCGCTTATCGTAGCACCGCAAAGATGTCGCGGAAGTCTATCACCCTAGGCCTAATGTGATCCAAATGGTGACTAACTATTCCACTTTTCATGGAGTCCAAAACGAGGATCCTGGTGTTCACGTGACAAATTTCTTGGAAATCGTTAGCACTGTGAAACCAGAATTAATCCCGGAGGGGAACATTCGTCTTAAGCTTTTCCCTTTCACTTTGAAAGATAAAGCTAAGCAATGGCTTCTCTCTTTAGAGGCTGGATCTATCACTACTTGGGAACAATTGTTGCAGAAATTCATGAATAAGTATTTTCCCTTAGGAAAAACTTTTAAGTTACGCCAAGACATCTTAGGATTTAAGCAACAACACTGGGAGAGTTTTGATCAAGCTTGGGAGCGTTTTAAAGAAGCTATGAGGAAGTGTCCTCATCATCATGATATCTCTTTGGCTTTTAATGCAAACTTTTACCATGGATTGAGAGAAACGAAAATTAGAGTAGACGCCTCCAAAGAATGGAGCGTTTGTTCTTTATCTCCTGAGGAGGCACAAGGAAAGATGGAGCAAATAGCAATGAATAGTCAATGGGAGGCAATGACATAGCTATCGTGTGAAGATGGCGACATATTTGATGATAGTGCATCTACCAAAATCTTAGAACAAGCTGTATCATTATCAGCAAGAAGGTAGATGGCATGCAAGAGAGGATGGCAAAGAGTAGAAAGGACTGGAATTGAGGTGACACCTCAAAGTGAGAATCTTTGTACGGAAGAAGCCAATTATATCGGGGAGGTACAAGCCTAATCATAACCATCCTGGATTCCGATATAGCGACATTAATGCAGGAGAAAGGCCTAAACCGCCTACCACTTATGTACCACGACAAACTAAAACTTTTGGTTGGGAAGCTGCGATAGAAAAAGCGAGTAATGTCAATTCTTGACAATATGGGACAACTTTCAAAATCGAGTATTTGATTTAGCCACTAACTTTAGCCAATATTGTCGGAAGACCGATGCTAAGGTGACCAATCAAGAAGCCATAGTCCAAAATCTCACTCACCAAATAGGACAATTAGGTGAGCAAGTCTCAACTAGACCTCCTGGAGGATTGCCAAGCAATACGGACAAGAACCCTAAGGATTTGAATGCGATCATGACTAGAAGTGGGAAAGAAGTAACTCCACCATCTTTGAAAGAGAAAGAGAAATTCGTAGAAAGTAAGGATGGTGAGCCACGCAGGAAGCAAACACTACGGAACCTTGCTGAGCAAGAAACCTATAAGGAACCTGCTGGCCCTAGAGTTGAGCTTTATAATAATAAGTATCCTATTTTCACTGATGTCGATCCTTCAACCTTACCTTATCCTCCACCCAAACCTAAGCCTAAGGTTGATAACAAGAGGTATAAGAAGTTCATTGATATTTTTAGAAAGCTACACATCAATATACCTCTAGTTGCTTAATCGGCCGAGATGCCTGAGTACACAAAGTTCTTGAAAGAAGCTGTCTCTACTAAGAGGAAACTCTTAGATTTAGAGACCATTTGCCTAAATGAGGAGTGCTCAGCCATTCTTCAACATAAGTTACCCGCTAAGTGCAAGGATCCGGGAAGTTTTCTCATCCCCTGCACCATAGGTAACGTATGTTTGAACAAAGCCTTGTGTGATCTAGAGAGCGGCGTAAATCGATGCCTCTATCCATTTTTCAAAAGCTAGGTATGAAGGACCTTAAAAGACTTCAATTACTTTGCAATTAGCTGATCGTTCAGTTAAGGAACCTTGTGGAGTGGTTGAAGATGTGCTAGTAAGAGTTGAGAAATTTGTGTTTCTGTCGACTTTGTTGTGCTGGATATGGAAGCTAACTACGAAGTGCCACTAATCTTAGGAAGACCTTTTATGGCCACTAGTAAGGACGCTTATCGATGTCTACAAAGGAGAGTTAGTGTTAAGAGTAAATGGAGATCAAATAGCATTCAACGTGCTTGATACTATGAAAACACCCGATGATGAAGAGGATGCATGTTTCATGTTGGATTCTGTTGACAAACTTGTCAATGACTTCCAACAGTATGAGGATATTAAGGATTTCCTCGAGGCTACCCTAGAGTTAGAGGATGAAGTGCCATATGAAAGGAGTGAGGAAGAGAAAGTGGTATGGCCGGGATGTAGTAGAGTACACACTATACATGTTGAAGAGATGAAATCTACCGAGGTTGAGAAGTACTATCACACAGACCAACATGGCATAAGTACTTTGAACTTAAGCTAAGCGGTCAAAAGTTAAAGACCTCGTTAGAAGAACCACCTACCAATCGACATTGAAGCCTCTGCTCGCACATTTGAAGTATGTATTCCTTCAAGATGAGACCTTGCCGCTTATCATTTCTTCGCCTTGAGTGAAATACAAGAAGAAAAGGCGATGAGAGTGTTGAGAGAGTATCGCGGAGCATTTGGATGGACTATAGTGACATCAAAGGCATTAGTCCGAGTGTTTGCATGCATAAAATCTCCGTCGATCTCGCAAAGAAAGCGGTTGTACAACCCCAAAGAAGGCTAACTCCACAATTGAAGGGCGTGGTTAGGGATGAAATTATTAAGATGTTGGAAATGGGGATCATCTTTCCTATCTCACGATAGTGAATGGGTTAGCCCGATCCACGTAGTTCGAAGAAGGAGGTTTTACTGAGTGCAAGCCAATGAGTTAAACGAGTTAATTCTGTTAGACTCATTCATTGGTCATAGAGTATGCATTGACTTTAGGAAGCCCGAATGATGCAACTCGTAAGGATCACTTCCCTCTTCCCTTCATTGACCAAATGCTAGAGAGACTGAGTGGACATGCGTTTTATTGCTTTCTTGACGGTTACTCAGGATACTATCAAATTCATATCTCACCCGAGGATCGTGAGAAGACCACCTTTACATGTCCATATGGAACCTTCGCACAATAGAATGCCCTTTGGTTTGTGTAACGCACCAAATAACGCTTCAACGATGCATGATTTCTCTATTTCTTTGATATGGTTGAAGATTTCCTTGAGATCTTTATGGATGATTTCTCCGTATTTGGAGATGACTTGATTCATGTCTCACGATCTTGCAAGAGTGTTGAAGAGATGCGAGGAGACGAATCTGTGCTTAAGCGGGAGAAATGTCATCCGATGGTTCTTGAAGGTATAGTACTTGGCCACCGTATTTCAAAGAACGGTATAGAGGTGGATAGAGCGAAAGTAGAGGTGATTGAAAAACTACCTCCACCAACCAATCTTAAGACATTGCGAGGTTTTCTTGGCCACGAGATTCTATCGTCGGTTTGTGAAGGATTTTTCCTTAATCTCTCGACCTCTTACTGAGTTATTGGCCAAGGATGTGCCATTTGTGTTTACTAACGAGTGCATGAAAGCTTTCAATAAGTTAAAAAACATGCTTATTACTGCACCCGTTCTGATTGCGCCTGATTGGAATCTACCTTTTGAGTTGATGTGCGATGCAAGCGATACAGCTGTAGGTGCCGCCTTAGGGCAAAGGAAAGACAAGATCTTTAGGCCCATCTACTATGCTAGTCGAACTTTAAACTTATTTGCTCAAAGGAACTATGCAACTACTGAGAAAGAACTTCTAGCTGTTATCTTTGCGTTTGACAAGTTTAGATCTTATCTAGTAGGATCTAAAGTCACTGTTTGGACTGACCATGCGGCTTTGAAGTATCTTTTAGCCAAACAAGATTCCAAGCCAAGGTTATTAAGATGGATTCTACTATTGCAAGAATTTGATATAGAAATCCGTGATAAGAAAGGATCTGAGAATTTGGTTGCGGATCATCTTTCCCGTCTCCAAATAGAGGATAAAGAACCAATGACCGAGATTGGAGAAGCATTTCCTGATGAACAATTATTCTCCATCACGGCCATACATGGAAAGGATGATTGCGCCACTGCGATATCTTCGCGTATTGAGGTTGTTAGGGAGAAGAAACAACCATGGTTTAAAGACTTTGTGAATTATCCGTCCATAAAATACCCGCCACCAAATCTCAACCCCAAGAAAGAAAGAAATTCTTCAAGGATCTTAGGCACTATTATTGGGAAGAGCCCTATTTGTTTAAGCTAGGATCCGACAATGTCTTTAGGAGATGTGTACCGGAAGAAGAAATATATGATATCCTTAGACATTGCCACGCTTATGAGGCCGGAGGACATTATGGAGGAGACAAGACCGCTGCGAAAGTTCTCCAATGTGGTTTTTACTGGCCGACCTTGTTCAAAGATGCGCATCAATATGCTAAATCTTGTCATTCTTGCCAAATGACGGGAAATAACACACTAGCAAGAGAACTAGGTTCAATCGCAGTATAGTTAGATAGAGTCGAGGTCGATCCCATAGAGACTCGGCTTAAACGAAATATAACTTAAAGATTAAAAGCAAATAAAGGGTGGTCTACGACCAACAAATAACGCAGAAATAAAATTGACACAATAGAAATACAATATTTTCAATATAGTTCGTTGTTTTCTTTATTTTAGACATCGATAAGCGTCCTACTAGTGGCCATAAAAGGTCTTCCTAAGATTAGTGGCACTTCGTAGTTAGCTTCCATATCTAGCACAACAAAGTCGACAGGAAACACAAATTTCTCAACTCTTACTAGCACATCTTCAACCACTCCACAAGGTTCCTTAACTGAACGATCAGCTAATTGCAAAGTAATTGAAGTCTTTTTAAGGTCCTTCATACCTAGCTTTTGAAAAATGGATAGAGGCATCAGATTTACGCTCGCTCCTAGATCAGGAGACTTAGCCATGATGTTATAATTATGATGTTATAATTAAAGATTGAATGAAACGGTGAAAATTGAAAAATTTTCTGAAACAAATGCCAAATTAATTGTCTCGTACCCTTAGATTTGTGAGTTCTTATACATAGGATTAATAGGAAAGGAACCAAGTTGCATGATTACGTGATCATTTTATGCTTATGTGAATGTAAACTTAAGGATATTCATGCCAACTAGTGCAAGTAGTTATTTATTATTTGCTTACTCAATTTGAATCGATGAATTTCGCACAAATCATAATAAATCTGAAGAGTTACGTGTACATTGCGTAGATGATTGGTTATGCGAGACTAGAGTCGGTATTTATCTGTGATGTATTCTTATCTTCTAGCCATCTAAGCGGAGTAATAAGCTTGAGAATTATCGTGTTTTGACAATGAGTCAAACACTGGGCTTATAGTAACATTACCAAAGTAGCCCCGCTTGTGGTAATATTCGATGCTATGCATGATCTAAGATAGGGGATGCTCTAAAAGTTTTCTTCCTTGAGATTGATAGTATTTGAAAAATATGAAGATATGAAAAGAATATTCAAATTTTTAAGAGGCTTGAGTAATTTTCTCGGTCTCCAAGTCCAAAACCTTATGGATGACGCTCTTGCTTATTGCACCATGTCTTTAACCATTGCGAGGCTTAAGAAGTGGGAATGTTGATGTTGGTAGGTTAAGACTTGAAGTTAGCATAAACTTTAATCTTGCCACGAATATATAAAACCAAATGCACATGCACCATCACTTGATTCATGACGAGTAGTGAATAATGGGTACCTTATGAGCATAAGTGGTATGAGTTGACTCGAGTTTCTTGTATAGGTATGATTTGACCATGGAAAATGTTGTCTTGGGGAATGACCTATTGATGCTTTGTTGGGACGATCAAAGTCTAAGTGAAAGTAGTTGATGACGGTCAAATTATACCCGTAAAAGTCATCAACGTAGACCTTAAATCGGGACGAATAATATATATTTTATGATAAATCACACGTTTATAGTTATTATTTAATGTTATGTGATTAATAAAATATAAATTGGTATTTATCCATATAACTTGGTATTTATCTATTAATAAGATATAATTTGGTATTTATCCGTTTTTATTATATTTATCCGTTATTATTTAAATATGATTTATTTTGGGATAAATATTATTTTGCAGAATTTGGATAATTATGGAGGATAAATACAAAAAGGAGAATTTAATCACAAGATAAATCCAAGAAAATCAAGACAAATTGAAGATAAAGATTGGATAGGTTCGTGCTACGAATGTTATATTTATCGTCAATAAGACAAACAAATTATCCTATTGAAAATGAATACGTTCGTTCCAACGAATCCGAAAACAGAAAATGAATTTTCTGTGATACTCAAGAATTGAATCCGAGATTCATTTCATTATATCACTCCCACTAGTCTATCTGAGAATACCTGCCCGTTGTCTATTTTATTTATCGTTTAATGCAAAGCTACCTAGTTCTTTCAAAGAACTTAGCTTTCGAGAAAATTGCTAAGGATGCATTGGTCAGTGATCCGAAATCACTTTCCTTATCCTCTAATTTCCAATTCATTAATTTTTCGGTTTAGCCTTAAAACTACCTAGTTTGGATGACTGACACGTATAAACATTCTTTCCCATTCTCGACTTTCCTTAAATGAAAACAGTCTTGAACTAGCAGTTCGTTCGAGTAGACTCTATTCTTGAACTGTGGGATGTTCAGTGTTTCTTGCTTGGACTATCGATCGACAGATCATAAGACCAAAGCTCCCACTAGTTTATCGGTTCCAAATACCGTCTAACTAGAAACACTTTGTATTTATGATTTTTCAAAGATTAGAACATCACCAGAACTAAGCTCCCACTAGTTTATCGGTTCCAAATCTTTGTCTAACTAGCAATCTTTGTGTTCATGATGTTTTAAAGATTATAAAATCTCGAACTAAGCTCTCACTAGTTTATCAGTTCCAAATACTGTCTAACTAGTAACGCTTATTCTTGTTTTTCCAATGAATGGAGAAACTCTTGTGCATTCCATTACACATTTCTAATTATTCAGAAAAACAACAAATCATAAGACTAAGTCTCCCACTAGTTTATCGGTTCCAAATACCGTCTAACTAGCAACGCCTTATGTATATGATTTTCCAATTTTTCAATTAGAAATTTGATGTGTAATTACACTTATAAAATTCACTAAATGAATTTTATCGATAAATCTATGTCATCTTTTGTAAACTAAGTATGGTCATCTCTCGTTCAACACAAGTGACACCCGTGACATACTTATACTATGTCACTTAAGTTTTTAAAGGCTTAATAGAAGAAAACTTTTCCGAAAAAAAAATTAAGCGCATTCTCGTTGATAATTACAACGCACTTGTTACTTCCACATTTTTTTTTGATGAAGTCCTATTTCTAACAGATTCGAAGAGTCAGTAGATTAAAGTTGTAAAAAAATATGACATGAAAGTTAAATTCAAAATTAAATTTTCACTACTAGATTTTTATTTTAGGAGTAATAAACTATAAAGTCTATCCTACCATTCCAAGGATTTAACCTCGTATAATCTCGTGTCGAGAGGGTCGATATCGATCATATTATGACGGTTGAATCGAGACAATGTCTCTCAATGATTAAGCTTTGAGAATCGAACATCTCACGGGAATCGAGACATCCCGGACATTTAATCATTGATTACCTTCCTTTTTCTAGCCTAGATATTTGAAAATATCCACAAAGAGTGTGACCTACTATATCGGATCTCGAGAGTACGCCCGAGTATGCCTACGGAGGCGGTCGATGACCCGGCGAGTACCGATATCCTATCCTTTCGGAGACCAAGCCTTGAATTTTGATAGCGGTGAACACCATCCGAAGGGGGCGAAATCAAAGCCGCACGAGGTGTCACCATTCTCTCACGTGCTTGCATCTATAGTAGAGGCCGTGGGGTTGGCTGTCGCTTCCCCCGCTCCCACTCAATATTTTGAAAAAGTGGTGGGTTTACTAATTACGGTTTTGGCCTTGACAATAAGAAACAATAAATCAAAGTACTCGAATAGGGTCGGTTATGTAGGCAAGCCTACGCCGCCTTATTCGTTGGAACATATGTGATGATTCAGGCCAATCCGGCGGAGAAGCCCCGTTAGCCCGAAGGCTTATCGGCTATGCTAAGTCCTATCGAATCAGAACGCACATCACACGAGGGAGTCGATTGAGCGAGCTCGGTTGAACTCGCCCAACCATGGTTAGACCATTTCGAACCCATGTAATAAGATTCTCCGATTTCTAAGTTGTCACCCAAAGCGTAATCTCGTTTTTGTTTAAGGTGGGTTCACCGAGAAGCCATCACCGAAAAAGCTCAACGATTTATCCAAGTGGGATTCACGAGAATCCATCACTAAAATCGTAAACGATTGACATATACCCGGGTCCTCGGTTTTTATAATTAGCTACTTATTATTTAACTACCACATATTAAATTAATAAGCATTCATACTAATTATTCGAGTTATACATGCCTAATTTATTCGAAATAAACTAGCTACATGTATGCATTGGAGTGGAATCATGAAGATGCAAGTCATGGCAATTTTCCGGTTTTAAGCACGTAATCTTGATCAAACACAAAATTATACCGAAAAGTAAACACCGAGATGGACCGTTGATACCCCCGACTAACTATTTTCTAAGGAAAAATAAAACTTAATCTATGTCTTCGAGTCTTGATCTTCAAATCTTGAACTCGAATCGCCGGATCACGAACCACGAACACCCGAGAGGAGAAAAGGCTTTTAATCAAATAAAACCAATTTATTATAATTAAATAAAACCTTTTTTTTTTATTATTACATTGATGCGGCTGAAAATCAATTATTTCCAATTTTTTTTTTTTTTTTTTTTTTTTTTTTTTTTTTAAATGTCGGTGAATTAACAGAATTACAGATTACATATAAAAAAAAAAAAACAGCCGCATGTTTTTACCCTAGCCGCAAGCTAGGGTTTTAAAAAATTTATAAAAAAAAAAAAATAAAAATAAAAAACCTCATTGCAGCGGCAGAAAGCGCCGCTACAGGTGCTGCTGCCTGTTTAAGGAAAAAACAGAAGCTCTTGTGACGTTTTTAGCGCTGCTAAAGGTGCAGGACAACTTTAAAAAACAAGGTTTTTAGCCGTTTCTCCTCGTTCATACCTTGGGTTTCGCCTTGATCTTCATCTTTTCTTCAAGATCTTCATCTTTTCGAGCCCGGAATAAAAAAAATTACAATAAAAGATGCTACTTTTTCATAATTTTTGAAAATTGACATAAAAAAATACAATTCCTATGCTCAATTGTTTACTAAACAAAGGAGCTACAAAATAGATCTACGGGTAAAAAGCAGTACCAACCCAATCCATCTCTTCAACCACAACATTCACAAGCATACAACATGATAAATTTGAATTTACAAAAAAACGAAATAAAAACACCTATAACATGCTTTTCACACCAGATCTAAAACTCATATTCTTTGATCGTTAGATCAAAGGCTCTGATACCACTTGTTAGATGTAATATCGTCGGATCAATCATAGATTGACCCGATTACGCTGTAATGAATGCATCGATCTAGATCTAAACGAAACAAAAACATAAATTTAAGATCTAAATTTACAAGGAGGTTTAAGAGCTACTACCTTTTATGGTGCTTAACTCCAAGATCAAAAGGCTCCTTGAACACGTGATTGAGCAGCCACCGTCTTCCAACGTGTGTCTCCCAAAGAACACCGAGTGGATGGTGTTTCCGCCGCCGGACCTCCTTGATATGCTACCGGAATAATCCCGAAGATTATTCCAACTCAAACCCAAAGAAAGATGGCGAAAATTCTAAGCCACTTTCTTGTGTATATGGCGTGATTAGTGATTGTCAAAAAGCTTGGGAGAACTCTCTTTATATAGGAGAGTAAAACTTAAGCCCCAAAGATTAAATAATTAAGAGATAATTATTATATTAATCATTTTTCCAAATAAAAGATAAATAAAATAATTATCCCAAACAAATTAGGATAAATTATATTATTATCTAATATTCCATGAATTATCATTTAACAAATAAAAGATAAATCACATATTAAATAATTATCCAAGAAAACTAATTTCTTAATAATTAAATAATAAATCACAATATGCATGCGCACCTTTCTCAAAATAAGGTCACGCACCTTTTTGTATATTTGACCAAAAATTAGGTCAACGCACCAATTCGGGCCGAGCCACTTAAAATGCTTTTTAAAGTGTATTTAATTATTTAGTCCAACTAAACAATTAATCCACATATCAAATTAAATAGTCCAATCCAACTATTTAATTATAATTGAGGTGCAACGACGAGAAAACCTATATGCTATATTAGGAGCCATGTCGGGACCATGGACTCATATTCAAGTAGTTACAATAAGTCGAATAAAATTATTATTCGTCGACGAATAATTATATCCAACCTATTAATTCCGGGATTACACCACCATAAACCCGAAATTGAACTCTATCGAATATAGATAACTTACACTCAATTTATGAGTCGAAATCGCCCATCGATATAATCATTACATACGGATAAATCCTCCATAGATCGTTCACTTCGATTCGGGATATTTCCGTAAACCCTTCAAAACATATTATCCTTATTTAACATTAACCCCTAGTGATCAATTAGTTCATAACCAATATAATATGAACCCGGGCCCATCGATCGATTTTGTGGTTAACAAATAAAGAGAGCTCGTTTCTATCTACTTCCCAAAGGAAGGAATGGATTCCATATCTGTGATAACACGGACCACTCACTCATTCCGAGAATAGAGCCAACGAGAAGTGTTGGACCACATAACGCTGAAGTGATCCTTACTAACACATCAAACTCTACCCTAGTCTAAGCAGCTTTATGCGTGATCACCTCAGATTTGATTAATCCATATATGATCATCTTGTGATTCGATAAGACTTCTCGATTCTTGAATTATATCGAGAACTCAAATCAAATAGGTCGATCTATATGATTATCATCATATATAAATGCCCCACTAGGTAATCCTATTACCGGCAGTCCGGATAAGACTGCCACACCGTAAAGTGTTCTGGGCGCATTAATAGCAAATTAATCATGAGACCCATACTCAGATTAATAAACGCTACGGACTAAGTTAATTTTAAGTACATCTCACTAACTCAATCCTCTTGTGTATAGCCATACACTGAGTTATGTGATTACATAAACGAGGTACTTAGGGTTTTCAGTAGTGTCTTAATTATAAGCATACATGCATATAATAAGATGAATTACTAATTCCGTCCTAAAACAATTATATAATTGTCTTTCGGGCACTATACCTTACAGATATGCGAGCTCATGAGATCCATTTATGGACTCAAACAAGTTTCTCTAGACAATTTCTTTGTTTGATAATCAAAGGAGTTTGATTCAGTCAAAAGAAGGGATATGCCCAATGTGCAAGAGGGATAGTGGGAGTGTGTTACGATTTTTGAGTAAGGTATTAGATATCTCTCTCGAGAATTATCACCCCATGTCACAATCGATTAATGTTTGGTAGTTCAAGGTCTTTACGAAAGCACTTGGATTGGCAGTTCTCATTTTTGAAATAAGAATCTATAGTGATAGATTCAACTGCTGTTAGTTTATAGTTTACCTATATAGATGTGATGCTAAAAGAGTTTAGCATAGATCGCGACAGGAGATACTGCTAGCCGGTGTTCTCAAGATCTATCTATGGTAGGACGTTAGCCCTAAAGATAAGGTGAAAGATGATGCTTATGGAAGGTTTCCTTTGCTACTATGATAGGATCCATCATAAGAGTTTTTCAGATGTTCATACTCCATGAAAAGTCATGAGTAAGTATGAAAGTGGTTCTGGTAAATGTCGAGAATATCCTTAAGCAAGTTAATGATGGTTTCCTAGTTTATCGAAACTTGGAATCAGATAAATATAGTTATACAGACGTATATCCTGAGTCTTATGAAGGCGAGTGAGAGCTACGGACTGGGTTTGAAGTCACTTTGATTAAGTGATACAGTGAGCGGGAAATGTTCTTGGCTATTGGTCACTGTAAATTCTACAACTTAACCAAAACACAGTAATGCCTTAGAGGCGCAGCAGGAGCAGAACATGGATCTAAGAAGGTTCATTCCTGAACCTTGTACGGTTCTTCCACCTTTTCTATATAGCTGATATAGTAAGTGGATTCATTGCTTGAAGCAAGGATTAGGGTCTCGTCGGAGATTCATGTGTGTGTTGAGGCGGTTCCTTTTGCTTGATCATTTGGAACATGATATGAAGATAGTATGAGTCCCCACGGATAGCGATCCATTCACGGCTAGGGCTGGTTGCGAGTATTGCATGAGATTCTTGTGTTTCAACTTGATCATGTGTGTGCGAGTGATTGGTTTTAGGCCAAGTGGGAGATTGTTGAAATAGTGTCCTAAACCCAATCGGGTTGGACGAGATCCGACCGGTCGATCATTTATACTATTTCTTTATGATTATACATATATTAAATGGTTTTTTCTGTTGTCATATATTTGTTCTGTTAAAGAACCAATTGTGAATTGTTATATGATAACGTCTTTAGTATTAAACTGCGATAGAGTAACCGTGATAGGCGATTATGGTTTATGAGATCTCTAATCATTTTAATAATTTTGATACTTAAATGTCTCTAGGCTGATGTACTATTAAACAGGGCATTGATAGTACAAAGAGGGTAGCACGTATTAGGTGTCTTTTGTCTTTAAGGGCAGGGATAGATCTCGTCTATCGGAGTGTAGAGACACTTGGACCGTACGTAGACGTGTATTAGAGAATGCGTACTTTATACTGACCCACTTACATTGTTAAGTGTCACACTATGTGACGGGTGTGTAATTATCCTTAGGACCGGAGTCTACATAGCATCACGGTGTGGATTGTCATGCTTTGACACTATTGAGGTTTCCCCTAGCCATGGGGAGATCGTGCGGTAGTGATTGGGTGTGATACTGAAGCATGCGGAGTATACATGTTTGGTCGTCCGGAAATCACGTATCCTATTAGTAGGAGTGAATATCCGAAAGGGCCTTTTATAAGGAATGTCGTACTCTCGTGAATCTTTGCAAAGTGGAAGTAAGTGAGTTACTTCGAGAGAGCATGATATCCAGATTATAAGATACAGTCGTTGATGTTTGACACTCGACGTACGAACGTACGGATATTATTACAGCGATAGGATTCTATTTACACGGTAACTGTTTCACATGAAAGGTAGTAGTCATTGCATTTGACTCTTCCGATAATTGGGGGTCACGGTGTGTTGCTAGACGTTATCCCGTGATCGTTAGGTGTGAAGGGCATTTCGTAATTTGCTCTTTTTGTCTACGGCCAACATATTCGGAAGTCTATCGGGTCACACACATGAGAACATCTAGCCGGATTCAAATATGGTTATAGTTGATAACCAAATAAGGAAAAAAATTTATCTAATACTATAAAGGTTACAGTGGTAAATTAATATGGTGGTATTTATTTATTATGAATATATATGATACAATATATTAATTATGTTGATTAATTAAACTATGTATATAGATACATATATTTCGAATATATATATATATATATATATATATATATATATATATATATACATGTATTTTGTGAATTAATTAATCATAGTATTATATTAATTAAAGAAAATCTCAATTCTCAAATTATTTGGGAAGGGACGCCATTTTAAAGTGTATTGGATACATTTGGATTGTGCAATTTAATTAATAAGATTACCATAATATTAATTTTAGATATTAATTGATTTTTTGGAAAAATAGATTTATGGTAATAAGATAAATATATTCAATATAAGATATTGGCAATATTTAGTTTTTATTTAATATAAGATATTATAATAAAACAGATAAATCAATCAAACGGATTTTCCTTAATTTATTAGAAAAATATTTTCTTTCACCTCAATCTACTAGGAAGCTAATCCCAATCAGATTGGGAATCATAAGTGGCGCCCCAATCCCCTATATAAGCAAGGGGTTGGCTGGCTCTTTTGAACATCACAATTCCAAGAGCTAATAGTTCTTGTGAAAAATTAGAGAGCTTCTTAGAGAAGGATTTGAGAGAGAGAAAAAACCGGTCTAGCAATCGGATTTGTCTAGTAGCAATCCAATGGTGGATTCCGGCGGGTTGTTTGTGTGGACTAGCGGTAGAGGCCGAGCGCTTGGGCGGCTCCATGCACCACTACTCTCCTTAGACGGTCAAAGCGTCGATCTTTTTGATCAAGCAAGGTAACTACCGTCCACTGTCTTATTATGTTTGTTGCTTAAACGAAGTCGATCCTGGTCAAAGGAAATAAAATTTTGCATTCGGCTGCGTTCGCAGAGATTTCCTAATGAGAGACAAAGCCAAAGAACAAAGTCCTTATGATATCTCTCCGGGCTCATATGGATTACATAGAGGAGATGCGCATGGGTAACATGCTACTCATTGTAGAGGTCTACCTCCTCAAACCGTAAGCAAGTTTATTCCTCCCATACCAAAGACCTACGGAGATACAACCCACTCTAAATCCACAAAAACGATTCAAACCAACATATAGAGAGGGAGGGAAGCAGCTACTTCTCAGCCTAAGGACGGAAGAAGGTCAACTTTAGCTCGTCTAGGGCCCGTGGTCGACGACCGCGGTACAGCCCCAGAACGACCAAAAAATTCCCGACAGGTCCGTACCCGCATTGAGGAGCGGGGAGAATCACAGGCTGAGGAAAGTCATACCTGGCTCCTCATGAACCCTAAAGATAAAAACGAGTTTGGGATAATGAAAAAACAAATAGATGAGTAACAAAAAGGTAGGACTGGAAAGGAAGTTAAGCCCACGTGGGGTACCAATGTCCTTCATCCTAACATCTTAAAGGCGTCTCCAAGAGGTGGTACTCACTATCCCAATTTGACCAATTATCATGGAGCAACAGATCCTCCGGATTGGCTTTCAGCTTTCCAAAGCAGAATAAGTCTATGTACACCTAGCGATGAGGCATGGTGTATAGCTTTTGTGGGATCAATGCAGGATAGAGCGGCATCATGGATTCGCGGACTTCCTCTAGGTTCGATCCTATCTTGGGACGATTTAATAAGCAATTTTATAGCCAAGTTCAAGTCTGTGGGTGGACCTAAAAAGACCCACATCGACCTTTACAAGGTCCGATAGGGTGAAAACGAATCCACTCGTAGTTCTTACTGTTAGGTGCCCGAAAGACAATTTCTGTAATTGTTTTTTATAGGATTTATAATTCATCTTAATATTTGCATTTATGCTTATATTAATACACTGCTGAAAACCCTAAGTATATCGGTATGTAATCACATAACTCAGTGTATGGCATACACACGAGGATTGAGTTAGTGATGATATGCTTAAAACTATTTAGTCCGTGGTGAATTTAATCGGAGTATGGGTCTCATGATTAATATACCAATAATGCGCCCAGAACACTTAACGGTGTGACCGTTTTATCCGGACCGTCGGTATAGGGTACTTAGTGGGGCATTTATATACGATGTCTATCATATAGGACTGGACCGATTTGATTTGAATTCTCGATATAATTCCGTGATCGAGAAATATTATTGAATCACAAGATGATCATATATGGATTAATCTCAATCCTGATGTGATCACAGTCTACTGCTTGGTTCAAAGTTGGGTTTGATGTGTTAGTTAAGCATCATTTGGATACATGTGATCTAAACACTTCTCGTTGGCTCCATTCTGGAATGAGTGAGTAGTCTGTGACTTCACAGATATGGAATCCATTCCTTCCTGTGGGAAGTAGACAGACAGTTCCCTTATTTGTTAATCTTAGAAACTGATCGATGGACCCAGTTCATACTATATTAGTTATGAACTAATTGATCACTAGGGGGTTAATGGTAAATAAGGATAAAATGTTTTGAGAAGGGTTTACGGAAATATCCCGAATCAAAAGCGAGCGATCTATGGAGGATTTATCCGTATGTAATGATTATATCAATGGACGCTTTTACTCAATGATTAGAGTGTAAGTATATATCTATAATCGATAGAGTTCGATTTCGGGTTTATGGTGGCGTAATCCGGAATTAATAGATTGAATAAGAATTGTTCTGTTCGATGAATTTTTTTTTTAATTTATTGTAGTTACTGGTTATAGGTCCATGGTCCCCGATGTGGCTCCTAACATGCATATGTTTCTTGACGTTGAGCCTCAATAATAATTAAGTAGTTGGACTATTTAATTGATGTGCGAATAATTATTTAGTGGGCTAAATAATTAAATACATAGAAAAGACATTTTTCGTGCACTCGGCCCATGATTTAGTGTGGCGTGTGAAACCCTAATTTTAGGGTTGATGGGCGTGTTTTATACATGTTGTAATTAGAGAGAAATTAGTTTTCTTGGATAATTACATGTCATGTGATTAATTGTTTATTTGTTAAATAATTAATTAAGGAAAATATATTAGATTGATCCTTAAATATTCTAGATTATTCTAGGAGTATCTTTTATGGAAAATGATTATTATAATTGATTTTGTATTAATTATTAAATCCTTGGAGGACAATGATTTCTCTCCTATATAAAGATAGTTCTCCTAAGCCTTTTCTAACACACATAATACGCATTCATACACACAAAATAAGCTAAGGAATTCGGCCAAAGCTTAGGGTTTGAGTTGGGAAAATCTTTGAGATTTTCCGGGTAGCATATCAAGGAGATCAAGCATCAAGGATCAACATCCACCGGTTGTTGCTTGGAGATACACATCGGAAGATCGTGGCATCTCAAATTGGATCTCGACTTCATCAATCTTTTGGATCTCGCTTTTGATTGGTAAGTAGATCTCACATTCTTGTAGGTAGATTTTAAATTATGTAGTTTAATTTTCTATGATCGTGATCCTCTTGTTTATTCCGCTGCGTAATCGGGCGGATATAGATCCGTCCGGTGATATTACATCCAACAAGTGGTATCAGAGCCTCCGAGCTAATTAAAGTACATAATTGATAGATCTATGAGTGGAATTGCATGTAGATTTTTTTTTCTATATGCGTATTTTTTGTTGTGATTGGTTGTTATGGTTGAAGAGATGGATTGGGGTTGGTATTGTTTACCCGTTAGATCTATTGTAAACTCATATAAATTCGTTTATATGAGTATAGGAAATTATGTAATTTATTTGTTATTGTAATTTTAGTTTCCTAGAAGTAGATATATTTTTGTTGCAGTTCGTTTTTTTATTTCCCCGGAGTTTGAACCGTTGAAACGACAATCCCTCCAGTCATAATGAAGAATAAAATTTGGAGAACAAGCCCTAAAAATTTCGTGTCGATCGGAGTCCATCTCGATGTCCAATCTTTGCAATAAAGTTGCTGCTTTGTCATAAAAGCACTGCAGGCCCAGCTGTTAGTTCGTCGAATTTATGGAAGAGATTGGACCGTCAAAATGAAGATCTGACCGTTCAGTTTGATTAACATGGATTTATTAACAAACTCTAAAAATTTCAGGACGATCGGGTTTTGTGTCGATGTCCGGTCGGCTCCGGAAAAGACAACTGCTTGCACGCCGATCATTAACGATTGCTGTTAGATTGGATCGGGCGACTTCTTTGGGATTAATTGGGCCGTTAAAACTCGGATCCAAACGTCCATATTGAAGTAGGAGGAGTGAAGAACAGGTCCATAAGGTTCGTGACGATCAAAGTTCGCTTGGATGTCCGATCATCGATAAAACGGATCAGCAGCAGATTAGAAAATAGTAAACCCTGGTTAGGGTTTGTTTGTTTTTTTTCTTTTCTGTTTAATAGATTAGATACGGGGTACCAACGATCAATCTCGGTGTTTGTTCCGTAGTGTCTACGGGAAAAGAAATCGGAAAATCAGGATACATGGGTTCGGAAATGGTCTAACCATGGTTGGGTAAGTTCAACTGAGCTACGGCTCGATCGACTTACCCTCCACGTGTGACGTTTGCACGGGGGTTCGGCAAGATTTAGCATATCCGACAAGCCTTTACGGCTAAACGGGGCTTCTCTTACCCGGATCCGACCGACAGTCACATATGTTCCAACGAATAAGACGGGTAGGCTTGCCTACATTACCGACACCATTCGGGTACATGATTTGTTGTTTCTTAAAATATTGTCAAGTCCAAAACCGCGATCAGTAAACCCACCACTTTTTCAAAATATTGAGTGGGAGCGGGGAAGGCGACTGCCGACCCCACGGCCTCTACTATAGATGCAAGCAAGTGAGAGAATGGTGAAGCCTCGTGCCGCTTTGATTTCGGCCCCCTTCGGATGGTGTTCACCGCTATCAAAATTCAAGGCTTGGTCCCCGAAAGGATAGGATCTTGAGGACTCGCCGGGTCACTGACCTGCCCTACGTAGGCATACTCAAGGCGTACTTAAAGGTCTGATATAGTAGGTCACACTCATCAGGATATTTTAGGAAATATCTTGGCTGAAAAAGGAAGGTAATCGACGATTAAAGTATGGGATGTACGATTCCCATAAGATGTTTGATTCTTAAAGTTTAATCATCGAGAGAGATTGTCTCAGTTTAACCGTCATCGTGCTGATACCGACCCCCTAGGCGGCGGTACGGTGTGAGGTTAAATCCTTGGAATGGTAGGATAGACTTTTACAGTTTATAATTCCTAAAATTTATCTAGTCGTGTATGTATGAATTTTTCTGTCAATTTTGTTACAACTATCATCTTTAGGCTACTAAACTGCTAGTGTAGTGACTTCGTTAAAAGTGGAAAGTAACAAGAACGTTGAACTCATCGAAGAATGCAATTAAATTTCGGAAGAGATATTCCTCTTGAGCCTTTAAAACTTAAGTGACATAGTATAGGCATGTCACTGCTGTCACTCGTGTTAAACGAGAAACACACTTAGTTCAAAGATGATGTAGGACTATATAAAATTCTATTAGTGAATTTTAATTGTGTGAGTAATCACACAAGAAATTTCTAATTGAAAATTGGAAAATCATAAATAAAGTGTTGCTAGTTAGACGGTATTTGGAACCGATAAACTAGTGGGAGCTTTATTCTTATGATTTGTTGTTTTTCTGAATCATTAGAAATGTGTAAGAGACTGCACAAGAGTTTTTTTTTCCATTCCTGGAAAAACATGAACATAGCATTACTAGTTAGACGGTATTTGAAACCGATAAACTAGTGGAAGCTTTAACCTTATGATTTGTTGATTTATTAGAAAAATCAAATAGTCCAAACGAGTAACACAATCATTAGACATCCCACAGTTCACGAGTAGTGTCGACTCAAATGAACAGCTAGTTCAAGACTGTTTCCATATAAGGAAAGTCAAGATTGGGAAAGAATGTCTGTATGTGTTGGTCATCTAAACTAAGTAGTTTTAAGGCTAAACCGGAATATTAATAAATAGAAAATCAGAGGATAAGGAAAGTGATTTCGGATCACTGACCAATGCATCCTTAACGATTTCCTCGAAAGCTAAGTTCTTTGGAAGAACAAGGTAGCTATGCATTAAACGATAAATAGAGTAGACAACGGGCAGTTATTTCAGCTTGAATAGTGGGAGTGATTTAAGGAAATGAATTTCGGATTCAATCTATGAATATCACAGAAAAATTTATTCTTTGTTTTCAGATTCGTTGGAACGAATGGATTCACTTTCAATTCGATAATTTGTTTGTCTTATAGAAAGTGAATATGACAGTTGTAACACGAATCCAAGACTCGGACTTTTGTTTGATAAAGTCAGAACCACTAAGAAATGCTGAAAAGGTATATGTAACACATCTTAAACTATTAAAGGCAAAAGGTTTCCGTATTTAGATAAACACTTCTTCATACTCTATTAATTAGTGCATATTTCCTAAAGACAAGATCTGAAGACTGGCTTAGGGTGATTCCGATCTCCCAGTCAAGGAACACTGTCTCAAAAGGAACAATGACTAAGCTTCCTTTCAATCGGGAAAGGGTAATAGATTTAAAGAAGTAACATAGCTTGTTCATAATGACCTTCGGGGTCTTGTGAAAGATACAAGTTAGAAGGAGCTTCTGAGTAGTGACATCTCGTCAGACAACTACTCGAAACGCCAGTAAGACTATCTAAAATGTTTGTAGGTATCTCTAATTTCACCAGAGATAGAGTATTCCATGCTCAGTAATAGGCCATAGCATAGTCTTGGGACTGATGCTCGGCCTGCCTCCCAGTGGAATTTATCCACTGAGGGATAACACCATAAATTTGCCTCATATAGTTATTAATCTACTACAATACACTGCTTAACTCATTTAAGATATTGGTTGCGAAATAACGGTTTACACTATCATGTAAAACCGGGAAGTCTACCTAGAAGATACTTACAAATTTGTGGATAAGGAGTGAATTCGGTTCACCCCACTTCCGTCAATATAGGCATTTTGCACTTAGTGCTTGAAGGTAGGACTGGAAATTTTGCATACACGTTCAGATGATGACTGTTCGTGCAATATCTTATAAGTTGAGTAAAGGTTGGTTATAAGATTCTTAAGATCAGAAAGTGACGGTTATACTGTCAAAACTCCTTCTGAAAGGGTCTATGAATAACAACCTTGGACTTTGGAGTACGGTTACTCAAGGTAGTTACTAACTGATTAGATCAGACCACGTCCAACATTGGTTGTTGGTGATAACACTGATGATTACTACTAGATCAGAATATCGATCCAGCAAGAACGCAATGGGAGTATGGTTTTACCATTACCTATTGTGGTTTTTTGAAGACTTTGCAGAGGTGATTGATAACCTATGGTTCCTTGCGGGCTGTATAGGATTCTGGTCAATAGAGGTTGGTTTAAAAGCCATAACCCTGTGAATGGAGTTTTGGTACTCGATTCATTCACACTCTAGTAGAACCACCTGAGTGTCTCAGGCCCAGTGGGAGTAATTGGATCTACAAGATAAGAGTCGAATGAATATAAAGTTTAACTTTCGGTACAAAGCTGAGTGGTTTAAGGGTGATTCCCTAACAAGTAGAGATTTAACCAGACCGTGAACTCTCTCACCACTCGGTCTTGTTTGATTCCGTTAGAAAGCAGAAAATAGGGGTGATTCCCTAAGACTTTCTTGCCGAACAAAAGGAATCTGAATTCATTCGGAACAGAAGGGTTTTAGCTAATAATAAATGCATGATTTCGTTAGAAAGCAGGAAATAGGGGTAACTCCCTGAGACTTTCTTGCCAATCAAAAAGAATCTGAATTGATTCAGGAACCAAGGCTTATATCCTTTAAGGATCAAAGCAAACCTCTAGGTCATTTAAAAGTCACACATTTCAAGTATGTGGACTTGACCAGAATATTGATAAGTCTTTCATAGACTGGATGTCAGTATTGGTAAAGTAGTACATACATTAGTGTTCATGAATGGTAACACTGAAACAGATGGAAACAACATGGGTGTGTTATCTCAAGTCGGAAACTGACATGCCAAGATTCTCTTTATGAAAGAATCGGACTACTTTACATTCTAAATGATTTGATTCGGTCAAATTCCCGAGAATATGTGACTGGCAATCCTATCTATCCTTATGGTTAAGATGATTTTGCATATCGGTATGCAACATTCAACGAAGAAGTCCTACCTTACCTCTCACGGAATGCTTCTCTAAACCTGAGAATGAATAGAAAATAAGATAGACTCTCTTTTGATAAAAGAAAGTCAGGTAATTACAAGTTAATAGAATCTTGGATTCGAGTATTAAATAGCAAGTTTAGTACGTCCTCAAGTATAAGGGATATATCTCATTTGCTTTTAGAGCAAGTGGGAGAATGTTGTGTATAAGGGGTATGCTCCCCACAATTAATCACTTGCCTTACGTGCAAGTGGGAGATTGTTAGGTGTAGTGTCCGAAAGATAATTTCTGTAATTGTTTTTGACAGGATTTATAATTCATCTTAATATTTGCATTTATACTTATATTAATACACTGCTGAAAACCCTAAGTATATCGGTATGTAATCACATAACTCAGTGTATGGCATACACACGAGGATTGAGTTAGTGATGATATGTTTAAAACTATTTAGTCCGTGGTGAATTTAATCAGAGTATGGGTCTCATGATTAATATACCAATAATGCGCCCAGAACACTTAACGGTGTGACCGTCTTATCCGGACCGTCGGTATAAGGTACCTAGTGGGGCATTTATCTATGATGTCTATCATATAGGACTGGACCGATTTGATTTGAATTCTCGATATAATTCCGTGATCGAAAAATCTTATTGAATCACAAGATGATCATATATGGATTAATCTCAATCCTGATGTGATCACAGTCTACTGCTTGGTTCAAAGTAGGGTTTGATGTGTTAGTTAAGGATCACTTGGATACATGTGATCCGAACACTTCTCGTTGGATCCATTCTGGAATGAGTGAGTAGTCTGTGACTTCACAGATATGGAATCCATTCCTTCCTGCTGGAAGTAGACAGACAGTTCCCTTATTTGTTAATCCTAGAAACTGACCGTTGGGCCCAGTTCATATTATATTAGTTATGAACTAATTGATCACTAAGGGGTTAATGGTAAATAATGATAAGATGTTTGAGAAGGGTTTACGGAAATATCCCGAATCAAAACGAACAGTCTATGGAGGATTTATCCGTATGTAACGATTATATTAATGGATGCTTTTACTCAATGATTAGAGTGTAAGTATATATCTATAATCGATAGAGTTCAGTTTTGGGTTTATGGTGGCGTAATCCCGGAATTAATAGATTGATTAAGAATTGTTCTGTTCGATGAATAATTTTTTTTTAATTTATTGTAGCTACTGGTTATAGGTCCATGGTCCCCGATGTGGCTCTTAACATGCATATGTTTCTTGACGTTGGGCCTCTATAATAATCAAGTAGTTGGACTATTTAATTGATGTGCGAATAATTATTTAGTGGGCTAAATAATTAAATACATGGAAAAGACATTTTTCGTGGACTCGGCCCATGATTGAGTGTGGCGTGTGAAACCCTAATTTTAGGGTTGATGGGCGTGTTTTGTACATGTTGTAATTAGTGAGAAATTAGTTTTCTTGGCTAATTACATGTCATGTGATTAATTGTTTATTTGGTAAATAATTAATTAAGGAAAATATATTAGATTGATCCTTAAATATTCTAGATTTATTCTAGATTATTCTAGGAGTATCTTTTATAGAAAAGGATTATTATAATTGATTTTTTATTAATTATTAAATCCTTGGAGGACAATGATTTCTCTCCTATATAAAGAGAGTTCTCCTAAGCCTTTTCTAACACACATAATACGCATTCATACACACAAAATAAGCTAAGGAATTCGGACAAAGCTTAGGGTTTGAGTTAGGAAAATCTTGAGATTTTCCGGTAGCATATCAAGGAGGTCAAGCATCAAGGATCAACTTCCACGGTTGTTGCTTTGAGATACACATTGGAAGATCGTGGCATCTCAAATTGGATCTCGACTTCATCAATCTTTTGGATCTCGCTTTTGATTGGTAAGTAGATCTCACATTCTTGTAGGTAGATTTTAAATTATGTAGTTTAATTTTATATGATCGTGATCCTCTTGTTTATTCCGCTGCGTAATCGGGCGGATCTAGATCCGTCCGGCGATATTACATCCAACACTTACGAGCGATTTTACAAAGTGTATAAGCTAGCCAGGGGCTTAGCGGACAACGTTGTGATAAGCAGCTTTGAAACAGGGATGAGTCCAGGCTATTTGAAATAGTACTTCGCTCTGACACCACCAACGAACCTCTAAGAAATGCTGGGTTCGACTAAGAAATATATTGCGACCACGGGGAACGAAGGATCTTCATCCTCCTACAAGGGCAAATAGAGGGCTGAGCGCTGTCCGCCCAAAGACAGCCGTAGAAATCGTGATCGGGATATCAAAAAGCCTGAGAGATTTAGAGAAGAGACCTTCACTCCTCTCAAAATTTCATGCACTCAGATGTTAAATGAAGTAAGAGACAAGTTCCCGAGTTTTACCTCATGAATCAGCACTCGCCGCTACACAACCAAGTATCATGGATTTCACAGAGATAAGGGTCACACCATCGTCGAATATATGTAGTTCAAGAGAGAAATTGAAAAGTTTGTTAGCGCGGCATGCATGATCGGCGACAAGAAGGACATCGGGGCCGAACCAGAAAGGATCGGATGACCGATCGAACGATGACAAATTCGCATGATCACATAAAATCCTCACAACAATAATCAAATCAAAACTCGCATCGGTTCTATTAACAAGCATGTGGAGAAGCCGGCTGTCCTGCACGGGAATGAGCTGTTGAAATAGTGTCCTAAACCCAATCGGGTTGGTCCGGATCCGACCGGATCGGATAATTTCTACTATTTCTTTATGTTTGTGCATATATTAAATGGCTTTTCTGTTGTCATATACATGTTCTTTTAAAGAACCAATTATGAATTGTTATATGATAACGTCCTTAGTATTAAATTGTGATAGAGAAACCATGATAGGCGATTATTTTTGATGAGATCTCTAATCACTTTAATAAGTTTGATACTTAAATGTCTCTAGGCTGATGTACTATTAAACAGGGCATTGATAGTACAAACAGACTAGCACTTATTAGATGTCTTATGTCTTTAGGGCAGGGATAGATCTCGTCTATCGAAGTGTAGAGACACTTGGACTGTACGTGGACGTGTATTAGAGAATGCATACGTTAGACTGACCCACTTACACAGTTAAGGGTCACACTATGTGGCGGTTGTGTAATTATACTTTGGACCGGAGTCTTCATGGCATCACGGTGTGGATTGTCATGCTTTGACACTATTGAGGTTTCCCCTAGCCACGGGGCGATCATGCGGTAGTGATTGGGTATGATATTGAAGCATGCGGAGTATACATGATTGGTCGTCCGGGAATCGCGTATCCTATGATTGGGATCGAATATCCGAAATGGCCTTCTTATAAGGAATGTCTTATTCTCATGAATCTTTGCAAAGTGGGAGTAAACGAGTTACTTCGAGAGAGCTTGATATCCAGATTATAAGATACGGTCGTTGATGTTTTGACACTCGATTAACGACTGCATGGATATTATTACAGCGACAGGATTATAAGTTACACGGTAACTGTTTCACATGAAAGGTAGTAGTCATTGCATTTGACTCTTCCGATGATTGGGAGTCATGGTGTGTTGCTAGACGCTATCCCGTGATCGTTAGGCATGAAGGGTATTTTCGTAGTTTACACTTTGTGTCTACGGCCAACATATTCGGAAGCCTATCGGGTCACACACATAAGAACGTCTAGCCGGATTAAAATGTGGTTATAGTTGATAACTAAATAAGGAAAGAATTTATCTCGTACTATAAAGGTTATAGTGGTAAATTAATATGGTGGTATTTATTTATTATGAATAAATTAAATACAAGATATTAGTTAATTTGATTAATTAAATACACTTATATTGATAAGTGGTGCCACATATGTGTATAAGTGATACACTTGGATTGTGCAATTTAATTAATGGTATTACTAAATATTAATATTAGATATATATATATATATATATATATATATATATATATATATATATATATATATATATATATATATATAATACTTATTTGTGCGTGTGTGCAATAGTGCAATTTGGTGCTATGCATGCGCATGTATATATAATATATATATAAATGGATTTATATGTGTAATAATATATATATATGTGCTATATACACATGTGTAAATTGATTTATGGTAATAAAATAAAGATAGTCAATATTAGATATTATAATAAATGTGATAAATCAATCTATTATATATTCCTTATTTTACTGGGAAAATGTTTTCTTCTTCTCCACACCTAGATGGGGCGCCCCCTACACTATAAATAAGATGTGGGTGTCAAGCTCTTTTGTACATCACAATTCCAAGAACTAATAGTTCTTGTGTAAAATAGAGAGCATCCTATAGAGAGTTGGAGAGAGAGGAAAAATGCCGGTCTAGCAACCGGAGTTTTCCAATAGCAATCCATGATGGTATTCCGGCGGGCTGTTCGTGTGGACTAGCGGTAGAGGCCGAACACTTGGGCGGCTCTATGCAGAACTACTCTCCTTAGACGGTCAAAGCGTCGATCTTTTCGATCAACCAAGGTAACCACCGTCTACTATCTATTTGTTTATTGCTTAAACGAAGTCGATCCTGGTTAAAAGGAAATAAAATTTTAAATTCCGTTGCGTTCCCGCGTAGATTTCCCAACATGAGAAACCCTTTGCTTTTACCCAAAGCGAGCTGGTGACTTCCATCAACGTGAAGGACATGTGTCTGTGTGTTTTTGTGGTAGTCAATCGAGCATGCGTCAATAGGGTTATGATCGATACGGGAGCATGTCGAGACATTTTGTACTATAATTGTTTCAAAGAGCTCAGATTCATCGACTCTAACCTGAGGCCGCACAATGGCACCGTGGAGAGCTTCACCAACCACAAGATACGGTCAAGGGGGCCCTTGATCTAGACGTACAAATGGGAGATTATGCACCTTTCCGAATTGAAAGGTAACATTTCTTGTGGTCGACCTTCAATCAAATTATAACATTATAATTGGAACGCCGCCTTGAAGCGATTTGGATGGTAACCTCCATCCCACATCGTGAGCAAAGTTTTACGTTGGGGATATGATTGGGGTGTCGGTCAACAAACCCGCAACCGTCCCGACCTTTATTCATGAAATGAGAACTGAGAATAAGAGAGCTCGCTTCGAACAACCTAAAGGTATGGAGGGCGTTAGCATGATCAGAGCAGTGGGAGAACCCCTCCCCGCCAAAGTAGAATGTGAAACCTTACAAGTCAGGGATGAGCCCGACTTCACAGCTGAGGATGAGTTGATCGAGGTAGTCGTTAACGGAAAATATCCCGATCAGAAGGTCTAGATAGGGGCTCACCTAGGCCTCACCGAGAAATAAGCTCTGATTAATCAGCAAAGAAAACCTAGATGCATTTTCCTGGGTGGTTACATATATGAGAGGAGTTGAGGCTGACGTCGCTCTCCATCATCTCAACGTCGACTCTCCCTTCAAACCAATACAACAGCGAGCCCGATAATTCACCATGGAATAGGAAGCCACGGTAAAGGTAGAGGTCATAAAACTTCTTCAAGCAGGAATAATCAGAGAGCTAGCATACCCTACTTGGCTGGTAAATGTAGTGATGGTGAAAAAGCATAATGGAAAGTGGAGAATGTGTGTTGACTTCATGGACATCAACAAGGCTTGCCCAAATGATCCTTATCAGCTTCCCCGAATTGATCGACTGGTTGATTCCATCGCTTGTTTTGAGGTTCTTAGTTTTTTGGATGCATACTCGGGGTATCATCAAGTAAAGATTGCTCAATCCGACAAAGAAAAAATGGCCTTTAGAGCTGCTGGGGGCCCATACTTTTACGAAATGATGCCTTTCAGGTTGAAAAATGCGGGCTTGACTTATCAGAGGATAGTCAACAAAGTTTTCAGCTCGCAGATCGGGAAGAACATGGAGGCCTTCATAGATGACTTGGTTGTCAAGTCCAAAGGTGACGGTCATGCCGTCGACCTTTAGGAGACTTTCGACAATGTTCGGAAACACTCAATGAAACTCAATCCAGCCAAATGTACGTTTGATGTCCAGGCAGGCAAGTTTCTGGGGTTCATGGTTAGTCGCCGAGGGATCGAAGCTAATCCGGAAAAGATTCAAGCGTTGTTCGATATGCAGGAGCCTACCACGATCAAGGAGGTGCAGAGGCTCAACGGAAGAATCATCACTTTAGGCCGATTTATCTCAAAATCAGCAGAAAAATGTCTCCTCTTCTTCAAAATACTCAAAGGTGACAAATCTTTCTCATGGAGTAAGGAATGTTCTCAAGCTTTTCAGGCTTTGAAGGAATATCTAGGGAAACCACCTCTTTTGGTTAGCCCTGTAGAAGGGGATGTTTTGTTTTTGTACTTGGCGGCCTCGGATTGGGCTGTTGCCGCCGTACTTCTCAAGAAGGCCGGATCCCTCCAAAATCCTGCTTATTATGTCATCAAGGCTCTCAGTCCGATGGAGAGTCGTTATTTAATGTTGAAAAGTTAGCCTACACGCTTGTTGTCGCTGCCCTCAAACTCAGGGGTTATTTTAATTCACACACTATCATTGTCTTAACGGACAACCCGATGCATCAAATTCTACACAGACTCCGTTCAGGTCATTTGCTTCTATGGGCTATCGAGATTACCGAGTTCAATATTCGATATCAACCAAGGAAGGATATCAAAGCTCAAGCATTACCTGATTTCATTGTTGAGACGAGTTTTAGCTCGACTCAACCGAGTTCGCCTGTACCACTTGAGTCCGCTACGGCCTCGAACAAGCCCGATCAATGCTAGCAGTTATATGTTGACGGAGTATCGAGTCGAAATGGAAGCGGGGCCAGTGTTATTCTGATGGAGCCAGGGGCGACAGAAGAAATATAAAAAGCTCTAAGGTTCGAGTTCCCGGCCACAAACAATCAAGCCGAGTACGAGGCAGTTATAGCCGGACTTAAGCTTGCTAAGGAAATAAAAGTGGAAAATGTTGAAGTCTACTGCGATTCTCGGCTCATCGTCAACCAAATATCAGGGGACTATGGGACCCATTGCGGCATCCTCGAAAATATGGTGAGATTGTCAGACGATTAAGATCCGACTTCAACTACTACGAATTCATCAGAGTTGAAAGAGAGGATAACAAGCTGGAAGATTATCTCTCCAAGTTGTCTCTTGAAGAAAAGATTGAGGATCCTTCAATAATGGTGGAATATCTTGTTGTACCTATAATTGAAATAACGGAAATCATGAAAATCAATGCACCAACGCCGATTCCATGTTGGATTGATGAAATTCAAGCTTATATAGAAATAGGTACCTTGCCTGTGGAAACAATTAAAGCCCTAGCTCTCAGAAAAAGAGCAACTAGGTACATCATAAATGACGAAATGCTTTATAGGAGATCCGCCACTAAGTCTTTATTGAGGTGTGTCCGAAAAGAAGAAAGCGAAAAAATACTCATAGAACTTCACCAAGGAGTATGGAGGGGGGCCATCCCGCTAGCCGCTCCTTGGCCCAGAAGGGTTATAACAGCGGAGTATTACTGGCCGACAATCCTTAAGGACTCGGAGAAATTAGTTAGAGAATGTCCGGAATGCCAGAAACATGCGGACATCCGAAGATTACCATCGGTTAAGCAAAGCGTGGTGGTCTCACCCTGGCCCTTCGACATGTGGGGTCTCAACCTCATCGGACCCTTCCCCTCGGGAAGGGATGGATGCAAAGTTATCACAGTGGCTATGGATTATTTCACGAAGTGGATCGAGGCCAAACCTTTTGTTAACATAGGTGCGAAAGATACGGTTTCTACACGATCAAATATGGTCTCGCTTCGGCATCCCATGGGCAGTGGTGACAGACCATAGACCACAGTTCAGAGATAAATTCTCAGATTTCTATAGGGAATACGGTGTCAAACACTGGCAATCATCCGTAGCTTATCTCTAGGGTAATGGCCAAGCCGAGGCCGGCAATAAACAAATAATCAAGATGCATAAAAAGAGTGTAAGTGAGAAAGCAAAGGCAGGCGGTTGGGTCGATGAGCCGCCCGTTATATTATGGGCACTCCACACCACAATTAAAACACCCACTGGAGAACCACCGTTTGCTATAACTTACGGATCGGAGGCCATGACTATTATTGAAATGGTGCTCCCAAGTATCAGGGTCGTTGTATACGATCCAACGGACAATCTACTGATGACCAAAATAGTATCGACCAACCTTAACCGGCAGAGTACCGGGTCGGAAGCACTATAGAGGTGAGCAAGGTCGTATCCCACGAGGAATCAATCGAGTACCAAAGCCGTTTTTGGACTTAGTTTAGGTCAACCAAGATATTTCAAGTTTAAGTACACTAAAACAAAATATAAACTAAAGATGCTAAATAGAGAAAGAGACATAGCCAAACTATGATCTAATTGATTACTTTCACCCTTCTAATCGATTAGCTCGGGAATGGGATTAACCAACCTACCAACCTCTACTTATATCAACTCATTCATGGGTGCAAACTCCTAAGCTAGTGTACGACGCCATACAACAATCGAACACCCTTTGCCCGGTTCAACAGTCCGCCTTTAAGAATTTAATTGACCGAAACAAGATTAACGCGCTAGAGCCGCTCGATTTACACCGACAAACCTCATTACCCAATTGATCTAAACAACTCAGTCAATTGTAAATAACGATCTTAAAACCTCTTTTCCCACACCCTTTCGCAACATACATTTATAAAAGTGGTGTGTGAGTTCATGAACTAGGTGTACAATCTAATTCAAGCATTGATAACAAGTTTTAAGACATGAATTCGTCAATATAACAACAATTAAACACTACCCATTCCCAATTTCATCAATTAGAGGGTGATTTCTTCAATTTTCACATAATTTGGCTATGAAATGTTTAGCTACTCATAATAAAACTAAAAACAACAATCAAAGATAGAATTAAAGCCATAAATGAAAGAGAAACTGAAATTAATTACCAAAATCGTAGAGAATCGGAGTTTACATCAAGCTTTTTCAACACCCATGTCAATTGGTGAAGAAGAAGGCCCAAAATCAGAAAATCCAAGATTAGAGAAGAAACTTTAGCTAAAATCTAAGCTAGATTGTGTTTAATTTAAGGGAAAGATGATGAAAGAGTGAATCTAGGGAAGAAGAATGGGAGAAATCGACCTAAAAGGGAGAAAAGTGTAAAAATCGAAGTGTAAAAGTGTCTAGAGAGTCCCCAAAAAATATGTGCAAGTGGTATTTATATTCTCCAAAAATGTGCAGGAAAAGCCATTTTGGCGCGCCCCAAAGGCTTTGGCGCACCCCAAAACTGCTTCAGTGACTCTGGAAACTCTCTGTTTCAACTTGGCGCGCCCCAAAGTCTTCAGCGCGCGCCAAAAATCTGGACTGATACACCTTCAGTAATCTGAAAATATCTTTGCGCGTAGAGCTCCGATTTGAGTGATTCAAAATGAGTTGAAAAGATCATTCAATTATCTACAACTTTCATGAAGACCACAAATCCATAAAATGCATGTATCTGGGATAAAACTGCAGATAAAGTGAACAAATGGTAAAAGCACCAACCACCTTTGATCCGTTTCCATCCCCAGGCTTCGGTTTCGCCATTCTAAGTCTCATGCCTCATCTTCCGGGCTTACGAGTCACCTATTTCCTGCATTTCCATAGCACAATATACCAAGCATAATACCTCAAGATAAACAGGGCTCGAATAGGGCCAAAACACCGTAAAATGATAAGGTTTTCCATCAATTTGATGGATTACCTCTAAGTAAGTGCTCAAAGCGATTTTACCCTATAATCGGTCTAAAACCACCCAAAACAAGTCAAGAGTGTCATAAACGGGGGTTAAAACATGCACCAAAACATAGTAAAGTTGACTCTCATCAACCACCCCCCACTTAGCGTTTGCTCGCCCTCGAGCAAAATGAGCGTTTTAAAAGAATCCAAAGAGTCAACGTTACACGCGTAGGTCAAGCCAATCACATATCAAGGATAACCGAAAAGTAATTGAGTAAATGCATGCAACTAAACCCTAACTTATCAAGCAAACAGGATGTGAGTGTGTGAATAGCTTCTCCTACATTTACCACGGTTCACCGGTTTGGATTATGGATGCTAGGTTATTGCGACTACACCATAGGCTCGTACTTCATAAACATCTCCACTAATCGGGGCCAACCGAGGCTAAGCAAGGTCGAGTAGGACTTGCACGGTTGTAACGTTAGGCTAGGGACGGGGCTAACCGAAGGGAATTTCTGGGGAATAAACAAGAAAGCGACAAAACGAGCAAGCTTAATCATGGGGTGTAACAATACATAACGTAGCTAGCTCTCCCCTTCTCTAGCTCAAAATGAAACTCGAAACATGATCCAAGAAATAAAATGCCATATCGCACTATGTCTCAAGTGTAACGAGGAAAAAATGTATAAGAAATCATGTTTTTCACTAAAATCTCATCCCAACCACCAACATCACATACTAAATCAATACACGAGTCCCATATTTTTGGCTTTCTTTGACTCAACCTTTTATTTTCCTTTCATGACTTTTCTTCTTCTTTTTTTTTTCTTCTTCTTTTTTTTATATTTATTTTGAACTTGAATTTTTATTAGGTTTGAGTCAAAGGTCATCATATACATATAAAATGAATCGAGCTCCTACCCTCCAATATCATGAAATAGATCGTAAAAACACCAACTCCTCTCAACATACACACCACTCTACCACCCCACACTTGCCTAAGCATGTGTGATCTAGAAGAAAAGATTAAGCTCAACTCGTAGGGTGTTCAAGGGAATGTAGACCACAAATAAAGCTCAAGGGTCGGGTAATTATGGGCTAAATACGAACGGTAAAATATCGGATGGGGGTCTAACCATCCTACCAAGGCTTAGAGGGGTTACTGTGGAATATGTCACGGGATGGCTATTTGACTCTGGTCGGGTCAAAGAAACGCCATAACTGTCATCCCAAACTCTACCAAGGTCGGCCCTTCTATTTTGTCTTGAAGTTAATGATATGAGTTCTAGGTAGCCGAATTGTGCCTAAGTCTACCATAATCGGTCACTAGTTACCATGGCTCATGAAATTGAAGCTATACGTGCGTGAAAATCCCATTCACAAGGCAAGGTAAGTAAGCGAAGTAGCATGCATTTAAACTTTTACTAAACCGTTTATCCTATCAATGTGAAGGCTCAACATACGAATGCAACATCAATACCATGGAAAAATTTAAACGTTGCTCAATTTTACTAAAGAAGTGACCAAACACTAAACATACAACACAATGGCTCAAGTCTCAATGAAGCATAAATCAAAGCTAAGCCTACCACCCCCACTTTAAATGCAACACTGTCCTTAGTGTGTGAATGATAAAGAGAAAGAAGACTTAGCTCAACCCGGCAAAGACTCGAAAGAATGCATGTAACACATCCACGAAGCTCCACTCGAATACCTGAAGCCATGAGACAAAAACACCAAGAAAACGCATGCACGGGGAACAACCACCGTGCCAAAAGCAAGCAACAAATATCGAGATATAATAAAAGAGCGCAAAGTCACATACACGATCATATGAAACCAAAAAGGAACCGACTAAGGCGCATGGGATGGAAAGACAATCAAACAAGTAAAACAACATCAATGCAAAAAGATACAAGCCAACAACGGATCGAAGAAGAACCACTCAAAACGGTACCAAGATCCCCCAAAGCATCACCCTGGACCACTCCGAGCACCAAAAACTAAAGCAAAAACAGAGAAACGGTGGGTTGCCTCCCCCGAACGCCTTTGTTTTATGTCATTGGCTTGACTTATTAAGAACTAAAATAAAAGCAACGAAGCATGAGTGGAATGAAAGAAAAAAAATTGCACATCTTTTGCTCGAAAGCCTCAAGAACATGGCAATTAAAAAAAAACTTTCATCCACTTTTTTTTATTTTTTTAACAAAAATAAAAACATCTACCTAAAACATTCTAAGTTTAAAGTCCTTAGTTCGACTTTCTACCCCCAACAATACTAAGGATAGTTATACCAAAGGAGAGCAAACCGTTGCGTCTCCCTACACACATCATAAGAATTGAGCCCACCCTTAAAATGGGGCAAGACAAACAAGGGGCCCAATCCCCACCACCAAGATTGGTTCAAGAAATTCATCGTGTAACACAATGAATTCAATTTCCCCGAATGAGAGCATATGCCAAGTAACAAAGATTCAAACACCAAACAATAAAATTTTGGCTCAACCACAACATCAACATATTCAATGTGATCCACCACCACAATTTTTTCAATAAGGTTCAAAGGAGAAGGAATAAATGATTCACTAGTAGCATGTTTCGTACCTTCTTCATGACACTCGTGATGGGTGATTGCCTCAAGAGTCGACGGTGGAGCAAATGAAATTTCATCATTTTTAGCACTCATCTCAACCTTCCTCTTCTCAATCAATTGCTCTACCCGGTTCTCCAAGTTCTTTAATTCCAATTGAAGAGTAGTAGCATTCGTTTTAATATCCATCAACTCCTGACCTTGCTCTTCCAATACTCGGCCTTGCTCTTCCAAAGCTCGGCCTTGCTCTTGCAACGTTTCATTGATTTGCTCCAAGAGGATGTCGGTTGAGCTCTTTTGTGGAGGAGGAGGTATTTGTGAAGGTTGAGTATATTGCAAATAGGCATTGGGGTGTTGGCGAGAACTTGGAGGACTCTCCCACTCATTGTTGTATGGTGATGTGTATGGGTTGAACTGATAATGTGGTTGGAATCCAAAACTCATACCACACTAAATTAAAGGCTCCAAATGATTAGGGAGGACAGCCCTCATGGCCATATGGATCCATACACTGCGATTCAAAGGAAAAACAAGAATACAATCACGGTATCTAGTCACCACCACCACCGCAGTAGGTGGTGTGACTCTTCAACAAAAATCCAACATCAAGAAAGAAAAAAAGCAAAAGAAATAAAACAAACTAAGCCTAAGTCTTCAAAAGACTTATGTGATATTGATTAATTCCCCGGCAACGGCGCCAGAAAACTTGATGACCAAAATAGTAACGACCAACCTTAACCGGCAGAGTACCGGGTCGGAAGCACTATAGAGGTGAGCAAGGTCGTATCCCACGAGGAATCAATCGAGTACCAAAGCCGTTTTTGGACTTAGTTTAGGTCAACCAAGATATTTCAAGTTTAAGTACACTAAAACAAAATATAAACTAAAGATGCTAAAGAGAGAAAGAGACATAGCCAAACTATGATCCAATTGATTACTTTCACCTCTCCAATCGATTAGCTCGGGAATGGGATTAACCAACCTACCAACCTCTACTTATATAGACTCGTTCATGGGTGCAAACTCCTAAGCTAGTGTACGACGCCATACAACAATCGAACACCCTTTGCCCGGTTCAACAGTCCGCCTTTAAGAATTTAATTGACCGAAAACAAGATTACAGCGCTAGAGCCGCTCGATTTACACCGACAAACCTCATTACCCAATTGATCTAAACAACTCGGTCAATTGTAAATAACGATCTTAAAACCCTTTTCCCACACCCTTCGCAACATACATTTATAAAAGTGGTGTGTGAGTTCATGAACCAGGTGTACAATCTAATTCAAGCATTGATAACAAGTTATACAGATCAGATCCTAAATTTTTGAAGAAAGAGTTAACTGATGATCAACTTATTGAAAAATACAATCAACTTTGGAGACGAGAAGAGTTACTCTAACAAAGGATCTGTGGACACAGTTTATCAAAGATTACAATCCTATTAAAGCCAAGTACAAGGACAGAACATTTGAGGAATCCTTGAACTACTTTATGTCTGATATTTACTCAAAGCAAAAAATTGCACAACATAAGAAGAATCAGGAGGATTGATGATAAATGAAGATTAAAGACAAGACTGAACAAATGAAAGCCGATCTAGTAGAATTTGAAAATTACTACTTGAAAGACTCAAGCTTACCCAAGCTAATTCAATGGAGAAGATGGAAAGAAAGTAGTCAAGTTGACTACAACAAGACTTTTCAAAGGAAGACTCCAAGCTTGAAGAAGATTTTCGCTTGTATGACAAAGCAAAAAGATATGACTCAGTCATGCAAAAAGCTAAGAAGAAGCTTAGTCTTTAATCACAGTTATTTGAACAAAATGTACTTATCCAGTTTTTGCTCATTCTAATGAAAACCAGTTTTACATTGTTTTACACTGTTTTGATCTTTAAACTTTTCTTTTAGGGAGAGTTTTGGCATCATCAAAAAGGGGGAAATTGTTGGAAATAAAATTTATGTTTTGATGATAATTCATCTTATTTGTTAAAATATTATCTTAACCCCATTGATGAAGTCTTTGAAGCCAATTTGTTATAGTGGAAAGCTAAAAGATGTCTAGAATCGAATGTATAAGTTTTACTAGAGTCGATATTTGTATAGGTTACATCGACAAGCAATCGTAATTATTAGTGTGTCGTAAAAGCGAAAGTTGGAAATCTTTTAGAAAGCCGGAAATCATCGAGACAAGCAAAGCCCGACTCGAGAATACACCTACATGAAATCGAAGAAGGTAAGTTATTTGAGAGTTCTGAGACTCGAGTTGACTTATCTAAAAGATCAAAGAACCGAGGGTTCAAACTCGGTTATTGAAGAATGAAGAACTGAGGGTTCAAACTCAGTTATGAAGATTACAAGTCGAGACTGTAAAGTTGGATTTCAGGAAAGATTGTGGTGACCTGAACTGACTTTATGGATCTTGTATGAAGACCTAAGAATCATAAGGACAATGAATTCTTAGATGATAATGAATCATGGTGTACTCGATTAAGTCAATTATAATCGGATGAAAGCAGAGTCTTGATATTTGAAGAAGAGTAAAATCTCGATTAATGCTTCAAGTCGATTAGAAGCCGACAAAGAAAAACTCATTACAAAAGCGATAAAGAAACTCAGTTTTATAAGTCACCATCCAACAAAGCGAAAGTGCAATCGAGCGTTGTAAAGAAAACAATTTCATTGGATGAGTTCTTGACAAACGAAACGGTCAAAAAATATAGCCGTTGCAAGATAGACTTTGATACAATTCAAATTGAAGCCAGATGAACATTGGACCTCACACTATAAATAGAATACTTTGCACCAACAACAAAATATATAGAATAGAGCATATACAAGAATCAACAAGCAATTTTGTGCATCAGTCTATTCTATTCGAATTGCTATCATCTCTGAACTATAACAAGATCATATCTAGTATTTCTTCAAGTGTTCAAGCTACAAAGAATTTATCAAGATTTCAACACTTTGAAGAACCACAAACAAGAATCAACTTATTGATTCTCAGCCCAACCTTGATTCTACATCAAAGGTTTTAGATCGTAAACAAACCGGGAAGGTTTCGCCAAGGACAGTTGTGACAAGCAGTCGGGTAGACTATGTTTGTGGTGGTAGCTGGTGAAGAGGCAATCCTACCCTCTAAGGACCAGTGGTTCAAGCATTTGAAGAGCAGCAATTCTACTTGTTCTACAACTGTTTAGATAGTGAAGCTAGGGATTAGCCAAAGACTATTGTTTAGGACTTTTTGTAACAGTTCACCTCAAGAAGTTCTAGTGGAATTTTCCTCCGCACCACGAGGGAAGAGAGGGCGTCTGAGATTACACCACACGGAACCTCTATAATATCCGCCTTATTTACTTTACGCATTTATTTATTTATTCAAAGCATTTACTTTGACATTGTGATACTTGATTGTTATACTCATCAGTCACAACCGACATTCACGAATCGATTCACAACACTCGATTTTCATAATAGAATAACAAGATCAAGAAAAAGGCTAAAATCATATCCATTTGCCGGTTGACTCGATTTCGACTTAAGTCGGTTTGACTTAATCTCGGCTTTGTCACTTAACTCCACACAAGTTTTTAAGCGAACCTTAATTTGCTTTAAATCGATTTTAGGGACAAGTTTATTCACCCCCTCTAAACTTGTGATAGCCTTTCCAAGGACCAACACTCACCAATCAAAAAAGGCGGGACATTTCATGTCAAGCGTCGTGTCATCGACCGACGTGACATTTAACGAACCGTCGACCTCTATCCAAAGGCTACGGCCTCGGCTCAAAGAGGCTCACGGCCTCAATTCAAAATGGCTCACGGCCTTGTCTTACGGCCATCCAAACCCGTTCGCACCATAAAGCGGTGTTTTAGGCTGTTCACTACAATGCACAACATACATCAGTAATTCGCAACGCAATATCAACACTGATTCAAGCCCGATAGCCATTATCAGCATGTAAGCCCGTTCGCTCCATAGCACGACATCTAAGCCTGTCCGCTACAATGCACAACATACGTCGGTAATTCGCAACGTGATATCAACACTGATTTAAGCCCGATAGCCATTATCGGTATCTCTCTGTCACAAACGACAAAAATAGAGTACGGTTCTCTACCGCTTCTTTGAAATCTACTCTCCGCCTTGATTGACATGCAAGGCATATAGTAGAGGGCCATTGATATACCCGATCCTGATTAGAAACCGAGTATCTGGATGGGGCCTGAATCCAAGCCCAACAACAGATCGTGGGCCTCCGTCCCACCTGTCTGCAGTCAATAAGCCGGACTCAACTCCACACCGACACCTCGGACACTATGGAATTTACCCATATTATCAGTGGCTAAGCTTGAGTTGATGACATCAAGACAAAGAAAGATATGAGTCCGACTACTATCAAGTCCATTTATCGCCGATCTTATCTCGATATTTGTCCGGTCAACTTATATATATAATTATCCTTAATTGTATGCTTTTAATGTCTTGTCATGATTAGACTAAACCGACTTAGCCTTTGCCTATATATATGGGATCACAATGTAATAGAAAATGATCCAAGAACTAATATACACAGAGCTACTCTATCAATTTGTCGACTCACTTGTGTTCTTATTCATAAGCACCAGTCCGACCACCTTGTTCTTGATAACCACCACCTTCTCACCTGAGAAATCGTACGTAAACAGCCATATATTCTCACAGTATAACTGTTACCGCAAACTTGATATATCTGACTATATCACCAAGCAACCTAATATCATATGTTGAAAAGATTACATGAATTTATAAAGACTCAAATTATAGGCCCACTAATATAATTGTTAAAAAAAATTACTTCAATTGATAAAAGTCCAAATTCATAATAAATCAGATGCATCAATTCAAATTTCATAGGTGCATCCGTTCATCAAGGAGTGTTTAGCTTTTGGGGGCAACCTCCACGAGTTGGCGCTGCCCCCTCGACTCATGCAAAGGGACGCTGCACCCATGAACCCCGTTTTTTACGACAACTCAAATACAAACGATAACAATATATGGAAAAATATCTAACATCAATGCATTTGAATTTTGTATCTACATATTTTAGAAGCGCGACGTTGAAGTAATATTTTGTAATTATGTTTTCAGAAAGCAAAAAAAAAACACTGAACTAAAAGGCCCCATCCGGTGAAACCGCCGAAGGCCCGAAAAATTCCAGGGCCATCCCTGAGTTAATCATTTGGTTATCCCATTCAACATCTTCTGGAAAAGCTGGGCGTGGAAATGAGTAAAAGTGTAAACCTTCATCCATCTCAAAAGAAAACCAAGAGAACGAATGAAGCAAAGGATGATCTGATTTATCTAGCAAAGAAGTTTAAATATCAACGAAAGAGGCTAGCGGATCCACCACAAATTCAGAAGAAACTATACTTGCAGACTAAACGTGTAATGCAAAAATATTATCAATAAGTGGTGAACAAGAGGAAGTTCAACCAGTAGAGGCTAATCCAGCGGTGAAGAAATCAGAAACAAAAAACTCACCTATGAAGGATATTGCACGTGCCAGACAAGACGATTCTTTGAGGGGAAGCTCCACCAACAAGCTGTTGAGGCAGTGGGGCAAGCAATTAACAAACAAAAGTCAAGTTTGTTCTGTTGCAAAGAGGTTTCAGCAGCAGATAAGGAGGGTGTTTTGTTTATTCTTAATGTTCCATTGGGCACAGGGAATGGTAAATACTTGGGACATCCTTACATGATTGGCACAAGTAAGAAGCGAATTTCTCATATATCGAGGACAAGATCTAGAAAAAACTGAGTGGGTGGAAAGAAAAATTGTTATCAATTGCTGGGAAAGAAGACCTCATAAAAAACGTCCTTCAGGCTATCCCGACATATGAAATGCAATGTTTTCAGATCCCCTCGGCTCTTAAACACAATTGAGAAAATGATTTGTCGCTTCACTTGGGGTGACACTGAATAAAAACAGGAAATCCATTGGAAAAATTAAGATACTTGGACCACGACCAAGGATATGGGAGGACTCGGGTTTCGTGATTGGACTCTTTTAATTCAGCCCTGCTTGCCAGACAAGTTTTGAGATTACTCAAAATGCCAGACACACTTGTGAGTAAAGTCCTATACGCTACATATATCGCAATAACAATATTTAGGATGCTGAGGCTTGGCCGAGACCATCCTTTTTTATGGTGCAATCTTTTAGTTGGAAGAGACCTCATCACCAAAGGCTTGCGATGGCATATTTTGCTGTTGTTTTCTTGAACTTTATTTTAAGGGTATTTTTGTACCTAACACCTACAATATATCTTTTTAATTAAATAACTTTTGTGGATGTGCTATTTGTCTATTTTGATACTATTTGTGGTATTTGTCTATTTTTATACTATTTTTGTCTTTTAGAATAACTCTTCCAATTTTTATTTATATTATTATTTAGAATTGCCTTTTAAAATAAAATAAAAAGAATTACCTATGCTTAGAGCTGTTAATGAGCCGAGCCGAGCCGAGTATTGATGGTTCGAACTCGAGCTCGTTAAGCTCATGAGCTCGTTCGAGCTCGTTCGTTTGTTAAACGAACAAAATATTCTGTTCGAGCTCGGCTCGTTTAAAAGATAAAATGTTCGAGCTCGTTCGAGCTCGGCTCGTTAGACATATTTATTTGTCTTTTGGCTCGACTTTGGCTCGAATTCGGCTCGAGCTCGGTTCGTTAAGATATAAAACACAAAGTGCTAATGTAAAAATAACATGTTAGACATTAAAATTACATATATTATAAGCATATAAGCATGTTCGTGAACATTATATAAGCATGTTCGCGAACATAATAAGCATGTTCGCGAACATAATCGAACGTTCGCGAACCAAGATCGAGCTCGGCTCGTTAAGCAAACGAGCCTACAATCATGTTCGAGCTCGGCTCGTTAAGCTAAACGAACAAACGATCACGAACACTAACGAGTCGAACACGAGATTGTTCATGAGCGAACTACATTCGTTTTAACATTTCTACTATGCTCCTTCGTATCTTTTTTTGGGTAGAGTGAAGTTAAGAGAAATATTTATGCCATAAGAAAGTATGCATAACAAAGTGACAAAACATATTTTTACCCTATTGATTTTTACGGACTCATTTGACTCAATATATCTCACATCATAACCAATAGTCTAAAAAATTCAAATTGTCGCAGCATACTTTTATCCCATTAATTTTTATTTGACCCATTCAGATCAATATGTCCCACATCGTATGTAATCAATAATCCGAAAATATGTTGGACAATTTATTGTAGTCATTTTGAGGTGACACTATAGTAGTGCGTTTGGATTGCTGGAATATAACGGAATGGAATGAAACTGATGAAATGAAGAGATTTCATTCCTATGCTTGGCGTGCAATAGAATGAAATGTTTGAGATTCTATAAGATGTGCCAAGTGACACGGTGAGAGATGAGCATGCGTGATGATAAGTGTGGCGGGTGCATGGTGGTGAGGTATGCGGTGGTGGGTGGTGGCGGATGATGTGAGGTGTGCGATAGCGGTGGTTATGGTGGCGAGAGTGGTGTGGTGTGCAGTGAAGGGTGATGGTTAGGTAGGATGTGGTGGTGATGGTGGGGGGGTGTGGTGACACGAGTGGTGTGGTATGCTGTGATGGGTGATGGTGAAGTTGTGGTGGTGCCCGAGTGAAGATCGATGGTGATCGAGTTTGTTGTGGTGAAGGATAGTGGTGTGATAGGTTAGGGGTGACGATGATGAATACGGAGGTGGTATAAGGTATTGTTGAAATGGTTGGTAACTGAGGTGGTGGTGTGGCAGATGGTTGTGGGTTGGTTTATGATGGAGGACAGTGGTTAGTTGTGACGAGGGTCATGAAAAGATAAGCGGCAGTGGTGGCGGTGGTGGTGTGGTGGATTGAAGTGGGGTGGGCAGGTGGCACGAGAGAAGGCGGGTAGATGATGGTGGTTGATTTTTTGTCATTAGATTATGTTTTACATTTTAATCTATTAAAACATTCCGTGTATTTCATCTATTTTTTATGGAATGAAAATGATAAAATTTCATTCAAATAGACTGAAAATTCTTTTCATCAACTCGCATCCAAAACGTTAGAATGAAATGAAATGAAAAAACATTTCATTTTATTTTATTTCAGCAATACAAACACATAAATAATGAAATATATATTGGGCAACGGAAGAGTGACTGAACATAAAAAATGGGCAATAGACATTATTTATAAAAATGGTACAATGCCGTCAATCCCGTCAATTTCCATTACCATCAATGTCCAAACCAACCCCTGCAAGGATGAAGGATGGTCCCTGCTCAAGATTCCATCTTTTGTTGCTCACATACGATGATATGAACTCTCTATGAACTAATAAAGCAAAAACCCCTTGATTTTTGTTGATCTAGACAGAGCTCCTAGAAATGGGAAACCAATCTAGCAAGAATAAAGAGCAGAGCACTCACCGACGACCACCATTTTCGAAAAGCAGCCCAAATAGTAAGAATCCCGACTCAGAAGCTCACCATGTACCTGATCTGAGCTCCTATGAATCCGCCTGCCAAGAAGATCCACAGCTATGTTCCTTAGATGCTGACCTTCAAAAACGCGCTAGCCGAGCCATCAACTCCGTCGCTGTCGGCCTCGATGTCGGAGCTTTCTCCTCGACTCCCTCCGTGAAGTCACTGAATGCTTACTTGAGATGAATCAAGAAGTTGTCAACATCATTTTTCAGTCAAAGAAAGACATTTGGAAGAACCCAGAATTGTTTGATCTTGTTAACGATTACTTCGAGAATAGCCTTCAAAGTTTGGATTTTTGCGCTGCCCTCGAAGCTTGTCTCAAGCGTGCACTTCGTAGCCAGTCCATACTTCTAATTGCTTTGCAAAGCTTTGATGAAGAAAACGAAAACCCAGATAAAATTAATGCTCACTATTCCAAAACATTGGAGGAATTGAGGATTTTTAAAGCCGCTGCTGACCCTTTTACTGAAGAATTTTTCTCCTTGTTTCAAGGTGTGTATAAGCAGCAGATATCAATGTTGGAGAAATTGCAAGCCAAAAAGAATAAACTAGACAAGCAATTGGGAAATGTGAAGGCTTGGAAGAAGGTTACCAATGCAATTTTCGTTGTGGCTTTTGTCTCTGTCTTAATTTGCTCTGTAGTAGCTGCGGCGGTCACTGCACCACCGGTGGTAACGGCATTAGCCGCAGCGGCCGCCGTTCCCTTAGGTACAATGGGGAAATGGTTGAGTTTTATATGGTCAAAATGGGAAAAAGATTTGGAGGGGCAGAAAGAAATCATATTCTCAATGGAAATTGGGAGCTATGTGGTAATCAAGGACTTGGATAGCATAAGGGTGCTTGTGGACAAGCTAGAGATTGAGATGAAAGCATTAATGGAGAATGCTGAGTTTGCCATGAAAGAAGAAGAAGAAGAAGAAGCAGCAGTAGCAATTGCTGTTATGGAGATTAAGAAGAAAGTGGATGGATTCATGAAAACGCTTCAAGATTTGAGTGAGCGTTCTGATAAGTGTAGCAGAGACATAAACAGGACTAGAGCTGTGATTTTGAGGAAGATAATCAAATACCCTAGTAGCACAGATCAAGCCAATGGTAACATGTTATTTTCTTCTTGAGTATGTTTGTTTATTATAGACTTTTCTTTTCATCATATGCTGCAATTCGCATTTGGATTCTTAATTTATGTTCAACCCATTTGAGATGACAACCAGAAGAACCCTCTTTTCCCCCTGTTAGAAAAAGTTGTTCTCTGTTGACTTGTATTGAAGCATTCTCGTGGATGTATGACTTTGAGTCCTGTGAGAGTTGACTAAAAAAAAAATTACTAAATCAAGAAAACTGACGTTTTGATTCATATATATAATACTCTTTTTCCCGAGCTTAGTTGGCTGGATTAAAGGATTAGATTTGCTTCTATTATTTTTGCTTCTTTTATTTTTGTTATGAATGATTGGTCTCGGGGTTGCAATTTGGCTTCTTAAAGGGCGTCTAATTACTTGTAATATCATGCGGTAGCCTTCTTAAAAGGGGCGTTTGATTACTTACAATACTAAGTGGCGGCTTTTGAAGCTTTCCATACCATGAAGATCAGAGCCTCTAGATGTGATAGGTATGTGGCTTTAAAGCTATAAATGGAAAGACATTTGACAGGGCGGGGTAGCATTTTGTTGAAGTTTACTGGCTATGATGTATAGAATCTGTTACGGAAACTATGATGCATTGTATCGTATATGTGTCTTAAGAAATTCTCATCGACGCAATGCCTTCCTCCTCCTTTATCTTACACGGAGGATACGTCTTAAAGACCATTGTCTCCTTTCATATTCATCATTTGTGCAGAAGGTTTGTCTGTCATGTTAAATGAAACCCTCGGAGAATGAAATTCTAAAAATGGTAAATTTTGGGAGGAGTTCTTTCCATTTGAATCTTCCACTCTTTGACGATGAGTGATTCGGATTCCTATGTTTGGAAGCAATTTTGCCTAAATATGAAACAATTGTGACTGATATTGAAAGGCTTATGGGACAAGCACTTAATATAGGCAAAGTATATATCTTCTTTACAAAGAATGTTCCACAAGGATTGTAGCAAGCCATTTGTGGGACATCGAATTACGCGACATTAATAAGAGCAGCCGCAATGACTATTGAGCATTACATTGTCATTTTACCTAGTAAGCGGAAAAAGTGTCAACATGGCACAACATTTTATGATATCATCCTTTCTCATGCCAAATGAATTCTGCAATGGCCTCAAAAACCACAACTCTACTCATGTTGAAATGAATTCTTTAATGGCCTCAAAAATACAGAAACAGAAAAAGGGGCCGGCAGAGAAATAGAGAAACATAAGAAAAAAAATATGTAAAGTTTAAATATAAAAAGTAAGAGATAAAAACAAGTGTATTTCTTAGTATTTTATTTGTTTTTATTGTTCACAATGTGGGTTGGAACATGAGCAGAGTGCAATTCAAAACCACATCCAAAGCTTTCCCACTGTATGCATATTTAAAAAGTCACATTGGTACTTTTTTTAAAAATGTTTATCACATTGTGAAAAAATAGATTATTGCTATTGCTCTAATTGGAAGATACTTGGGTCTTTCCCATTTGGTAGGAAGATTGAAGAAAAGCATTTTCAACTGTATAGAAGAGTGAGCCTAGAAGATACTTGGGTCTTTCCTATTTGATAGGGAGTTTGAAGAAAAACATTTTCAATTATATAGAAGAGTGAGCCTAGAATCAAACCGAAAAATTTCATTAAACACCCACAAGATTACATAGTATTTACAACACAAGAGAAATCATCCACCATACTTTGAATCCAACTTGGGAAAGGAGGATTCAAACACATATCATTAACTAAACCTCCCACAAAAGAAGAATCCATAGAGTGATCCAAAACATTGCTCGTTATTCTAATTCAAGTGTCAATGTTAGCCGTACAAGGCACATCTGCCCGTTATATCAATGAATCCAATAATTGAATACAACTACATCATTTAAAACACATATGCGATGAGGAAAATCTAGGTCCAAACTCATATAAGATGAGGGACTTCATCCCCAAAATCTAGGTTGTGAGGTGAAGAAAATTCATCTCTTAATATGGTAGGTGAAACAATCACAAGTTCCCCATGTGGGACACTTTAACACACCCCTTCAAGTGTGGGCCAAGGGGCACTCTCAAGGCCAACAAAGAGGCTCAACACTTGCACAATAAATGGGTGACTCTGATACCATGAGGAAAATCTAGGCCCAAACCCATATAAAAAGAGGGGCCTCATCCCAAAAACCTAGGTTGTGAGGTGAGGGAAGTTCATCTCTTAATATGGTGGGTGAAACAATCACAAGTTCCCATTGTATTGATCTTACTAAATTTAGATCACATGTCCCTGTAGTAGGTGAGTAATGTGTGACAATCTCAGCAGGTTGGCCAACAGCAAATCATGCATGTCTAGGAGCATCAACACTCAGCAAAGCCATCAACTTATCAAGTTGTTGTGCAGTAAGATTTGGGAACCCTGGTCCAGTAGACCTATTTTGGATATGATCTTCTTCTGCTGATTGTTCTTCCTCTACCAAATTAGCCCTTTTTGACTTGAAACCAGGAGGATAGCCATGTTTCTTGTAACAAGTCTCTTCAGTATGACCATTGAATGCACAAAAAATGCATTGAACCTTTTTGAGATTCTTAGGTCTGGCATTTGCAGCAGTCCCTGAATTTAGTCTGCTGACTGTTTGATTTTGCCCTTGTCCATTCTTCTGAGACAAGAGAACCATAGAATCTTGATTCTTAGCCCTGTTAGCTACATACAACTTCCGTCTTTCAAATTTAATGGCCACTGCAAATGCATCATGGATTTTGGGGAAAGGCGGCATCATCATTTCCTATGAAACCATTGGCTCAAAATCATCCTCAAACCTTTAAGGAATTTCATGACATGTTCCAGCCTCTATATGATCCATTAGTGTCTTTGATTGCATTCATGGTGACATTGAGGATCAAAAGAACAAAGCGACATAGGCACGATAGTCTTGATTTTTCCTTGAACCATCAATTTTGTGAAATATTGATTGATGAATCGATGCACCTTGTTTTTGAGATGCATCTCTTCAAGAAGATCTCGAAAGCATCAAGGCATCAAAATTAGAAAATCTAGCCGCAAGATTCTTCCAACTCGCTTGTGCACTCTTGAAGTACATCAAACTCTGCGCAATGGTGTTCTCTATGAATTCAAGATCCATGATCTCACCATTGTATCACATTGTCTCCATGCATGAAATTCTCTTGACGACATACGGCCTTTTGATTGTCTTTGTCTACAAAGACAATCTTATTCTTGGTGATTAACACCATCTCCATAGGCATCTTCCATGGATTGTAGTTGTTGCCATTCATTAATGGCTGAACAAGAACCAGAGATGGATTCTCATTAGAATGAACATAGAATGGACTAGATGGACTCAATTCTTGTTTCTTTGCTGCCATGACCATTAAGAACTCCAGAATTTATCTAATATCAATAAAGAAAGTGGAAAACGATCAAGATTTGATCAAAACTCAGGAAAAAAAATAGTACAGTTTACTCTTAAGGAACTGAGATCACAGAAAAGAAGAACACTCTCAAGATTCTTCAATGACTAGAGAAAAAAACGTAGGAAAGCATTCAGAAATTCTCACATTTCTGCTCTGATACCATGACGAGTTTATAGAATTATAAACCAAAAATAAAATGTGGAATTATCATTGATAAACTGAAAGTTTCAAGTTGGATTACAATGCAGCTGATCATGTGGTATTTATAGCTTCATATACATCATGGATCAGTTAGAAGTAAGTTACAAATGGTTACAACAAACTATAACTGAATAACCGCTTTCTACATTACACTACACTAAAATACTTAGCAGGCTGCTGTGTTCTCACACTGTCAGCAGGTTGTTGTGTGTCAACAGATTGCACTCAACATTCCCTTCAGCTTATATACTATAAAAGAGAAGATGCATATCGTGCGCATAGATTTTTGATAAAACAAATTAGCATATATTGTTTCCTAAAATTTGTGGTTCAAAACTATACAAAACCAAGCTCCTTTGGGCATTTCATAATATGCTCCACTAATAGAGCCATCAATGAAAGTAGTTGGTGGGTAAGAGGTGTAGCCCCAATCCTGATGGTTCGATTCTTGGATAATATCTCTCCTTATACGAGTTGTTCACTAGGCGTCCGTGGTGATCATGATTCACCATAGAACTTGTGTAGTTGTAACCTGACATGCTTGCAAACAAGGGCAACACAAGACAAAACAAAAAAACCTTATATACAAAATTTCAGAAGAAATAAATCACTTAGCACCGTTCCCCGGCAACGGCGCTAAAATTTGATGGGTCGTCAAGCCTCCAAAGATAAATCACCTATCTTTACAAGTTAAAAAAAGAACAATAAAATAAAATAAACCACATGAACACAAAAAGCAAAAAGCAAAAAACAGCCCCATTCTTTCTCAAAAAAGAGATGGAAATCATGTAGCTAGCCAACTCCTAAGAGAAACATAAGCAAAAAGCCATAATCTTGAGACTTGATCAAATTCAAATCTCAATCATACCGTAACGAATTTGGGTTCAATAACCAAACGATAACCCGATCACATAGAATTAATTCCCCGCCTATTATAGTGCCAAATAATGTCATCTCTATAACCCCAAAAGGAAGAGGTATACTCATAACTGCCTGCACCTCGTGTGCCCAAAAGGAGTCACGAACTAGATCATTATTCTAGGAACATGCCAGAGCATGTATGAGGGCACTCACCCTTGTATCAACCGGGAGAACTCTGGAACGCACAATGAAAGAATAAATGTCAATCAATGCTCTATCCCTCACACGCCAACAAAGACCCCGAATAAGAAGGTCCCGCCCCTCAAGAAGTTTCCACCAAATAAAGGACAACCAAGAACCCACCACAACATCTAGGATGTTTGCGTTCCAGAAATACTTCGCATACATGACTCGACTCACTAGGGCAGTAGGGAAATTTTAGGACCCACCAAGATTTCTTTGCGAGAAAGGATATATTAAAACAATTGAGGTGAGAAAGCAAAGCTCCCCAACATCTTTCTTCATAGTACATTGGTTCCCCATCTTCCATTGAATCTTCTAGCGCTCCTTCATGCTTCCCCAAAACAAGTTCTGAATCATTCTCTCCAAAGCATCAACGAGGGAAGAGTGGATCCGAAAACATTGTATTATGACGTCACCAAACCAGACCTTAGAAACGGCGTCAAGAAGGGGACAGACCTTTTCTAGGTTAGACGGATCCTAACCGGCAGTGTACCGGGTCAAATTGTAGTGATAAAGTGGTGAGTCAGGTGTCGAATCCTCAGGGAAAAAAGTGGTAATTCTTTTAAGTGTGGTTAAACACCAAAGAGCTGCTATTAACTCGATCTAAACCGCAATTTTATAACACAGATTACTACTACTCTAACCAACATAAAATAAATGAGTAATTATAATATAATATATATAGATATATAAATATATAGATACCAAAATATAATATATAACCGGACTAACCAAAGTATATGTAATCAAATTATATGATCTTTTAGATTAATGGAATGTGTTCGATCTTCTTTTTTAGGTCCAATTGAGTGAATGAAGCGGTGTACTCTCTAATGTCAACAATTCCTCCTCACACACGGCGTATGAAATTGTCATATGTCAAAAGTCATCGATCCAAGGTCCACAAGCGCCCCATGCTAAACTTAGTTAGTCAAAGCAGTGCGAGTACAAATCTACCCCGGATAAAAAAGAGGTGATTCCATTTGTCAAATGGCGATGTTATTCAAGAGGCTCCGGTTGTCAAGCGGATCGATTTAATACAAGCGATGTAGTTTCAATTAAGCGTGATTTTAACATTATTAAGATCTCGAGTACAAATTTTAATAAGATTTGTTTTATTAGGACAAATCGCCCCGGGTAGGAAATAGGATTCCGTTAATCAGACGGCCATTTTTACCTCCGGTTTTTCTATTTTTACTCATATATCGACTTCTCTAGTCGGTTCATCGCTTGAGTTATATGTAGTATTCATTATGATTGATTACTTCATTCGAATATGTTATCATTACGTAGCGAAATAGAAAAAGATTCATTTTACTCAATTTTAGTCATTTTTATTTTAACATCATTCCATTACCGAAAAGATCAAAATAATATAATTACATAACTTTGGTTAGTTATTAGATCTAGCCTAATAACATTATAAAAACTAAAAGAAGAAAATGACAAACATAAACATAATTATTATAGAAATTACCCGATTACAAGCTATTCGACTCGAGAAATCGTCTTTTTCCGGATTTTACAACGATTTCAAAGAACACCGAACCTTCGAGAATTTCCGAACATTATTACCGTACTACTACTACATTATTTTGGCATAAGGCCTATTTACAACTATAAAAGAAAGAGGGAAAGAGTTATATATATAGAATATGGTTTATATATATAATTTGGTACACTCCCAAATGAAGCTCTACGATGCTCCCCTTTATATAAATTTTCCCTTCCCGGACCGGTCACGAAAATTTGCCGGATCGGTCCGGTGTAATGATGCTAATCATTTCAGCTTGTCCTCAGCATGTTCCCCATGTTAAACATAATCATTACTTGTCTTTGTGTAATTATATATATAATTATATATAATTACACGATTAATCTTCTAAAAATCGTAACTTGAATTCTCGATATCGAGAATGACATAATCGAACTTCCGTTGAAAAGCTCGTTAAATTCTCTACAACTTTCATCAAGACCACTTCTTGAAAACATATACTCGATGAGCCATTTGTATTATACGTCCTTTTTGAGATTTAGAAACAATTATTCCTTGATCATTTATATCGGTAATGACGCTTTATAACTTCCTTTCATTTGACTTGTATTGACTTCAAAAAGTGTCGATACTCGGGTTTCGATTCATATTAGGATTACGCAATGAAATAAACACAAAATACCCGTGTAAAATAGACATGATATTCGATTCTTAAAACCGGTACAAAAACTACAACTTTTTATTATAAATACTAACTTTTACTACTAACTATACTAAACTATAAAGATTAATATTTTATACTAATTATATCATAATTTTAGATATTTTACATAGAATTTGTCAACAAAACATAATAAAATCACGTAAATTTAATCATATAAAAATAATACATCAAATTACTCCCACTTAGCTTTTGATCGTCATCGAGCAAACATAATGATAATATATAAATAATGAGATAATATAATTGATCAAATTAAAATTTCAAAAGTAATATATATAAATCAATATTACAAACATATAATTTATAAATTTTATAGAAATTTAAGAAAGGAGATTATACAACTTAAATGAATTAAGTATCAAATATGAATTAGATGGAAACATGCATGCAATAATTGAAATATAAATAAAATATTAGAAATACTTTCTATCTAGATTATTACAATTTACGGAATCATTAACTAAGTCAAATAGAAGACACATTGGCTTAATATATTAGGATAGGGCGTTGGTTAATCGAAAAGATAGAAAAGGAAATCAAAAAGAGAAAGATGTAAGTAAATGCGTCTCTACGTCTTCACATTCTTGATCAAAAACGATTCGATTAGTAACATGTTTTTTATTTCAACTATTTTTGATTTTTCTCTTTTTTTTTTTTTTTTTTTTTTTTTTTTTTGACATACATTAAGAACTAAAGCGTGAGTGTGTGTAAATAATCAAATTCACAAGCATTGCTTCATCAAGATTGATCGGAGTACTACTCTTTCGATCTAAAATTACGAGTCCGGTTTCCTTAAACACGTAATCATTCTTGAGATCTTTTGATTCGACTTATGCCTTCATTCTCAGCAATAGGACATTTCGAGATAATCCCCTAGCTGGACTACTATCATCAGACATATATTTGGTCGATCAAAGATAGGGAAGATACTTGATATTCGATTTATTCTGTGTAAAAAATTTTCCATAAAACACTAACATATCTGAACTCATTCCAATCTCAAAGATATACCTTTTTCTCAACTCTTAACTTTTACGTCATCATCTCTCTCATAAGTGCATTACAAACTCGAAGAATGTCAAAGAAATGTAGACCAAAATAAGCTAAGGATCGGAAATTTCTAGTTTAATCAAAATGGCTAAAATTCGAGTGAGGTCTTGATCACTCTTTAAAAAGGTGAGGTGGGGTCAAAATTGGAAATTTTATTCGGAGTAGGTTATTTATTTATAGTTATATTTTGTGGTGCCAAAAATCATCATTCTAATTTTGATTCCAAATTCATAATTAATCTTAAAAGAAAATTATCTAAAAATTTATTTATAAATATAAAAATTACTTGAATAATTCCATAAAAGAAATATTTGATAAAAATTATTTAGTTATACATACTCAAAATCTTAAAAATCTTATAAAAGATATAAAACATATTCATTATATATCTAATATATTTTACTAAATCAAAGATTAATCCTCTCGAATTATATCATTTTTATTCATATATTAACCAACTTAAATTATTCAATTAAAACTAAGAAATAAGTAATTAAAGTACTAATTTATATGAAAAAGGTTATATTTTATAATTATTTTTTAATTTTTCGAAAATTTTAATGAAATTTTCAAACCTAACTCTACTCCCCACTTACGAATTGACATCGTCCCGATGTTCAATAAGTATGAAAAAGTAGGTTGAAAATTAAATTAAAATTATAGATGATTGTTATAAACAACGATAACACACATATATTAAAATCATACAACATATATATTAAACAAAAAAGAAACTATTACAGACTAAAAATAAAACAAACTTACTACTAACTTACTAACCTTAAGCAACTTTAACTTATTAAAGCAAACCAAACTTAAACTAAATTAAATAAAACCATTAACAACTATCTTAAATAGTTGGCGAACAACCCAGATTCTCTACCGGTAGCAATCCTCTACGACAATCACGAGGCGGATATATCTCATCGTGAAGCAATTTGAGGACTTCATTCAAATGAATACATAACCTTGAAATTAACCAAGCAAAAGGCATCGGCCTTCCATTATTATACCGTTCCACTGCAAAGTTTATTGCCGTCCTAAAAATCAAAATCCCCCAGTCCACATAAGCTCCAGTTATCAATGCAAACAACAGAAGTATCTCACTATCACTAACCCATGCAAAGTCACTAGTCGGATAGACTCGTGAGTTAATGAAGTGTTTCCATGCTCTCAGATGAGCAGGCAGAGCTGAAGTGGTAGAATCGTAATTTTGATCGAACTCTGGAAACAAATACGGAAAAGCTTCCGTGACATAGTTAACAACATGACAAGAGTTCCCTAATCCCCATTGATATTCATAATGAAGATTATGGATTTGATTGAAAATCGGTATCTCGTAGATATGATTGATAATATGAGGTGACAGGTGAATAAGTGTACCACGAACAGATATAAGCTGTGACGGATCTACCGTAATAATGAGAGAAAAAGAAATTTGAATAAAATTCCTAACAATAGAAACATTAATTCTTCCTCGAGGTTGCTTAACAAATTTTTCCATCCTTGAGTCTGAATTAAATCCCTTCCGAACTGATCAATTTTTTCAAAATTGATACCCCTTTCCATCAATATAGGAGAATTTGCAAACCTCGCATTCACCAACAAATTAACATTTGAAGCACTAGACTCCGGGATAAAAACATCAAGCTGTCTCCGGATCGTATGAATTGGTGATGGTGATGATCGGTTTGACATTTTAGTTTAAATAGATGCGATAAAAGAAAAAGATTGAAAGGAGTGAGTGAATTGGCAAATTTTACTTTCAACCTCTCGTCTTATATGGATAAAATTAGAGTACGTGCATGCATACTAACACTTTCGGTATGACTAAGCGATTTTATTCCCGGACCGATCACGAAAATGGCGGACCGGTCCGCCTTAAAATATTTTTACCGTATGAAGGTTGTAAAATTCAAGTTCGCTTTGTGCACTTTAATAGACTTCAAGCTATTTTAAAAGCTATAAAGATGATTTTAAAGTTTACGGATAAAAGCGACACCACGAATACGACACGCGAATAATAAATATATTTTTTAGAATTTTGATTTTTATTATATTTTTATGAAATATTTAAATACTATTAAAAATAAATCTACGACTACGACAAAGTATGATTAATGAAATCGAAAACTTGTTAAACTAGCAAACTTATCAACTAAAGTTAAAATACGAGAAAATAAATTAAACGATCATAAAATGTTTAGAAATGATAAAAGTTGTTTAAAATCAAACAATGTCAACATCATCATCGTCGTCGAGTGTAAAGCTGGATCATTCATACTTGGAGGCGATAGCGTGGCGGGCGTGGAAACGTAGTCGTGATCCGAGGCCCGAATCATCGAGATCCATCGAACTCATACTTGACGTCATCCTTGCAAAATCCGAAAATCCTCCCGGCTAGATGTAATGACACCACGAGAACTGTATAAAAGACACCACGACCACTAGGCGGCTTCCAAAAGGATTTGGCATATGATGAAAGCTACGAGATGGTGGAATAGGTGCTATCCATGCAGTAACGTATACGGGTTAGATTGGATGGGCGGATGGCGGTTCTATCGAAAGAAGGATCAAGATGCATCTGCTTTCGTGTCTCGGCATCCTCTACGTAAATCATCACTCCACTTTGCTACTCGCTTTCAAACAAACAAAGCCATATTAGCTTTGTCCTCGGGCTACAGTCGATACTAAGGATTGAAACATATCGTATGTAATGGTGTTTGGGAGAGAAGTCTGCTGTTGCTCAGAAAAAGATGAAAATGCTGACACTGGTGGAACTGGTGGAGCTGGTGGAGGGGTACTACGTCTAACTATCGAGTCTATCGAACCCTCTGGAGACCTCCTCAGGCTAGGGCCTATCAGGGACTCATCTGCCATCATCAACTTGTCGTTAGACAGGAAAGGAACTCCTGATCTACGACATAAATCTGAAATAAAGCCAGGAAAGTACATGTGACTCCACCTTGCTTTGGCGATAACAATAAACTCGAAAACCCTTCTATACATGATCTTCCCCACATCCACCTTAACATCATGAATCATCGCCCAAGTAATGCATAAATCCTCTTTACCAAAGCGGTGTGTTTGGTAGTGGGATAGAGAGTATGGCTCAAAAATCGTTTGATTGCCCTCGGATCTCTAAAACATTTCCCATAATTAAATCATTTGTCCACCCACTCTGCTTTGTAGCATCAAACTCCCTCTCGAGCTCAGAGGCAATCTGCTCATACATAGCAGGATCATCTAATCCATAAACTTGACTCTATAATCTTCTTCATCCGGAAAAACTTCTACTCCTAAAGCAAAGATTAATCGGTTCGGACTAAAAGAAACATGTCTAGAACTAAGGGAATAGACTCTATCATACTACCCCTCGTGGGTGTCAAAGTAGACAAAGCGCATAAAGTGCCGCCACTAAGGTAGTATTGATCTCTCTCCATCCTCACGAGTGCAAAATCCAACCATTGGCGTCTACATAAAAATACGCCTAACCTCCTCTCCTAAGTCATCAAAATCTAAGCCTCTTTCCAACACAACTCCACATTTACTATAGATATTCCTATAAGCATTCTTAGCTTGAGGTGAAGGTATAGTGACAAAACTAATGATTCTTCTTCCGGTGTTAAATCTCTTAATTCTACATTGGTACTTATTGGAATATTAGGCTTTCTTTTCTTAGAGATTTTTATTTGGATGAGGCCATTCTACGATATTGAATTGGCAAAACAACAATAAAATCAACGAGAAAAACAACACAAAATAAAATGTCACAACACACGAAAAATTCAAAAGCAGTTGAAAATAAATCTAAAAATTATAAAAATTATGAAATTGATAACTAGAGTAAACAAATTATACCTTATAATGAACAAAAACCGTGAAAAGTGGCCGGAAAAGTCGTATAAGCCTCCGGGATGAAATGGAGCTTGTGTTCGATCTTTTTCAAATTCTTCACTTGTGTTGAAGAGAGGAGATAAAGAGAAAGAAATTGAGTGGTAGTGTAGAGTGGGGTGAATTTGTGGTAAAGTTTGAAAAAAATTGATTTAGTGGGGTTTTGGGGGTGGGCGGCCTGTTTTAAGAAAAAAATAGGAGAAATGAAGAAGAGAGACATTTGTTTCCGTTTTAGGTTAACCTTGTCCCGGACCAGGTCCGGATTAATGGCCGGATCGGTCCATGTGCAATTTTTTTTTTTTTTTTTTTTTTTTTAATATAAAACCTATAAAACTCAATAAAAACTTAATAAAAATAGAAAATAAAATTTATAAATTTTATAACAATTTCTTAAAATTTATAAAATCTTTATAAAACTTATTTAAAAGTTTATAAAAATTCAATAAATTTATATTAATTCTTATAAAATATCTAAAAACTTAAAAAAACTTTTATAAAACTTTTATAAAACTCCTTAATTTTATAAAGATCCAATTTTATAAAATTTTCAAAGTTATGCAAAAATTTTATAAAACTAAAACAATAAAAGACTTGAACCTCACGGGGTTTCTAATTCTTGATTTCTACAAACTCCAGATTTCTAACATACCTTTCAAGCAAACTATATCATCAGAAATGTAGCGTTTGAATTAAGTCTTGGAAGTCCATCGGGATTTTGGTTAACCAGCTAATCGTTCCTTCTTAATTACATTCAAACACTCACTCTGAGATTGAGTTATATTTTCCCACATTGCCCACTTGTGTTCAATTTTTCCACAGATTCTGCATTTCCTTAAAAACTTAGCCCTTCTCTTTATCGAGCTTCTTGGCGTACCATTACAAACTTCTTTCAATTTTTCTCTCTCAACAATTGCTTGTTTTGTTCAAAAACTAAGGCTTCTATAGTAAAAGCGATATCTCTATTAAAACCAAACTTTAAAAGCAAAACAAAAATTCTAATCTATCTAAAAAAGACATCAGGTTCTTTTTAAATCTATCCGGTAAAAAAGCGAAACTAGTTTAGACATATAAAAGTAAAGATAAAACCTGGTAATTTGATACTTTCAGCTTTTAAGAGCACTGCTTTTTAGTCTTTCGGAGGGTCGATCAGCAACATTACTTCATTTATCAGAGAGATTTCTTCACCTTCCGAAATAGCTTCACCTGTGACCATTGGCTATAAAAGTTGTATTCCCATGATTAGTTCAACGACTCCGGATTTATAAACTCGTGTTACTTTAAATGGACACTGTCCATCTTGATTTAAGCTTTCACGGAAACAACTTTAAAGCGTGAATTGTACAATAACACTCGATCACTACATGGAACTCACGACTATAGATTCTCTTATCATGGAGCGATTTAGTGCGTTCTTGTAGATTCGAGCATTTTCATATGAATCAAAGCGAAATTCTTCTAATTACATTAATGAAGTAATCTATGATCACCGGCTGACCTTAGGATCGAAATTTAAAAATCTAATAGCCGAGAATGCTCGGTGTTCTAATTCTCTTTGGGAGATGACAAGATTTACCAAAGACTAATTTGTAGAGGAGAACGACCAATTGGAGTTTTAAAAGGCATTACAGTATGCCCCATGCGCATCATCTAATCTAAGCGCTTGATTTTACGGTTTGAATCCTTTGTTTTTCTATGATTCTTTTAATCTCTCTATTTGACACCTCTGCACGACCCTTTGGTTTTGCGGATGATAAGGCGTTCCTAACTTATCGTTACACCATATTTTCCATTAACTTAGTAAATGGTCTATTACAAAAGTGTGAACCTCATCACTTAATGATAGCCCTCGGAATGCCATAACGTGTAAATATATTCTTTTAAGGAATCGTATAACAACTTTGGTGTCATTAGTGGGAAGAGCTTGACTTACACCCATTTGAAACATAATCTACCATTACAAGAATAAATCTTTTTCAAAAGATATAGGGGAAAGGTCCCATGAAATCTATACCCCAAACATCAAATAACTCACATTCTAAAATAGGTTGCATAGGCATTTCATGTTTTTAGATACATTTCCCATTTTTGACAAGACTCACAAGATTTAACATATGTATCGTATCTTTATAAAGTGTAGGCCAATAAAAACCACATTGCAAAACTTTAAAAGCGTTTTCCATCCTCCATGATGACCTCCGCCTCACGATCATGACAAAGCGATAAAACACTTAAGATTTCATTATCAGGCACACATTTTACGATTATTCCATCCGAACATTTACGGAAAAGATCTGGTTCTTCCGGTAATAAAATTTTAAGTCATAAAAGAACTTCTTTTTTACATTTGCCAAGTCAATGAGGCGGAATGTAATCACGAGTTAAGTAGTTAATGATATCTCCAAACCAAGGTGAATTTTCCTTAGAAGGAATTCTTTTCTTTAATAATTGCATGGTTGAAGGCATATCGATTCTAAGCAGTTGTTCATCAGAAATGAATCCTTAATTTCATTTCCTATTTCTTCCTCGATTTCCATTCTACTTAGATGATCCGCTCTACATTCTCACTTCCTTTTTTATCTTTAATCTCAATATCAAATTCTTGAAGTAGAAGAATCCATCTAAGAAGGCGTGGTTTCGCATCTTTCTTACTCATTAAATATTTCAATCTTTGAATAGTGCTGTATAAACTATTACCTTAGAGCCAACAATATACGATCTAAACTTATCTAAGGCAAAATTACGAGCCATGCAGTTCTTTTACAGTAGTTGCATAGTTTAGTTGAGTTTGCATTTAACGTATGAGATGCATAGTAAATAGCTTTGAGAATTCTATTATACCTTTGACCTAAAAGCGACTCCTACAATTTAAATCGCTTGCATCACACATAATCTCAAAAGGTAAATCGATCTGGTGCCACCAATCTGGTGCCGTAATCAACTTCGCTTTGTGGTCTTAAATGCTTCCATACATTTATTATCAAAATTAAAAGATACTTCTTTTTCAAGCAAATGACTTAGAGGTTTTGCTATCTTTGAAAAATCTGCAATAAATCTCTATAAAATCTGCATGTCCAAGAAATCCTCTTAACGTTCTTAGATTAGCTGGTGGAGGCAATTTTTCGATTACCTCGACTTTAGCTTTATCAACTTCAATTCCTACTTGAGAGATTCTATGTCTAGTACAATTCCTTACGATACCATTAAATGACATTTTTCCCAGTTAAGCACTAAATTGGTATCCTCGCAGCGTTGTAACACTCGTTAAGTGTAACAAACGACCATTAAAAGAGTCTCCGTAAACACTAAAGTCGTCCATAAAAATTTCTAAGAATTTCTCAACCATATCAGAAAATATAGACATCATGCATCTTTGAAAAGTAGCCGGGCATTACATAAACCAAGCGGCATTCTTTTATACGCAAAAGTTCCATAAGGACAAGTGAAAGTAGTTTTTCCCTATCTCTCTGCTTTGCAATGAAAATCAGTAAATATCTGAATAACCATCTAAGAAAGCGATAATACTTATGACCACTTAAAGCGCTCCAACATTTGTACTATGAATGGAAGTGGATGATGATCTTTCTTAGTATGATCATTTAGTTTTCTAAAATCAATGCACATTCGATATCCTGTAATTTCCTTGTTGGAATCCATTCATTCTTATCATTCTCTTTCCTTTGTGAAACCTCTTTCTTTGGTACAACTTGAGTTGGACTTACCCATTCACTATCCGATATAGGAAAAATTATTCCCATTTCTAATAGCTTAATAACCTCTTTCTTAACGATTAGCTGTAAATTCGGGTTGGCGGCGTTGCGGTTGAATACAAGGTTTAGCATCTTCTTTCGAATTATCTTATGAACACATATCTCAGGACTAATACCTCGAATATCAAAGAATTTGTCCATCCAAAAGCTTTCTTATGCTTTTTCAACATTCCTAGTAATTGATCTTCTGTTGCTTCGTTAAAGTTGATGAAATAATAAGCTGGTAAAGGTTATCATTTTCAAGAAAAGCATATTTGATTTAAAGGTAACGGTTTCAATTCAGATTCTTAGGCGGATCTTTATTGATGATTTAAGGCTGGTCCTTCTAGTTCTAATTCTAAATACTTATGCCATGGTGGTTTAAAAGTAAAGCTTCCTTTATACAGAAAGAATTATCTCTTTCATTTCAATGTCTTCCTCATCTTCTTTATAGATAGATAAAGTTAAACATTCTTTCTAATCTATCTTCAAAAGTTGGTAGCGATTATCATAGGCAGAATGAATATCTTCTATAAAAAGAACATGATTACGGTGATGTGTATTGATGGTTCATAGCTTTGAAAATATTGAAAGCAACTTCATCTTCATTGACTCTCAAAATTAATTCTCCTTTCGAACATCGATTAAAGTTCTCCTGTAGCTAGAAATGGACGTCCTAAGATAAGCGGCGCTGAAAATCCTTCTTCCATTTCCATAACTACAAAGTCTCTTGGAAAATAGAACTTGTCTACTTTAACCAATCGTCCTCAATAATTCCTCTCAGGGTACTTAATCGATCTATCGCCATTTGCGAGAGTCATTTCGATCTTAGTAAGCTTTCTATGCCTAGCTTTCTATAATCCTCATAAGACATGAGATTTATACTAGCTCTAGATCACATAAGACCTTCTTAAACAAAAAGCCTCCAATTTCACACGGAATCGTAAAACTTCCAGGATCTTTTAGTTTAGGTGGTAACTTATCTTTCATGAATTGCAGAACATTCTTCATTTAGGCATATATTCTCATATTCCTCTAATTTTTTCTTATTTGATAGTATATCCTTCAAAAACTTTCCATAGGTAGGCATATTTATCAGAGCTTCGATAACAGGGATATTAACATTAATATGACGAAAAGTATCAAGAAGCGAGCATACTTACGATCGGTCTTAATCTTTTTAATTTGATCTTTAGGTGGAAAAGGTAAAGACTCTAAATCTATAACCTTTGGTTTGAAGTCATTCTCTCTTTTCCTTTATCCTTTGGAGTATTACTTGATCGCCATGTTTTGAGTTCTTGACTTTTTCTTTTAATTTGTTCCACTGAATCAATCTCTACTTCATATTCCTTGATTCTTCTGTTTCTCATCCTTGTTTTCTTTATCTTCTACTCTAACATGTTCCTTAAATAGATTCCTCAAATCTTTATCCATGGGGTCTTTCAAAATTCTAGGGATTTTTACCCATTTTTCACCTTCCTTCTCAGGTTCCAAACTTCTATTCCTTTTCAAGAAATTCTCTATGATTTCTTCTTCCTCATCAGTAAATTCAAGTTCATCTTTAGTCTCTTCCTTTTTATCTAAATCATTTTCTACTTCATTATTCCCGAAGTTTTCTACTCCATTACTACCATAGAGTTTCCTACTTCTCGTAACTACAACATTTACCTCTCTTGGGTTTCTTTCAGTATTACTTGGTAATCCTCGGAGGTCTCTTGTTATTACGTTCACCTTCCCTACTCAAATGATCTTCCATATTCCTTAATGAAGCTTCTATCGTTCTCATTACGGTATCATGTCCACTCATAGATGTTTTCATTGTACTCGTGTCCTTCTTGGTGAACTATAGAAGTCATCATTGTTTCCATATTCTTAGCTTGAGTAGATACTACACCCATCATATTTTCCATCAGTTTCTCCCATTTTTCAATCCATACCTGCAGTTGAGTTGAACTTTGAGTTCTTGGTATACTTTGAGTGGTATGTTGAGGATAGGATCTTGGTAATGATTGTAAATTCGATTAGATGTATTTCCTTGATAAACTTGATTATTATTCATATTCTTATCTTTGAAGCTGGATACGGCGGTTGTCTGGCTTACTAGGGTTTTGGACCATCTAAAAGTTGGGTGGTCTCTTCTAATAGCATTAAATGAGTTTGAATATGCATTATTCAAATTCTATCTTCTTGAAGAAAACTCACTTCCTCTTTTGAATATCTGTTGGTTCTTCTTTCCCTAATGACACATTATCATAATTTGAGTATTCGGTTGGAGTACTATTTTACGAATTTTGATTCTTACCTTGTTGTAATCCATCAAACTTTCTACTTAAATTCTCCAAATGTGCTAGAACTTCCGTATTTGAAGTACATCCTTACGCAAAAGCTACTTTTCTAGTGCTAGAGCGGTTTCCCACATTCTATTGTTTTTGGAAATCTTTTCTATAGCATCGTAAAGCTGTTTGAGCTTCACTCATCATTAACGAACCACCACGTGCATGATCTACATACGCACGTGAATCTTTTCTTAATTCTGACGAGAAAAGTTGAATTTGCATATCAAGGAATAACCATGATCGGGACAAGCTCTTAACAATTTTTAAACCTTTCCCACGCATTCCCAAGTGTTTCCGGACCACTTGTCTAAAATTAGCAACCTCGACTTTTAATTCTAAATTCCGTCTGGAGTGAAATATTGTTTGAAATTCGGTTTGAATATCCTCCCAACTAGTTAACGAGTGGTGTGGAAGAGACATAAACCAATCTCGGGCTCTTCTTTTTTAAAGAAAAAGGAAACATAGTCATCCTTGTTAATTCCTTATGAGCACACTTGACTTTTGGTTGTATTGCCACGATTCTTCAAGCAGATAGAGATGATGATGTGGATCTTCATCATCTTCTCCTAGAAATTGGGCTCTTGCGTCAATTAAACCAAAAAGATGAGACTTAATTTGAAATTATTCGCTCCTTCATTCGGTAAAAGTATGGGATTATTAGTACGGTTTCTCCTTACAGATTTGATCACGAGATAGGTCTTGGGTTTGGCGGATTATTACGATTATTACGGTTCCGATCTTGATTGTTCCTATTATTATTATTTCGATTATTATTAATATTAACGGGGTTTTGTCCATGCCCCTAAAGCATGATCTAGCCTCTGTTCGTTTGTTTCATCACTACCTTGACCATTTCTTTATTTTTATTAGAAGATGATTCCGTTGGAGATTTTCCAAGGAGTCTAAAATTTGGAGTTGACCACGTTTACTCTCTATCCATAATTTGCGCTTTCGTAGCGTTTATATCAGGCTTATAAGGAGTAAGTGAGGCTTTACCGCTACGGTCATCAACTAATTAAAATAGAAAAATGCTCGAGTTTTAAAGAAGAAGAAAATTGGTACTAAAAGAAAGTAGATACCAACGAAAAATTAAAAAAAAAAAAAAAAAAAAAAGAAATGTGATAAGAAGAGTGTTGGTTTATCCTCGAGAATTTTTAACTAATACAAGTAGTAACCATAGACACAAAAAAATAGCGACTTTGTTTCCCGGCAGCGGCGCGCGAGAAAGTCGGCGTCACCAAACCGGACCTTAGAAGCGGCGTCAAGAAGGGACGGACCTTTTCTAGGTTAGGCGGATCTAACCGGCGATTGTACCGGGTCAAATTGTAGTGATAAAGTGGTGAGTCGGTGTCGAATCCTCGAGGAAAAAAAGTGGTAATTCTTTTAAGTGTGGTTAAACACCAAAGAAGCTGCTATTAACTCGATCTAAACCGCAATTTTATAACACAGATTACTACTACTCTAACCAACATAAAATAAATGAGTAATTATAATATAATATATATAGATATATAAATATATAGATACCAAAATATAATATATAAACGAGACTAACCAAAGTATATGTAATCAAATTATATGATCTTTTCGATTAATGGAATGTGTTCGATCTTCTTTTTTTAGGTCCAATTGAGTGAATGAAGCGGTGTACTCTCTAATGTCAACAATTCCTCCTCACGACGGCGTATGAAATTGTCATATGTCAAAAGTCATCAGTCCAAGGTCCACAAGCGCCCCTTATGCTAAACTTAGTTAGTCAAAGCAGTGCAGAGTACAAATCTACCCCGGATAAAAGAGGTGATTCCATTTGTCAAATGGCGATGTTATTCAAGAGGCTCCGGTTGTCAAGCGGATCGATTTAATACAAGCGATGTAGTTTCAATTAAAGCGTGATTTTAACATTATTAAGATCTCGAGTACAAATTTTAATAAGATTTGTTTTATTAGGACAAATCGCTTTCGGTAGGAAATAGGATTCCGTTAATCAGACGGCCATTTTACCCTCCGGTTTTTCTATTTTTACTCATATATCGACTTCTCTAGTCGAGTTCATCGCCAGGTTATATGTAGTATTCATTATGATTGATTACTTCATTCGAATATGTTATCATTACGTAGCGAAATAGAAAAAGATTCATTTTACTCAATTTTAGTCATTTTTATTTTAACATCATTCCATTACCGAAAGATCAAAATAATATAATTACATAACTTTGGTTAGTTATTAGATCTAGCCTAATAACATTATAAAAACTAAAAAGAAGAAAATGACAAACATAAACATAATTATTATAGAAATTACCCGACATAGCTAGCATGACTCGAGAAATCGTCTTTTTCCGGATTTTACAACGATTTCAAAGAACACCGAACCTTCGAGAATTTCCCGAACATTATTACCGTACTACTACTACATTATTTTGGCATAAGGCCTATTTACAACTATAAAAGAAAGAGGAAAGAGTTATATATATAGAATATGGTTTATATATATAATTTGGTACACTCCCAAATGAACTCTCTCGATGCTCCCCTTTTATAGAATTTTCCCTTCCCGGACCGGTCACGAAAATTTGCGGATCGGTCCGGTGTAATGATGCTAATCATTTCAGCTTGTCCTCAAGCATGTTCCCCATGTTAAACATAATCATTACTTGTCTTTGTGTAATTATATATATAATTATATATAATTTACGATTAATCTTCTAAAAATCGTAACTTGAATTCTCGATATCGAGAATGACATAATCGAACTTCCGTTGAAAAGCTCGTTAAATTCTCTACAACTTTCATCAAGACCACTTCTTCGTAAAACATACTCGATGAGCCATTTGTATTATACGTCCTTTTCGAGATTTAGAAACAATTATTCCTTGATCATTTATATCGGTGACGCTTTATAACTTCCTTTCATTTCGACTTGTATTGACTTCAAAAGTGTCGATACTCGGGTTTTCGATTCATATTAGGATTACGCAATGAAATAAACACAAAATACCCGTGTAAAATAGACACAATATTCCGATTACTAAAACCGGTACAAAAACTACAACTTTTTATTATAAATACTAACTTTTACTACTAACTATACTAAACTATAAAGATTAATATTTTATACTAATTATATCATAATTTTAGATATTTTACATAGAATTTGTCAACAAAACATAATAAAATCACGTAAATTTAATCATATAAAAATAATACATCATATTACATAATTCGAAATCGCCTGCAAAACACTTTTAATGAGGACCTCTTTTCCTGCAGGTGAGAGAGACTTTTCTTTCCGGCTACTCAATTTCTTACGCACTCTATCCTTCACATATGCAATAACTTGCCTTTTATGCCTTTCAATCATGAATGGTAGACCGAGATATTTACCACTTCCCTCCCTTAGAGGAGCATTAAGCAATTGCAAAACAACCTCCTTATCTGCTTCTATAACATGCTTACTGAAAATCAAACTCGATTTGTGCACATTGACCATGTGACCAGATTGAAGCTCGTAACGATTAAGAACGTTCTGAACATCTAATGCACTTTCAGAGTTAGCCTGATAAAAGATAAGGCTATCATTTGCAAAAAATAGATGGGAGACTTGTACCTCTTGATTCCTACTTAAACTGATGCCCTATTAATTACCTTCAAGAAACACTTTGATTAATAATAGCCATAAATTCTTCCGCACAAATGATAAAAAAGAAAAGAGGCTCTTGGATCTCCTTGATGGATACCTCGTGTGGGTTGAAACCGTCTGAAGGCTTCCTATTAATGAGCACCTGAAAAGAGATTGAGTGCACCATCTTCATAACCAACAAAATAAAGTGTGGCTGCATGCATGACTGCTTCGAGGCTCCATGGGTCGAGTTGGGGACGGGTGATCCAATTCCACGCTTAGGTCTACCTCTTCGAGCAGATTCGACCTATCAGTTGCGTTCATCCACACCCCGTAGGGAAGTCAACAGTGATCCGCAACAGCCAACTCACAATCCAATAGTAAGACAAAACTTGTTGGTATACGCATGAATCGAACAGTAGTGGAAGCACATATTCGACAATCTCTCATATTGAATTAAGCCCTTGATATCATCTTCCCCTACCTTGAGAACTACAATTCTCTGCAACGGCTCGTTAGTGGGGACATATAATCGAAATCTCATAATTTGTTGCCCTGTATGAATTTCCTGCATAACTTGCGCAAGGGTGCACCATCCTAAAACCCTAGCAAGGTGGCGTCACACAATAGAGGTGTTGAAATGGGTCGAAAAGCCGACTATCCACATCCAAAAGGACACATAATTGAAGAAGTCTTCCATAGCTTGCCATCGATCGTCAGACTCACGGAGAAGAAGGAAAGCATCGAAGCACGATGGCCCTCCTTCAAAACCCTATCCGTGTCCGAATCATGCTAAATAAACTAGAATATGTTTCGCTCTAGCCGAATTACCGTAAACGAATCACAACCCCAAGATCAGACGCGAAAAATTCCGCACCACCACGTCTTTTGGCGCATAAAATTTCCCCAACAAACTTTAGGATTTCTTGACCGATCTCCATCGATTCTGAACACTTGGATTGTGATCGACGCCTCAGATTCCATAGTAGTCCACATTAAAGATTATAACAGATTTGTTAGTCATCTTGTCCATGATCACCGAAAGTGGAGAATGAAATCTCAGAGAAGAATGCTACAACGGAGAGAAAAGCCACCAACGTTTTAGATAGTTTTTCAATATCCTATCCAGATTGTATTACTCCTATTTTTTAATATCTTAATTATATAGTATAGAGATTTCAATCACGAGACAAGTGTAGAAAATCAAAGAATATTTAATTTAATAATTAAGTTTATCTGGCACTGTATGCGTGGAATCATGTATTTTCCTTTATCTTTTGCGATTTTTTGGGTTTCATTTTCTTCATTCATGAATTTGGCATATTCGTTTTTTTTTTTCTTCAGGGGCCGGCGCCTATAAATACGTTACACCTTCGACATTATGTAAACATGGTCGAATCATTCACGAGTTATCAACCCCCCAAAGGATAAGCAATCCTTTTAAATAAATTCTGAAGGAACTCACCTAAAAGCTCAAATTCATCAATGGCGTTTAAGAAATCTATCGCTAATCGTCTCTTCGATATTTGCCGAATCTCTAGGCCTTCTTTAAGCAGCTGCCGCATCTCTTCGCCATCAGTCAAAACGTTTGCCCCCTGTAACTCCGGTAAAGCCGTTCCAGATCCCGGAGATGCTGGAATGTCCCGGCGGTTCCTCCATCGCAAGCCAGTTTACCAGTCATCATCTGAGATCGGAGCTAATCCAATGCTCCGATCGTTTCCAACTGGGGAAACATTCATAGAGAAATTGCGTATGATGGACATTTTGAAAGAAAGGATACGGCTTGATGCGGTGATTCCTCCGCCTGCGGCTGACGAGGAGAGAGATACGGTGACGGTGGAGGATGCTCGAAAGCTGCTGCGTTTGTCGCAGATGGAAATGGTGAAGGCTAGTATTAGACAGGTCGGGAAACCTTGCGTTTCATATGATGAATTTTGGAGATTTGTTCCCAAGGTTACTGGAACACCGATCAGGCAAAAGAGATGGCCAAAATGCTAGATCAATCGGCAAACGTTGTCGTTTTGGGAAACGTCGTTTTCCTCCGGCCTGAACAGGTTGGCAATCTTTTTTTCAATTCAAAATCAAAATCTCTCCTTTTCTTCTGTCACTTTCATTTGCGTTAATCCCGTTTAGATGCATAATCACATTTATTGCAGATAATTATACCGAATTACATCATTCAAGTAATCTTTTTTTCTTCTTTGATTGATTTTTTTCCCGTTAATTAGAAGACTACCGAGAACTGATAGCGTTTTCATTACGTGTGTTTTCTTTCTCCATTTTGAACAGGAATGAATGTTACGCCAGGACTATTTAGAGATGGTGCTCTTTTTGTTCCCTTGGGGTATTCTTTTCAATTTCATATGTCACTAAAACACCCAATTTCTTCAAACCCTTCAACCTAAAGATTTTTTTTTTTTTTTTTTTTTTTTCTCCCAGCTTCTCTTATTTGATTTTCATTGAAAGATCTTCACGATCTATGGAAACACTTGTGACCTCTGATTATACGAACCATAGTTTTACTCAGGCATCAAGTACCCTTCACCCTTTTCATTTCACTACTAAGGGAAAAAATCCAATGCATAGAAATTCGTTAATGGGCTTGAGAGTTTCCGTTGTTTGGGGAAGCATTGTTTTTATTTTTATATTTTGATTGTTAAAATAAGTTTAGAGGTACAGAAGTCTTTTATGAAAGAAAGAAGTAATGAGAATGAGAAACAGGGATGGTCTTTTGGGACATTCCAAGAAGCTAGGACTTTTTAGATAAGGCCGTATGGGCTTCTATATTTTTCATCCAAAAACTATTATGGGCACTTGTTTTTATGACACTCCTTCTTGAACAAGAGTAGTTCTCATCAATTACTAGCAGTTAATGTATTGGAAAATGATACATTTCCTGAAAACGAGCACAACCCCATCCCCCGAATCATGCATTGTGTGGTTTATGAGTTTATCGGTGCTGGAATCATCCTTGCTAATTACATCATTGATTGATAAATGACTGTGCACGAGAAAATGCAATAGAAATGTTATAGGTGTGTCATACAAAAAGTGTTGTTTACTTGTTTATTTTTCTTTTTTCATCTCATCCATTGGCTGGTAAAAGCCTTTTTCCAGCTGGATCATTAACATCGTCTTAACCATTCAGTTGACTTGCTTACCCCGATTTTGAATTTCTGTTTTTCTTTCCTTATCTGAAGACCATTCAGTTGACTTTCTTACCCTGATTTTGAATTTCTGTTTTTCTTTCCTTCTCTGTAGCTAGCTGTATTAATACTATCAAAAGAAGGGAATGGGGATTGCTGGAGGAATGGGGTAAAGAGGGTGGGGATGGGGCGGGTAGCCTAGGAGGGGTGTGTAGTAGAGTATCGAATCACAATAACTGTAGCCACCAAACTCAAATCAATGTGGACTAAATCCACTGATGTTTACCAATACTAATAATATTAAAGCTAGTTTATGCTATATATATCCTTTAGCTGTTCATGGAATGTATAAGGTAGAAATGAGCAAGTATACATATATAATCACAAGTTCACTGAGTCAAATGCAAGGTTAAGAGAGAAAAATCACAAAGTCATCAATCTCATTCTTCATCTTGATATGGATGAAGTGGAGACATCTTTTACCCAAATGTTTTGCACAACTTTTTGGTTACAGGTGGTGAAAGCCATCCAAAGCCTAATCCCCGGGTCGATACCCAATCCCAATGATCCAAGATTGAAAGAACTTGAAGCCATGGAGGAACAGAAAGCAGCCATTGACAAGAATGCAGAAGCATTGGTCCGAAGGAGCTCTGGCTCGGACTTGGCTATTTTGTTATCCAAACAGCTGCCTTCATGAGATTAACATTCTGGGAGCTGTCATGGGATGTGATGGAGCCTATATGCTTCTATGTCACGTCTATTTATTGCATGGCTGGTTACGCGTTCTTTCTCAGGACATCCAAAGAACCATCTTTTGAAGGTTTTTACCAAAGCCGGTTTAGCGCCAAGCAGAAACGTCTAATGAAGCTTCAGAATTTTGATATCAAGAAGTACAATGAGCTCTGGAAAACTTGCCATCCTGATTCAATGCCTTCCTCTCCTGTGTTATAACAATGTTTTCTTCAATGTGTCGCTGTGGCTTCATGATATGATTGTTGTTTTACAATAGGTGAACTAAAGACTAACATGACGATTTTTGCCGGGGAAGTAAAACAAGTTCTGCTGAAACATGCAATGGTTTCTTGTATTTCTTTTGCTTTCTCCTTTGTAACATCTTTTTTTTCCCTTTCTTTTTTGCTTTAATGCTTTGCATTGTACCCTACTGGTACACATTTGTTCTTTTCCTTTTTTGGCGGCTCGTGTGCATAAAGAAAGAGATGAGGTTTTACTTAAAAGTGTTTCTTTTTGTTCAAATAAATTCTCCTGCTGCGCACTTGCAGGTTCAGTTCTTCTATGCATTTTGTTTCTCTGTTATTAGATAGGATACGCCAGTATAACATGCGAAGAAAATACGGATTATGAAGCAGTGTATTGTTGTTTAGCATCTTGGAAATGTATGGATTTGGAAACAGGGGAAGGTGTTTCTGGACAAAGGTTTGTAACGTTGTTCAAGATGTGAGACTTTGATGCAAAAGAGATACCTTCTTGTTGTGCACAGAAGATATTAATAGGGATACTTGTTGTTTTGCATATAACAACACATCACATACAACCCAACTCAATAGTTTTGTTAATAGATTGAATGGTCTATGATGCGTCCTATAGAATGTTATTGATATATTAAGTAGAAGTATAAGTATAATACTTGTATAAGAATAGTGTGTATAAATATTTTATACACAATAATATGTCTTTTATTGTTTAGCGGGTGTATTGTACTTATTGTTAAGTCTCACATAACTGTCTTTATATCTTGAATGATGATGGAGGCACCGAAGCATTTACACAGAAAAGAGCGCCAACTATGTTATTGACCATACATTTTGAATGCAAATTAATAAAAGAAAAAGAAAACATTAATTCTGAACCACAAGAATCAAGTTTTGGGGGATGGCCGGCGGATATTTTCGGTTACTTTTATCATTTTTCTTATATCTTAGTTAAAGGGACTTTGAATTAAATTTTGTTTTTTGAGGGAGGGTCTTTGAATTTTTAGTAGGGCTAAACTAAACTCAGAAATATGGGATATTGCTGTTGCCACCTACTCTGTGCCCAAGCTTTTGGCATCAAAACTAAACTCAGAAATATGAAGCAATGAGCTCTTGATGTAACAACATATGTTAACTCCATGAAGGTCCTTTGACAATAATATGACCTTCTCTCAGCCAATAACTATGACTATTTTGGTGATGCCCAAAAGTTCCATAAACTTGGTGAAAGGGAAAGGGACTTTGAATTTTTGGTAGGGCTAAACTCCACTTATGAAGCTGCCCGAAGAGGATCATGTCTGTTGTTCCTCTTCCCACTATCCGTACGAGAGTGACAATGAGAGGCTACCAGTCCTCCCTCATCAGAACAGTCTACTCTTATTTCCTAGTCAAATGGCATGTAACTTTAAATTATTTCCTACCTACTTCCCTTCCGGCCATAAGGTGTGTGTTGCTGATAACACCCTATCTATTGTTGGAAAATGAACAATTCATGTTTCTAATAATATGCAACTCAACTTTGTTCTTCATGTTCCCAATCTTACGTGTAACGTTCTTTTTATTTTTGGTTAGCAAGTTCACCCAAGATAACAAATGCTCGGCTAAATTCTTCCCTTCGCGCTGTGTGTTTCCAGCACTAGACTCAGAGAGGATGATTAGCAATGCTAAGAAAGCCGGAGGTTTATACTACCTTCAAGACCAAGTTGATGTAGCTTTTAGCTTGAGTAAAGGTTAAACGTAATGATGAAAATTTAAGTCACGGCATTGCAGACTAGGGCACCTTAGTTTCTTACAGGGCAAATAGCCAAAATAGTCAATGAACTATATTACTAATCCCATTATAGTCCGTGAACATTTTTTGGTATCAAAATAGTCCACCAAATTTTGTTTTTTTCTTCTCAAAATTACAACATATTCATAATTTTAGAGGGTAAATATGAATTTAAAAGAATCCATGAACACCATGATGGGAAAACAAACAACCGCAATACCATACGTATCATAAATACCCATAAAGTCTTTCCAATGATGCACAACGGAAATAAACGAGACAACCCCAACGATGATAAATCACAAATAATGCGAAGCGAAACACAACAAGATAACATCACAATTTTAACATGAAAAACCCTTCTCGATGTGAGAGAGTAAAACCACGAGGCCAAGGCCCATAAAATCTCCACTAATTAACAAAAGATGATACAATATTGTTGGGACAGATTGCGCACACTCTTAATGTACAAGGAAATATAGTAGCACATTTACTACCATCAATTGATTATAGTAGAATGGTAAGCGTATGATCCTAACATGGTATCAGAGTCAGATGTCATGAGATCGAACCCTAGTTGGAACAATATTTGAAGGAAAAAAAAATTGTGCAAGTGTTGGAAAATATTGCCCACACTTGAGGGGGGTGTTGGGAGAGATTGTCCACACTCTTGAATGTATAAGGAAATTGTGCAAGTGTTGGACAGATTGTCAACACTTGAGGGGGGTATTGGATCGACCACACCACTTAATATCTGAGGAAATACAGAAGACATTTACTACCATTGGTCGGCTTGATCATAATATGGTACTACAAGAAAATTGAGTTGTAATGAGGAAAACTTAATAAGGGGAGGAGAATTTGGTCATTAAAACGTAGTTATAATGAATAGTGAATAATTTGGTGACGAATTTTTATTTTCCCTTATTGATAATGACAAAAACCCTTATTATTAATATAATAAAAATAAATATAAATCTATACCCTCATTGTTTCGTAAAATCTATCCTAAAACCTATAAAAAAAATTAAAAACACCCACCTCCCCAATAAAATACACAAGATATGAACATCATTTCCTAAATCCCCTCAAATAAATCAAAATCATTTCTCAAACCTAAATGTCACAGCCGCACTCTCTGTACTCCAACTCCATTTCCACCATCGTCGAAGCATTTTTCGGTTATAGAGGGATCTTGGATGTATCGTTGGCAGCAAAATGATCTTTATTTGGACTTCGGGTTCACTTTTGGCAGCAGGGTTTTTGGTTGGATTGATTACTTTGATTGTTAAAACGGTAGGTTCTTCTTGCCCGAAATCGATTTCTTCAGAGGTCTCTTGCACCTGGGTGATTCTGACCTTGCACCGGAAGCCATGGCAGATTTGGTGGTTCCTTTTTTTCATACGAAGACTGATATTGCAGCCCCTACTTCCGGCAAGGGGAAGGAGGCAGAGTTTCCACCTAGGATGATTCAGGTGGTGCGTGAGGACCAATTTACCTCTGGTATGAAATTACCAGCACCACAGGTAACCCCTTTGCTTGTTCATTCCAATTGTGAGAATGGTAGTTTTTTCACCCCTGAAACCTACCGGGAGTTGAAGTGGTAAATGACAAAACTGAAAAATCTATTGAAATTTCCAATCAGAACTCAATTTTCTGCCTCATCTACATGTTTGATGCATGTTTGCAGTTACAGTTAGTATGCATTGGACGTTGAGCGAGTATAAAAGGAGAGAATCAAGCTTTTGTGGCATTGAGATAAGAATGTAACCATGGTACTATGTCCTTTTCATGCTTAAGATAATAAGGAACATAGGTGTTGGAAAGGTGTCCTAAACCCAATCGGGTTGGACCAGGATCCGACCTGGCCGTATCGTTCTGATCTATTTAGTTCGTGTAATAAACTTTATTATGATTAATAAAAGACTTACATGTTATTATATATTGTTTATCTTCACATTATTTGTTGTGTATATATAGTAACGTCCCCAAAGATCAATCATGATAGAAACCATGATAGTGATTATGGTTGATGAGGTCTCTAATCACTATAACAAGGTTGGTACTTAAATGTCTCTAATCTTATGTATTATCAAATGGGACATTGATAGTATAATCGATCAAGACGTATTGGATGTCTTCTATCTTTTAGAAGATAGGGATAGATCTCGTCTCATCGAAGTGTAGGGACACTTGGGATACATGCGTGGGCGTGTATTAGAGAATCGTCGTTAGGATCGACCCACATACATTAAGTGTCACACTATGTGGCGGTTGTGTAATTATCCTTTTGACCGAGTCTTCATGGCATCACGGTGTGGATTGTCGTGCTTTGACACTATTGAGATTTCTCCCAACCACGGGCGATCATGCGGTAGTGATTGGGTATGATATTGAAGCATCGCGGAGTATACATGATTGGTCGTCCGGGAATCGCGTATCCTATGTTTGGGATCGAACATCCGAAATGGCCTTCTTATAAGGAATGTCTAGCTCTCGAGAATCTTTGCAAAGTGGGAGTAAATGTGTTATTCAGAGAGCATGATATCAGATTATAAGATACGATCGTCAATGTATTGACACTCGAGAGATACGATCGTATGGATATTGTTACAACGATAGGATTGTAAGTTACACATTAGAATCGCTCACATGAAAGGTAGTAGTCATTGCTTTTGACTCTTCCGATGATCGGGAAGTCGCGGTGTGTTCTTGACGCTATCCCGTGATCGTTAGGTATGAAGGGCATTTTAGTAAATTGCACTTTGTGTCTATGGCCAACATATTCGAGCCTATCGGGTCACACATACATATGAACTTGAGTCGGATCAAAATGTGGTTATAGTTGATAACCAAATAAGGAAAGTTTATCTCTACACTATATAAAGGTTATAGTGGTAAATAAATATGGTGGTATTTGTTTATTATGAATAAATAAAATACAAGATATTAATTATATATAAATTATATTAATTAAAGAATATTAGGAAGTCAATTTGTTGGTGATGGGCGCCATTTAAGTATATAAGATACAACTTGGATTATGACTTTAATTAATGAGATTGCCATAATATTAATATAAGATATTAATTGATTTTGAAAAAATAGATTTATGGTAATAAGATAATTATAATCAATATAGGATATTGACAAAATAAATTATAATTAAAGAGATAAATCAATCTAGTTGATTTTCCTTATTTTATTGGAAAAATGCTTTTTCTCCTACACACTGTGGCTTTGGGGTGCCACCTTCTACTATATATATAGGAGGTGGGTGTCAAAGCAGACATACATCACGATTGCAGGAGTTCATAACTCTTGTGTAAAATAGAGAGCCTTCCATGTAGTGAGTTTGTGAGGGAAGAAAATGTCCGGTCTAGCGACGGAGTTTTTCCGATAGCAATACAAGGAGGATTCGGCGAGGGTTCATGTGGATTAGCGGTAGAGGCCGGACGCGTGGGCGGCTTTGCGATTGAACTACTCTCCGTTGGCGGTCAAACAGCGATCTTATAGATCATCCGAGGTATAACCGTCAAACTACTTAACGTGTTTATTGCATTAAACGAAAAACGATCTAGAAAAGGAAATCAAAATTTTAAATTCCGCTGCGTTAAACTAGTGATTTCCTAACAGTGGTATCAGAGACAGACTTCAAGCTTAAGCAATAAGCATAACTTAAATGCGTAGTATTTAATTGATAGATGCAAGATTTAAATCACGAAACGTTAAAAAAAAAAAAAAATTTAGGGTTCATGGGGGTCGGCCGATTGGCGGCGCCCCTTCTCTCTACGGCGGTGGTGGCACAGGTCTGCCGTCTGTCGATATCATCTTCCAATGGGGAGATCGACCCTTTTTGTTTTGTGATATTTATTGTGCATAGATATCTCGTTTGTTTAGTTACAATATATACCAACCAAATGGTTCAAATAGTTTGGACTAATTTAGGAAATAATATGGCATATTGGCTTTTCTAAATTTTGATTTGGAATAGGCTGCAGTCTTTCCAAATATTTGATTTGGAATGAGCTGCGCCACTTCCAAAATTTTGATTTTGGAAAGTGGCTGAGGCTTAACTAAAACTATTTGGCCTTTCCAAATATTTGATTTGGAATAAGCGCAAGCCTTTCCAAATATTTGATTTGGAACAGCAAGCTGCAAGCGCCACTCCAAAATTTTGATTTTGGAAAGTATGAGCCAGACTAAAATAATTTGGCTTTCCAAATATTTGATTTGGAATAAGCTGCAATTTCTTTCCAAATATTTGATTTGGAACAGCTTAGCGCTGCGCCGGCTCAAAATTTTGATTTTGGAAAGTGGTGAAGCTAAGCTAAATTTATTTTGGAAAGGAAACAAATAGGAGACTTAGTAATTTTAATTTTGTTTTGAATGGTTCAAATTTAATTAAAATTGAAATCGATTTAAAATTAAATGTTAATTTTAATTTTCGATTAAGTCATATAATTAATTAAAAGTTATTTAATTATTTGATGTGATAAAATAAAGACGCATGAGTAGTTAAAATTAGAATTTGATCTTTTTCATAAGATAAAATTGTATGGATTAGATGTGTAGATATAATGTGATTATATGGATGCGATTGATCGTGATTTCACCAAATAGGATAGATGGGAATGTTTTCTTTATGTTGGTTTTTTGAAAATTGTCCCAGCCGTTATGAAGAAGCGTGGCGCAGTTTACTTTTTTTTGCAATTATCTCATTCTCGTTAGCTCCGCGTGTGCGGCGGGTGTAATTATTTATTATGTAACAAGAATGGAGCAAGAAGTTAAAGACCAAGAAGAGATAAAGAACCCATTCGCGTGCAATGAATAAAGATCCTATTGGCGGTTCTGAGATACCTTAGTTTGTGACCAGCGGTATCGTCGGTTTGTATTCGAAACCGCGCACTCAGAAAAGTCCATGGTCATACCGGTTATTTTATGCAGCGGAATGTTGTGTATGTTTTACTTTATATGATATCGTAGTAATATGCACATAGTAGATGAGACCATAATTAAACCAAATTAATTAAGTGAATTAATTTAAAATTATTCCCACGTCAAAAGTCAAGTCGGAATTGCCTCCCATATTATAACGACGGTGAAGAGCCCTTGTTCGGACCCAACTCACCACCAAAGCGGGGTTGACCTACCTCGGGTATATCGTCGTTATCGAGATATGATCGAAAGAGATCTCATGAATATTGGGGTTAAGACTCGACTAAAATTCTCGCCACCACCACCAAAGCGGGTCGTTTGGATTTTAGAGGCAAGAGTTTGGCTATTTTTCATAAGATGAAATATTGTCAAAGAGTTGGTAGTCAAACAAACAAAGAATCGTATAAGATACGATCGACAAATCGTTGTCCAATTGTTTAATTATTTTCGCCCATCACCAAAGTTGGGGGTCGGGATAGTTCGATGGGATCTTGCCCACTAAAGGAATTATTTTCTTGAAAGCCAATAGAGAATAGTTGGCTAGTGGGAGTAAAAACCTTATAGATTTATTAAGTGCAAATTTTGGGTTTTTATACATGAGCTTTTACTTATTCTATCTTTATTTATTGTTGTAGAAAATGTCAAACAAATTGAACCTTCGTTTTATCATCGAAAACAAGCAGCGAGACAAATTTTCTCGATTGGGAAAGAAACCTCAAAATCGTTTTGAGGCACGAGAAGATTGGCTATGTCTTGGACGAGGCCTTACCGGAAAAGCCCGCCGAGGGTTAATTTGCAGATGTTGTCGAGAAGTACAACAAGCCACCATTCGACAAGATCGATGCTACATGTATCATGCTTGCTTTCTATGACACTGAAGCTGCAGAAGCTTGACATGAGTCTATGGACGCTACTCTATCATGGTCCACCTAAAGGAACTTTATGCTTCTCGGTCTTACTTTGAGAAGTGCGAGGTCTCGAAGGCCTGTTTAGTTGTAAGATGGCATATGGGATTTCTTTGTGGGGTCACACGTGCTTAAAATGATCGGGTACATAGAGAGGCTTGGGAAAGTGGGCCACAAGTTGGAGCGAGTTGAGTATTGACTTGATTCTCGCAATCTCTACACGATTCATTCTCATGATTCGTGATGAACTATCACATGAACAAGATAGATTGCTCCCTGCGGAGTTATTGAACATGTTGAAGAGCTGCGAGGCCTTTGTAGGGAAGGAAAGCAAGTGTTGCTTTGGTCACTTGAGCAAGGGCAAGGCAAAAGCCCAAAAGAAGTCCAAGAAGGCGAAGGTCGCACCTAAGCCAACGCCTAAGATAGCGAAAGACAAATCCAAGGATGCTTGCTTCCATTGCGGTGAGACCGGACATTGGAGGAGAAAGCGCAAAGGCTTTCGAGTACCAAGAAGAAGCATTACGATGCTTCGACTTGAGGTATATTTATGATTGAGATCAATATTGCTTCTTCTAAGTCTAACCACCTGGGTATTAGATCATTGGTTGTAGTTCTCATATTTGTACGAATATGCGGGGACTAAGAAGAACTAGAGATCGAGGAAAGGAGAGGTGGACCTACGCGTTGGAAATGGAGCAAGTGTTCTCGCTGCGGCGGCGTAGGAGTTTATTTTCTTTCATTGCCCGAGTGGGCTAGTACTAGAACTCAATAATCTGTTATTTTGTTCCCGCTTTCTTACGAAGAGCATTATTTCTATTTCCGCATTAGATGTTGATGGTTTTCATTTACGTTTGAGAATAAATGTTGTTCTTTTTCACGTGATGGAATCTTTTATGGTAATCTTGGCATACTTAGCAATGGTCTCTACATATTAGATATGAATGTTGGCGTACTTAATATAAATAACAAGAAAGCCAAAACAAATGACTTGAATGAATCCTACTTATGGCATTGTAGACTTGGCCATATAAATAAGAATCGCATTTCCAATCTCCATAAAGATGGAATGTTAGATCAATTCGATTACGAATCGTTTGACGTATGCGAAGCTTGTTTACTTGACAAGATGACAAAGTCACCTTTCAATGGCAAAGGGATAAGATCCAATGAATTGCTTGAGCTCATACATACTGATGTGTGTGGCCCAATGTCAATTCAAGCCAAAGGAGGATACTCTTATTTTATCACCTTCATCGATGACCATTCTCGCTATGGTTATATATACTTAATGAAGTATAAGTCTGAAGCCTTTGAAAAGTTCAAGGAATTCGAAGTGAGGTGGAGAAACAACTAGGTAAAGAAATCAAAACACTTGATCCGATCGAGGCGGAGAATACCAGATGGAGAGTTTCAAGATTATTTGAAGGAGAATGGGATTCTACTGAATGGACTCCTCCCCGCGCCACGGATGAATGGGCGTGTGCGAGAGGAGGAACCGCACCTTGTTAGACATGGTGCGATCCATGATGAGCTACGCAGATTCTTCCAAAATCGTTTTGGGGTATGCTCAGAAACCGCATCCATACATCGAACCGAGTTCCATCAAAGACGGTTGACTCTACGCCATACGAGGTATGGACTAAGAGAAAACCGAGCCTAGGTCATCTAAAACCTTGGGGTTGTCCGACTTACGTAAAGCGGATGATGCGACAAATTAGAGCCTGTGTCCGACAAATGTCTATTTGTGGGATATCTAGAAACCAAAGGGTACCAATTTTACCATCCCGAGGAACAAAAGGTGTTTGTTGCCGGGATCGCCACTTTACGGAGAAAGAGTTTATTACGGATAGGGTCGGTGGGAGTAAAATTGATCTTGAAGAAATTCGAGAACCACTTACGGATAATAGTCGGTTGATGGAAGTAGAGGACTTGCCACACACGGATGTGACACCGGCCTTTCTACCGTGGACCTGCTTGGCACCTCGAAGATCCACTAGGGAGCGCCGTGAACCGAAAGAAGGTACAGACGTATATCTCATAGAAGATGAGGACCACAGAACTTATGAGGAAGTGCTATTAAGGCATGACAAAGAGAAATGGTGGAAGCCATGAATTCGAAATGGAATCCATGAAAGACAACCAAGTTTGGAACTTAGTTGATCCACACGAGGGAATAGTTCCCATAGGGTGTAAATGGGTCTTTAAAGAGAAAGACCGACATGGACGATAACGTGACTACCACAAGGCTAGAGTTAGTGGCAAAAGGGTTATAAGCAAAGACAAGGAGTTGACTATGACGAAACCTTTTACTTTGTTGCCATGTTAAAATCCATTAGAATTTTGCTCGCTATTTGCGCATATCATGATTACGAAATCTGGCAGATAGATGTGAAAGCAGCTTTCCTTAACGGGAACTCGTCTGAGGAAGTGTATATGACACGACTGAGGGTTTCACAACCAATGTATTTGGGATGGTATGTAAACCGCAAAGATCCATTTATGGATTAAAGCAAGCTTCTCGGAGTTGGAATCTTCGCTTTGATGAGATAATCAAGCAGTTTGATTTCATCAAGAATGAAGATGAGCCCCTGTGTTTACAAGAAGGTTAGTGGGAGTGCCATTGTGTTCTTAGTGCTTTAAGTAGATGACATATTGCTCATAGGGAATGATGTGCCTATGTTACAATCAGTCAAAGCTTGGTTATCCAAGAACTTCTCTATGAAGGACTTGGGTGATGCAAACCTATATTCTAGGAATAAAGATCTATAGAGATAGATCTAAAAGGTTGCTTGGTCCATGCGTAATCCACCTACATAGACAAGAGATTTGAAGAGATTCAGCATGGAGCGACCCAAGAAAGGATTGTCGCCCATGTCACGTGGGTCTACCCACATCAAAGGAATGAGTCCTAAGACGAGAGGAGGAAAGGGCACAAATGAGTAAAGTCCCTTATGCTTCGGCAATCGGGTCTATCATGTATGCCATGTTATGCCACAAGACCAGGACGTCTCGCACCTCTTAGTATGACTAGTAGGTACCACCCAATCCAGGTGATGGTCACTGGATTGTTTGTCAGAGATATCCTTAAGTACTTGAGGCGTCACAGGGATATGTTCCTGGTTTTCGGAACGATGATTTAGTATTACGAGGTTACACGGATGCCGGTTCAAAGCGACAAGGGCGACTTCAAGTCGCAACTGGATTTGTTTTCACGCTTAATGGCGGAGCGATGGTGGAAGAGTTCCAAGCGAGGAGACTCTGCGGACTCTACAACGGAAGCCGAATACATAGCGACCTCGGAGGCGGCAAAAAAGCGATTTGGATGAAGAAGTTCACATCGAACTTGGTGTGGTTCCTCCATTTGAAGGTCCAGTGCCTGCATCGCATGTGATAATAATGGAGCGATATCTCGATCCTAAGGAACCAAGGTCTCGTGAAGTCCAAACATGTGCTCTGGCGCTATCACTTGATTAGAGAGATAGTAGATAAAGGAGATGTAAAGATAGAGAAAGTCCACACGGATGATAACATAGCTGATCCGTTAACCAAGGCATTGTCTCAAGCTAAGCATGAGAAACATGTTCACTTGCACGGGCTTAGTGACGGACTTTTCTAGGCTATACAATCCTTACCGGCAGTGTACCGGGTCAAATTGTAGTTCTAGTCTGGTGAGTCAGGTGTCGAATCCTCAGGGAAACGTGTGGTAATTCAGAGTGTGGTTAAACACCAAGAAGCTATTATTAACTCGATCTAAGTCGCAGTTTTATCGGGTTAGATCGTTAGATTAATTAGATGTTGTAAAACAGTAAATATAATATATATATATAAGTACAGATATATATAGATATTTTTTAGATCTAGCCAAGAATATGTTACTGAATTACGATATCTTTTTAGTAGAAATAAATGAGACAGATCTTTTCCTTGATGCAAGGAGGTCAATTATATATGAACCGGTGTACTCTAAGCTAGACAACCTCTCCTCACACGGCGTATGAAATTGTCATACGTCTAGTCATCTGTCAATGTCATCTTAAGCATGGGTCACTCCCGTTTTGTCATTCGGTCAATTTTAAGATTGATTCATTAAACAGGTGATTTTAACGTAATAATATCGTGATCACAATTTTAATAAGATTTATCTCTCCCAAAATAAATCTGCCCCCGGATAGGAAATCGGATTCCGTTGTCACGTTTTCACTCGGCCAATTTTACCCTCCGGTCTTTCTATTACGATCTCGTATTCTAATCGCGAGTTGTCAATTCATTAGATTACGTTTCTAGTAAAAATCGAGTGGCTAATTCAATTTTTACTTTCATTAAGTGTAAATAGAAAGAGATTCATTATAATTGGTTTTAATCATTATTACCAGAGTCGATCATCCATTTTACCAAAAAGATTAACTAATTCAGATTCATATCTTGGCTAGATATATTTTTAACTTAACATAATTAACATATATAATATATAAATAAAAATAGAAATAGTAAACATAATAATATTAGAATATATTACCGATTACAATCATTTGAATCAAAGTCGTTTCCACGGATGTAGTATAACAAAGCTTGATTTTAACAATCTTCTTGATAATTATTCCGCCATTACAAATCAGATTTATAACTACTTTATTTATATATAAAAAAACATATATATACATACATAGACATATGTATATATAAGGGCTCAAAACAAGAAAAGAGAAGAAAGGAGATGGAAGAAGAGAGGAAATGGAAGAAATGGGAAGGAGATGAGAAGAGAGGGGCAAGGATTTTTGATGGATATGGAGGGTTATATATAGGGAGATATATATATATATATATATATATATATATATATATATATATATATATATATATATATATATATATATATATATTCATAAAACACATGCGTTGGATAGCCTTGCAAGTTTGTTAGAAGCATGTGGGATGTAATGATGAGTCCTCACATGCACCACATGCACCATTAGATGATTAAAATCAAGTTGGGAAAATATCTCTCCTTTTCCCGGCGTTTCTATTGCGGCGCTTATCGATAAAATAGCCATAACTTGAGTTGTAGACCTCCAATTGACGTGATTCAAAATGCGTTGTAAAGCTCATTTGAATATCTCCAACTTTTGTGAAGAACTCTTCCTCAGAAAATGCCTTTAAGTTGGGTCAAATATCCGTCGTAGATAAATTACGGTAGAAGCATTTAGGACAATTGATCCGTTTGAACTCGTAAGCTTATGGCACCTTCTTCCATCCATCAAAATACATCTTTTAGGCTCAAAAATTGTCGTCACTTGGGATCTTGGTAAACCTATAATCCTGCAATAAATTACCAAAACACCAAACGTAAATCCGACACGACACTCCGGTTACTAAACCGGTACAAAACCTATAAAAATACGATATTTTATATAATAATTACTACTTATACATTTGGATAAAACTTAGTAATTATGACTTGATTTGATACATAAATGCTCAAAACGGTATCGGAAATGGGGTGAAATGTTATAATAATGAGTGTTAATTTATCTCTCATCACAACCCCTCATTTAGCTTTTGGTCGTCCTCGAGCAAAACAAGCGATAAAACAAAATGAATGAGAGATAAATTCATGAAGATATAAGATATAAGGGACAACCAGATAATACAACCATTAGAATTACAACCAGGCTTTAACCTTAATATAAATGTATAACAGAGTGTGTGTGTGACAAGCCTTTTCAATTTCCACTATCCTCTCTTGAATAATTCAAGTAAACGCACAAATATCCATTCGAGGCAGTCTAATGACTTTCCTAGGTATAAGCAGTAACATTTCCACACAAAGTCCTTCCGTGTACTTATTAGGATAATCCCTAAAGCATATCATTCAGTTTATACTGGGGATAGTCAGAAGATAACTAAGTTTTCAACCATATTTCCATATTGTCATTTTTTTCCACATTTGTAGCATATGCCTTCATTCCCAAGCAATAGGACGTTTCGTGATAACACCCTATTTGGACTACTATCATCAGAGCGATCGGGAGCTTTTAAACCTCGTAGTGATATAGGACGTTTCGTGATAACGCCTCTTGCACTCAAATCATTGGTAGCTACAACCGACATATAGATAGTTCATCTTAATTTGGTATTCTTCTTTAACTTATATCCTTCCTATCACATTCAAACCTTGGATATTCACAGTACACATTCAAAAGTTAGGTACTAAGTTACGCAATTATCTATAGAATAACCACTAGGATCTTGAATGGATACTGATTTAAAATTTTCCGCTTCAATATCAAAGGCTTTACGTGAAGGAATTCATGTTACACAAATATATTTGGAATTACAATGCACTTACGGTTCACGTTGGTTATACACATCCAAATTGATCATTATATCTTCAAATCCATGAAATATATACCTTATACAATTTATTTTAATCAACTAAATAATGCTCGAAAAAAAAAAAATCAAAACGGGATTTATTGATACAAAATAAACATTAATTCCATTCTTTAGACCAACGACTTCACTCCCCACTTACGAACTTACATTGTCCTCAATGTAAAGTGAGTGTAAATAAGTTGTTGGGAAAGCAATGGTGCACTAAAACAAGTCAAAACAAATACTCGGATGATATTAAAGGGTGGGTGGGTGGGTTAAAGTTATGACCTCCTCAATTCCATAGTATTTGAAGTAATACATGTCACACGTTATTTGAAATTTAAAAGCAGACTAGATCATGAAATGTAACGTATGGCAAAGTATTAACTCGAGTCTTTTATACCCAGATCCTCGAGGTTATTTCAAATCGTTCGAACAACCTAAGTCCAAGAAATGACATATTTGAATTTTTCTCTTTTTTCTCCATCGGGATTTTCGGATAACCACCTAATCATTCCCCTTTTTAATGACATTCAAACATTCATCCTAAGACTTGGTGAAACAAAATGAAAATCAATCCGAAGTATTCGCAAAGTATCATCAAAGTATGAGTAATTATTATATTTAACATTTTGTTGTTTGCCTCCGGTAGCGCTTTTGGTTAACGTCGTTTGCTCGACAAACTTAAGCAACTAATATAATATACTAAACTAAATGGGATACTTCTAACAATTACTCACCAAAGCATTTAACAATTAAGCACACGAATCAACTAGAAATAATTGCTTAATGAGTAAATAGGAAGGATAGTACCCGTGATTTCACTATATTTATAGTCTATAGCTAGACTTTTCCTTGCTTCAGTTTTTAATGCACAGGTGGTGGGTCATCCTCACGCACCGCATCCGTCTTTAATACCGGTCTCCAACATAGAGCAGACAATTTCCACCAATCCAAGCGATTCTTGACATTTTCCTTTGATTTTCGAGCTTTGGGTTTGCGAGCTTTCACATTATTGCTGAAGTCATCTTCTTCATTTACCTGCGCGTGTTAGTACGATCCACAAACAAAAGGACACAAAGGGTCCACACAAGAACAAGATTCTAGTGTAGTGCATGGATATTTCAATGAATTGTAAATGTTAAAGATAACGCGCTCATCATTAATTCCCAAACTAAGCTCTCCCTTATAAACATCGATGAAAGGGCTATTAATTGTTAAGTGCCGAAAAGTGTCAAGAAAATGTGCATACTTCTTATCCAACTTCATCTCTTTGATTTCCTTTTTCGGGGAATGGGGGAGTAATTCAAGATCAATTAAAGTAGGGTTAGAATGTATACCTCCCTTACCCTTGTCATTAAACGAAGATGGTAAAGCTTCCTGGAATGATTGTGCCTTTTGAGGACACTGTGTGTCATCATTTCTGTACCTTTTTCTTCAAAATATGCCTTTGGATATGGTGTTGCCTATCAGATTGAACCGAGGTGAATTTGGGTTGAGCCGGATAAGGTTCGGTTTGAATTGGCCTTTCCAAACTTGATTCATTCTCAACATGATCATTGGTCAAGGTCCTACTCATTCTTGGATTTTTCAATATTCTAGGAACCTTGACCCATTCCTCACTCTCACTTTCAGGTTCAATATATATGTTTTGTCTTAGAAATCTTCAATAATGTCCTCTTCCTCTTTAGATTCCATGTTTTTCTCATATTTACCATCTAAATCATTCTCTACTTCATTAATTACGATGTTTTCTAATCCATTACTTCCATAGATCCTTCCACTTCTAGTAATAATGTGATTACCTCTTTCGGGTTTCTTTTCGGTATTACTTGGCGGCTCTCTCGGAGGTTTCTTGCTTTTACGTTCCTCTTCTCTACTCAAATGATATTCCAAATTCCGTAATGAAGCTTCTACAATTCTCATTACGGTATTATGTCCACTTATAGATGTTTTCAAGCGTACTCATATCCTTAGTATTTGTGCTATAGAAGTCATCATGGTTTCCATATTTTGAGCTTGAGTTGACATCATACCCATGATTTTCGATTAATTTCTCCCATTTATCAACTCCTTCAGGTTGAGTTGAACTTTGGGTGATTGGTATGCTTTGAGCGGTATGTTGTGGATACGGTCTAAGTAATGATTGTAGGTTACGATTCGAGGTATCTCCTTGATAAACCTTATTAGTATATGGATTCTTATATTGAGGCTGGATACGGTGGTTGTCCTTGCTTACTAGGGTTTTCGGACCAACCAAAAGTAGGGTGATTTCTTAATAGCATTAAGCGAGTTTGAATACGCGTTGTTCAAATTCCTATCTTTGTTGTAAAACTCACCTTTTTCCTTGAATATCCTTACGGTTCTTCCATCCCTAATGACACATTATCATGACTTGAGTATTCATTTGGTAAGATATTTTACGAGTTTACAATTTCTTGGCTAATAAGCCGTCAAATTTCCTACTCAAATTCTCCAAGTGTGCTAGGACTTACGTATTCGATGTACTTTCTCCTGCAAATGCTACTTTTCGGTGCTAGAACCGGTTTCCCACATTCGATTGTTTTGGAAATCTTTCTATAGCATCGTAAACTATTTGGGCTTCACTCATCATTAACGAACCACCACATGCATGATCTACATCCGCACGTGAGTCTCTCCTTAATTTACAAGCGAGAAAAGTTGGATTTGCATATCTAAGGAATAACCATGATCGGGACAAGCTCTTAATAGCTTTTAAATCCTTCCCACGCATTCCCAAGCGTTTCTTGGATCCTTGTCTAAAATTAGCAATCTCGACTATTAATTCCAATTTTCTACCAGGAGTAAAATATCGCTTTAAGAACCGGTTTGAATATCCTCCCAACTAGTCAATGAATGATGTGGAAGTGATGAAACCAATCTCGTGCTCTTTCTTTTAAAAGAAAAGGAAACATAGACATCCTCGTTAATTCCCGATGAGCACCTTGACTTTTGGTGTATTACACAATTCTTGAAAAGATAGAGATGATGATGTGGATCCTCATCATCTTCTCCCAGAAATTGGGCTCTTGTGTCAATTAAACCAAAAGATGAGATTTTATTTGAAATTAATTGCTCCTTTATTGGGTAAAGCGAATTAGATTATTAATCGGTACTTCTTATAGTCCGATCACATATAGGTCTCGGGTTAAATTTGGTTTTGATTATTACGATTATGCTTATTCCGATTCGATTATTTCTATTATTTCGATTTCGGTTATTAGGTTGAGGTAAATTCGATTAAGGTTTTGGCCATGCTCTTGAGCATGAGCAATCCTTGTTCAGTGTTTTACCAACGGTTTCGACCATTTTAGTAGTAACTCGATTTGACAATTCTTGTGGAATAGAAAATATCGAATAGAAAATAACACGAAATCGATAAAAAAACCACATTTTTTTTTCTCGGTATTTACCGAGTGTATTTTTATTTATTTATTTATTTATTTTAATTGGTATCTTACCAATAGGTAGGTACCAACAAAAATAAACGAACCGCGTTTACTTTCTACTATCGAAAATAGAAAATAACTCGAAATTGGTAGAAGAAGAAAATTGGTAACTAAAAGAAGGTAGGTACCAACGGAAAAAAAAAAAGAAATGTGATAAGAAGAGTGTTGACTTATCCTCGAGAATTTTGAGCTAATACAAGTAGTAACCATAGACACAATGAATTAGCGTCGTTTCCCGGCTGTGGCGCCAAAAAAGGCGACGGACTTTTTCTAGGCTATACAATCCTTACCGGCGGTGTACCGGGTCAAATTGTAGTTCTAGTGCGGTGAGTCGGTGTCGAATCCTCGAGGAAAGCGTGTGGTAATTCGAGTGTGGTTAAACACCAAGAAGCTATTATTAACTCGATCTAAGTCGCAGATTTTATCGGTTTTATCGGGTTAGATCGTTAGATTAGTTAGATGTTAGTAAAGCATAAATATATATATATATATATATATATATATATATATATAGATATAGATATTTTTGAGATCTAGCCAAGAATACGTTCTTGAATTACGATCTCTTTTAGTGGAAATAAATGAGCAGATCTTTTCCTTGATGCAAGGAGGTCAATTATATATGAACCGGTGTACTCTAAGCTAGACAACTCCTCTCTCACACGGCGTATGAAATTGTCATCACGTCTAGTCATCTATCCAATGTCATCTTAAGCATGGGTCACTCCTGTTTTGTCATTCGGCCAATTTTAAGATTGATTCATTAAACAGGTGATTTTAACGTAATAATATCATGAGCACAATTTTAATAAGATTTATCTCTCCCAAAACAAATCTGCCCCCGGGTAGGAAATCGGATTCCGTTGTCACGTTTTCACTCGGCCAATTTTACCCTCCAGTCTTTCTATTACGATCTCGTATTCTAATCGCGAGTTGTCAATTTATTAGATTACGTTTCTAGTAAAAATCGAGTGGCTAATTCAATTTTTACTTTCATTAAGTGTAAATAGAAAGAGATTCATTATAATTGGTTTTAATCATTATTACCAGAGTCGATCATCCATTTTACCAAAATGATTAACTAATTCAGATTCATATCTTGGCTAGATATATTTTTAACTTAACATAATTAACATATATAATATATAAATAAAAATAGAAATAGTAAACATAATAATATTAGAATATATTACCGATTACAACTCTTTGAATCGAAATTCGTTTTCCACGGATGTAGTATAACAAAGCTTCGATTTTAACAATCTTCGATAATTATTCCGCCATTACAACTGATATTATAACTACTTTATTTATATATATAAAAACATATATATACATACATAGACATATGTATATATAAGGCCCAAAACAAGAAAAGAGAAGAAAGGAGATGGAAGAAGAGGGAAATGGAAGAAATGGGAAGGAGATGAGAAGAGAGGGGCAAGGATTTTTGATGGATATGGAGGGGTATATATAGAGAGATATATATATATATATATATATATATATATATATATATATATATATATATATATTCATAAGAGCACATGCGTTGGATAGCCTTGCAAGTTTGTTAGAAGCATGTGGGATGTAATGATGAGTCCTCACATGCACCACATACACCATTAGATGATTAAAATCAAGTTGGGAAAATATCTCCCTTTTCCCGGCGTTTCTATTCTTGGCGCTTATCGATAAAATAGCCATAACTTGAGTTGTAGACCTCCAATTGACGTGATTCAAAATGCGTTGGAAAGCTCATTTGAATATCTCCAACTTTTATGAAGAACTCTTCCCCAGAAAATGCCTTTAAGTTGGGTCAAATATCCGTCGTAGATAAATTACGGTAGAAGCATTTAAGACAATTGATCCGTTTGAACTCGTAAGCTTATGGCACCTTCTTCCATCCATCAAAATACATCTTTTAGGCTCAAAAAGTGTAGTCACTTGGGATCTTGGTAAACCTATAATCCTGCAATAAATTACCAAAACATCAAACGTAAATCCGACACGACACTCCGGTTACTAAACCGGTACAAAACCTATAAAAATACGATATTTTATATAATAATTACTACTTATACATTTGGATAAAACTTAGTAATTATGACTTGATTTGATACATAAATGCTCAAAACGGTATCGGAAATGGGGTGAAATGTTATAATAATGAGTGTTAATTTATCTCTCATCACTTAGGCATATGGGTGATTGGCTTTAGGCCAAGTGGGAGATTGTTGGAAAGGTGTCCTAAACCCAATCGGGTTGGACCGGATCCGACCGGGTCGGGTCGTTTACAGTCTATTTAGTTCATGTAATAACTTTATTATGATTAATAAAAGCACTTATGTTATTATATATTGTTTATCTTCAAATTATTTGTTTGTGTATATATAGTAACGTCCCCTAGTATCAATCTGTGTTAGAGAAACCATGATAGTGATTATGGTTGATGAGGTCTCTAATCACTATAACAAGGTTGGTACTTAAATGTCTCTAGTCTTATGTATTATCAAATGGGACATTGATAGTATAATCAGATTAGCACGTATTGGATGTCTTCTATCTTTTAGAAGATAGGGATAGATCTCGTCATCGAAGTGTAGGGACATTTGAATTTGTGCACGTGGGCGTGTATTAGAGAATGCGACGTTAGGTCGACCCACTTACATTAAGTGTCACACTATGTGGCGGTTGTGTAATTATCCTTTTGACCGAGTCTTCATGGCATCACGGTGTGGATTGTCATGCTTTGACACTATTGAGATTTCTCCAACCACGGGCGATCATGCGGTAGTGATTGGGTATGATATTGAAGCATGCGGAGTATACATGATTGGTCGTCCGGGAATCGCGTATCCTATGTTTGGGATCGAATATCCGAAATGGCCTTCTTATAAGGAATGTCTCAGCTCTCGAGAATCTTTGCAAAGTGGGAGTAAATGTGTTATTCGAGAGAGCATGATATCCAGATTATAAGATACGATCGTCAATGTATTGACACTCGAGATACGATCGTATGGATATTATGTTGTGAAAGGATTTTAAGTTACACGGTAAATCGCTTCACATGAAAGGTAGTAGTCATTGCTTTTGACTCTTCCGATGATTGGAAGTCACGGTGTGTTGCTTAGACGCTATCCCGTGATCGTTAGGTATGAAGGGCATTTTAGTAAATTGTACTTTGTGTCTACGGCCAACATATTCGGAAGCCTATCGGGTCACACACATATGAACTTTAGTCGGATTAAAATGTGGTTATAGTTGATAACCAAATAAGGAAAGTTTATCTCTAGACTATAAAGGTTATAGTGGTAAATTAATATGGTGGTATTTGTTTATTATGAATAAATAAAATACAAGATATTAATTATATATAAATTATATTAATTAAAGAATATTCCGGAAGTCAATTTGTTGACTGATGGGGCGCCATTTTAAGTATATAAGATACACTTGGATTGTGCACTTTAATTAATGAGATTGCCATAATATTAATATAAGATATTAATTGATTTTGAAAAAATAGATTTATGGTATTAAGATAATTTTAATCAATATAGGATATTGACAAAATAAATTATAATTAAATAGATAAATCAATCTAGTTGATTTTCCTTATTTTATTGGAAAAATGTTTTCTTCTCCTACACACCTTTGGGGCGCCACCTTCTACTATATATAGGAGGTGGGTGTCAAGCTCTTTTGTACATCACAATTGCAGGAGTTCATAACTCTTGTGTAAAATAGAGAGCCTTCCATAGTGAGTTTGTGAGGAAGAAAAGGTCGATCTAGCGGCCGGAGTTTTCCGATAGCAATCCAAGGAGGATTCCGGCGAGGGGTTCGTGTGGATTAGCGGTAGAGGCCGGACGCGTGGACGGCTTGCGCATTGAATTACTCTCCGTTGGCGGTCAAAGCAACGATCTTATAGATCATCTGAGGTATAACCGTCAAACTACTTAACGTGTTTATTGCATTAAACGAAGAACGATCTAGAAAAGGAAATCAAAATTTTTAAATTCCGCTGCGTTAAACTAGTGATTTCCTAACAATAGGTGTATTTATGTTGCTTTTGTTAACAATTTAAGTTGCGTCGTATATATAGGAGCTAAGAGAATTTTTGATCTATCTTGACGAAGAGCTTGATAAGTTGAAGTCTACATTTGTTGAGGGCATCTGAATTTATCATACATTGTAAGTAACTATTAAAGTTCTTTGTTTTAAGTAAATCCGTTGTGATTTACCGTATTTTTCCTTTTCCTTTTCCTTTTTAACCCCTCTGTATTTCTTTCTTTCACCTCCCCCTCAATTTTCTCTCTACATTTTTCATCCCCACCTCCACTTTCTTCAATACCCACCTTCCACGCACATACATTGTCCGAGTAACCCACTTAACCGTTTGGCACCGTCCTGGGCTCGTCATACATAAATAGGAGTTCTCAGTCGGCGATGGATCATTTGCGTGTTGCGTCGGTGTTGATTTCAGCCTTTGGTTAGGCATCATCTTCTCCGTTTCTTCGCTCTGTTTTCCAGCCTTCAAATTGTTGCTCTGATTGTTCTTGTAATGATCGTGCTTTGTTAATTCTGATTCTGCAGGTTTCTTACCTTGTGATTGCGTCGCGGATTTCAGGCTCTCGATCCTTTTCAAGGTACGCTATGTTTCTTGTTGTCTTTGTTGCTGGTTGTCTCCTTTGATTGTCTGTGTGGTGGATTTGTTGCTTACGTAAGGTGTTTTATTGCACCTGATTGCACCAAAATGTTGGCTTGGGTTTCTCCTTTGTCAATTTCATGTCTTTTGGGATTGCATGTTGTGTGGGGGCTGAATTGGGTATGCTGAGTGGGTGTGGATTCATTTGTGTTAGGCTCAAAACTTGTGTTAGGCTATTTTTTCTCGACAATTAATTTAACCAACATTTACACTGAAATTATGAAACCGAAATTATCTTTGAAAGTATCACGAAATGATCATCGAAAGTGCCCACATTTACTCCTTCATCAAGTTCTGGTTCTTCCTACTGCATGTTGTCTGAGGGCCGAGTTGGCTGTGGTGGATGGTTGTGGATAGTTGTGGTGAATGGGTGTGGATAGTTTTGTAGATTTGGTTTTTGTTATTTTTTCCCGGAGCAACCGATAGTAAAGCTACTTCAATTTGAGCCCTTTTAGAAGATTGATCTGATTATAACGCATATATTTAATTGTTAGTTATTTGATTGACAATATTCGGCACTTTGTTGATGACTTTAAGCTCTGTTTAATTCTAGGATTATCTATTTATTTAGTTATTGAGAATCAGCATTTGAGCCTTTGATGTACTTTAGAAAACAGGAATTGTTGAAGGTGTATGCTGCCATTTTACACCTAAAACCAGATTGAACAAGTTGAGGCTCTTGTTCTTTCTTTTATATGTATAAAATAAGACATCATCCTTTTCAATTCCTATTGTGAAGAAACTCTTGGTAGAATTGCACAATATGATGATGCGGCGAGGCAGGGGAGGGGTTGTTTAAGCGCTATATTGATGTTGCAAAAAGCAAGGGTCCATCTTGTAACAACTTCAAGAAGTCCGGAGGATTCACTTACTTGTCTATGGGAGTTATTTACTTGAGATAGTTTACAGGAGCTCAAGATTACGATGAGTGGGGGAAGGGGTGTATATGAGGAAGAGGTTGGAGTGTGTTGTGTGATTTAAGATGTGTATATTTAATGATCATTCACCCTAAGCAAAGTGGAACTATCTCTCTTGATACATTTTCTTTAGAAAACAATATTTGGGAAGGTTATGTTGTTTCGCATTTTACATCTAAAGCCAGTTGAAGGGTGATGCTCATGTTAGACATAAGGAGTCAGTGCATTTTAGTCTTACAATGAAATGAGGCGGCGAGGGGATAGTCGCTATATCGGTGTTGCAAAAACAAGAGCAAGGGCTCTTCTTGTAACAACTTGGGTGTAATGTTCATGCTTTGTCGAGGATTCACTTGTCTGAGTACATGGTGGTGTTGTTTCCTTGAGATATTTTACGGTGTTAAAAGAATCTGATAGGGGTGTATGAGGAATAGATGACAGCGATAAGTAAGATGCGTATATTATATAAACATCTGGGCGTTTTATGTAAGAAAACCAGAATTGCTCAAGATTAATGGTGTCTTCTATGCTGATATTCTTCATGTTCGATGAATCCAACAAGAAATGATTATTATTACACTGCAAAAGCTACATGATATGAATATTCCTATTCAAGAAACCTGACATGTTAGGGAAGTTGTTCGAAAACGACTTTATTTATGGTTAATCAAACCGTTTTATTCGAGCCAAGCTGATATGATGAATGGGAGAATCCTCATCATGTTCTAAAGGGCAATGGGCAAATGAATTTTGAGTTTTTCTACATTATTGTTTTCTTTAATGTCTTTGCATTTGTTTTTTTTTTTTTTGTGTGTGTGTGTGTGTGTTGTTGGTGCAGGGCTGCAGGCATGTGCTGTTGTTGTATATACTAAATATTTTCTTTTAACTAATGTTCGCATATCTGTTTTTATGTATGACTCACTGCTTTGTACACTTGCAGAGAGATTCCTGTGATCTCTATTTAATGAAATACTTTAGCAGAAGAAGCTGTGATAATTGTGATTGCTCTTTTAATTTTACTTTTCAAATATGTCACACATTTTACACTCTATATTAACCAGAAATCTCTTTCCCCATATATATATATACATATAGAGACAAAAATATCTAACCCAACAACTTACATGAAGTTATTAGTGGTTTAAAAAATCAATGTATAAATGTTTTACATAAGAAAATGATTTATTCCCTCAGAAATAAAGAATTTAAAGGTGTCAACATATATTATACTTACAAAAAACGACAGTTAAATAGCTTTTTATGGGTTTTTTTCAAAAGAATATTGATGGTTCTAAGCATTTTGCTTTTTCCAGTTCTGTTTTCAAGTTCCAGTCTTTACAACTTTGAGGGTTGTAGGCATAATGGAATCTGACTCGTTTATTTCCGTCTGCTATTTCTTTCAGGAGTTGCAGTGCAGACACAGAAAAGCTTATCTGTTGAGGAAGGTGTAAGTTTTCAATCTGTTGTTCAACCTTTAATAATTGACTCGTACTGTTACATAGAACAACAACAGCTCTTATTTTTTCTCATACCTAACCTCACCAGTAGTAGGTAGACAAACAGGCGAGTTCTACTCCCATTAAAGGTTTTGTGTTTCTCTATTCTTGGTTGCGTGATTGAATTTGCTCCTCCTTCGGAGTATGGGTTGTGCTATCTTGATTACACATAAATGTGCGTGCGTGTAGTAGAAGCGCCATATAACCCTAAATATATCTGTAATCTTCTTTCACCATGTAAATTACACTATGCAAAATACAAGGTACAAGTCATAAGAAAACCTTGATTGTGAGTTGCCAAATGCGACTCAAAACTGAACCATATTGACTTTGAAACACTGAACTTTGTTTCTTTTACTTTGTATTTGAAGTTGATACGGCATGAAATTTGTTTCTTTCACTACCTCGATAAAAAATTGTAAATTTTCCCCTACAGATTCCATTTTTGAATATGTGGACAATTTGAACAAGAGATAATCAGACAAAAACTTAAAGCATAGCATTTACCCACATGTACGGCTCCACTCTCATCATCTGTAGTGATGCCTTTGAGTAACTTCCTAGATGATTCATCAGGAGTTGCACACACAGATATGTTAAAATCTGTTTTCAAACTTCCATTTGTAGTATCCCGTCTTACTGTAATTGACAAGTCACCAGTACGATCTTCATACAATACGGAGCTTGTTGGAGATTTAGTTTCACCATCCAACATGCCATCCATAACTTTTCCAATCGCATAAACGGACTTTTAAAGTGAAACCTCGACAAATAGGTTATGAAGCGAGAAAAACCTTTACGTCCACGAATCACCCTTTCCTCGCACGCAGCTTAGTTACTTGGTTGGATTGTTGCTCCTGCTATTGCTTTGTTAGTTGAGTGTGTGTCTCTTTTTCCCCGCCTTTCACTTTGCCACTTTGTAGTAAGATTCGTGCACTTTTCTCGCCAGAGTGTGGAAAACTATTATTCAGCATGTGATGAATCTCTGTCACTACATCTTATTTCTGATTTAAGTAAAGAAAAATATGTAAGTAAAAGACATGTGATGAATCTCTTAACTTTTGTATTTTCTGTTGCTTATTATCTCAAAAAATTTTTTATTTAAATTATGTAAGGTAACTTCTCATGAAAAGTATTGTATCAATTTGTAGTATCCATTAATGATGAATCTTACTACAAAATTTTGCCTTTTCACTCCTGCTTTGTGTAAGCCTTTGCTTCTGATGTGGGGAAGAGTGCTATGTCTACCACGGATTCTGCTGCTTTGTCATGTGCCTAGGTTTTCTTTCTTCGTGTTGAATTGTACTGTGCTTGTAATACGCTGTTTTCCTGTTTATTGCACAGGCAATTGCACTTTGTAATTGTTGCTCTTTTCCCCTACCTTCTATGTGTCTGAGTTTACCGAGGTACGACTTTCCATCTTCCCTCGAATTAGTGTGTTAGAATAAATCTTTGGTATATTTGTCGCATGTTTGCTTGAGTGTACGTACTTCGGCTAGGTTTAGATCAGTGTTTACTGCCTTATGCTCTATTCCTGTGCTTGCATTGCGTGCCACTAGAATGGATGAGGATAAACGTGTTGAGAGAAATGAGAGGCGGAGAAAAGCATACTCCGAGATGGATGCTAATAAGAAAGACTTCCAAGCAGCGCGTCGCCTCAGGTATGCCCTTAAGAAAACACATAACCATGCCTCCACTTCGACGATCCAAGTTGCGCCTGCTCAACTTAGCCAACTTGGCCAGTCGCGCATTTCTGAGGTTGCTCCTGCGATTCACGGAAGCCAATGTACCTTCATTTGCTATGCTCAACCTACTACCCCGCTACGGTAGAATCGGATTACAGGCTAAGCGGCCCGCTCCTATCTTGCGAAGACGTTGTCTCGGCGTGGTCACATCGATCACACTATTTATCCCCTAACAGACACGCATCATATTCTCCTTCCACCACGCGGCTCGGGCCTTACAACCTGAGCTTTGTTCCAATCTATTACCCATGGCATCGACGCACATATTGCCTAGCTAAGCGTTTTTCAATGAGCCTCGTGGGTTTTGTTGTTCGAGGTGAGATAAGTATCGCCTCCCGGAAATGCCTCACGATCTTGCACGACTATTCACGGCCTCGATCCTGAATGTGTAGAGTTTAGGAAGTATGCACGGACTACAACAACAACCTTGCTTTCACTACTTTCGCGCGCGAAAGGACAACGACCTCTCGAAAAATAAGCAAGGCATCTACACTTTCAAAGTCCAGGGCAAGGTACACCATTATCTAAGCGTGTCTACAGGGGACAACGATAGCCCAACCGGTTTGCAATTCTATTTCTACGATCCCGAGGCCGAGCTTCAGAAAGGCTCGATGCCTCCTCAAAATTTTGAGAAATTTGATGGTGCAATTGATGCATCGATGTCCGCCAACCCGTATGCCCGGTTCTTGCGCCAGTTAGGGATCTCCCGTGTTTAGATGCCTACAAATTATTCCTTGTTAGCAACCCTAAGCTTGACCAGCGGGTCTACAATGAGCCAACATGTAATGATGTCTGCTATAGTCTCCACGGATGGAGAAAATGCTTTCAACCCCAAATGCCATATTCAAATCTACTCTAGGAATGCGACTCCATATGAGAATATGCCACAACTTTGGTTGCTATGACCACTTTTCTGAGTATCCTCTACTTTTCCCCACGGAGAGGTTGGATGGCACTGTGGCATAGAAAAACTTCCTCCTAATAAACAAAAGCGAGGTTACAGGTGCCGTGACCCTCATCTCACCATGAATGCCTTTGTAGTGTGGCCGATGAACTTCATGCCAGGAAAGGCTAGGTAAACATCACTTCCCTATCATACTAGCAATGTTATAGTCTTGTAGAGTTTGACTGCTAGGTTCTTCATCTCCTACACAGTGTTCCAGGATGGTGTTCGGAAGCACAACACCGTATCGTGCCGCCAGTATTACTGCTACAGGTTGCAAATGCGCGACGAGGATAGGTCGATGCTTTTGCACACAGGCGAGTTCTTCGCGTGATTTATTGTCGACATGTTCGTCAAGGTTGAGACCTCGAGGCTTGAGTATGTTTACAAACAACAAAAGGAGATACGCATGAGAATGTTTTGCGAGTAGTACTTGACATGATGATCGCAAGTGGCAATATCACCAGTTACGCCGTTGGTCGACGAGTTATTTTGCCCCTTCCTTTGTAGGTGGACCTCGAGACATGAAAAAGCGCTACATGGATGCCATGTGTTTGGTGCAAATTTTGGGAAGCGGATTTTTCTTGACCATGACATGCAACCCCGCTTGGCGGACATTGCTAAGCACTGCTCCACGATGAATTGCCACAAAATAGACCAGATTTGCTTGCGCGTGTTTTGGGCAAAGCCGAAATTTGAAAAAGGATACATTAAAGACCATGTTTTCGGCATCCCAATTGCTAGCGTGTACTCCATCGAGTTCGAGCGTGGTTTACCCCACGCTCATTTTCTTGCTTGATTATGGACAGGATTTAAGCCCTTGAATCCGAGGCTTATGACAGATTCATCGGCGCGCGAATTGCCGACCTTCATTGCACCAGCGTTTGCACGAACTTGTCTGCGACACATGGTCCATGGCCCTGTGGCCTCTCAATCGAAATGCCCATGTATGCGAGACAAAAATGCAAGAACAAGTTTCGAAGCAATTCCTTCAATATACCACACATGGATGCAATGATTACCCGCATTCACAAAGCGACGCGACACACGGCATTTTTGCTCGTATCGTGGTCACGTAATTGACAATCGTTGGATTGTTCCTTACAATCCATACTTGCTGAAAAAGTACGATTGCCACATTAACGTCGAAATATGCTCCACTATTAAACTTGTAAAATACATATATAAGTATATTTACAAGGGTCCAGACAAAATTGCCTACCAATTAGCATTGCCGAATTCCGACGATGAAATAAAACAGTACCAAGAAGGAAGATGGGTCGGGCCACCAGAAATTTGCTGGCGTATGTCGATTTTGACTTGTTTGATATGCAACCAGCAGTTGTCGTCCTCCAGTTGCACCTGCCAGATAACTACCTCGTTTCCTTCACAGCTGACCAAGATCTTAACAACATTGCTACTAATAACTTCCTAGCCAGAACAATGCTCATGCAGTTTTTCGAGATGAACCGAGTTAATGAGCGAGCCGCTCGCCTCTGCACACTATACAAGAACTTTCCTAAATATTTCGTTTGGGACTCAAGCAAGCGCACATGGACAGAGCGGAAAAGAGGTAAAGTTGTTGGTCGTATTGTATCAGCCAGCCCGAGGGAAGGTGAAAGGTACTATCTTCGCTTGCTACTAAATCACGTACCATGCCCCCAATCCTACGACGACCTTCTCACGGTAAATGGTTACTTTACGCAACCTTCGTGAGAAGCGCTTTAGCAAGGAATTTGTTAGCTCTGAGACACCGACCTTGATTCCGCCAGAGGGAGCAACAATGTATCAAATGCCACGACAATTACGCCACCTATTCGCATCTATCCTTGTGTTCTGTTCCCATCCGATCCACGTAAGCTTTGGGAGAAATACGCCTGATTCACTTTGCGAGGATTATACAAGGGCACATGTTGGCCTACCCTGAGAGCCGTTTGAAATTCGCCTGAAAGCATTGGAAGACCTATCTTTGTTCTTTGGACGACATGGGAAAACGAGATATCGAGTTATGACCTAGGTCGAGGCGGACTTAATATCACCACAGAGATCATGTCTCCAAAGAAATCGCGTCTGAAAGGAGTATCGTTGTTGACGACGATGATCCGCTCAATGTGCATACACTTAATGAACAACAACAAGCGCGCATATGATGTTATAATGGAGAAAGTTATGCAAAATGAACCGTGTGCATTTTTTATTGACGACCCGGCGGAGCGGGGAAGGCGTACTTGTACAAGGCTATATTAGCCACACTTAGGTCTCAACAATACATTGCTTTAGCTACTGACCACGTCTGGTGTCGCGGCGATGTGTTTTACCGGCGGAAGAAGCTGCGCATTCGCGTTTCAAAGCGCCTTTGCACGACGATGAGAAGAAGATTGCGGTGTTAGCAAGCAATCCACCCGCAATAAGCTAGCTGCGAGATGCCAAGGTCATAATTTGGGGACGAAGCTCAATGGCACACAAAGACTCAATCGAGGCATTTTCAGAGATGCTTAAAGACATAACCGATGTTGACGAGCCTTTTGGTGATAAAGTTGTGCTGTTTGGAGGTGATTTCAGACAAGTACTTCCCGTAGTGACAAATGCTACAAAGCAACAACAATTGGATGCAACATTGTTCAGCTCACGCCTATGGCGATCCTCGAAAACTAAAGGCGGCGAAAATATGCGAGCGAGCCGGACCACCTCACTTCCTCCGAATTTCTTCTACGATCGGTGACGGTGCGGAGCTTGAGGCTAAAGCGGCAACATTACTTTGCCAGCAAATATGGTTATCCCTTTTGTTGACCGAGAAACATCGTTGCAAGAACTCATACACTTCGTCTACCCAGACATAAATGCTTTTACAACTGACGCGAGGTCAGCCATGGACAGAGCTTTACTCGCACCTACAAATGATTGCGTAGATGACATCAACGAAGCAATGCTGCGTAATATGCCAGGGACCGCAAAAACATACATAAGTAACGACCTAGCTAACGATCCCCAGCACCGCGGAGATTACGATGACTTTCTCAACTCGTTGAACCCAAAGCACCGCCACCACATGAACTAACACTAAAACCGATTCGCCGCCTCATGTTACTCCGCAACTTGAGGCCCTGTCCAAGGCTTATGCAATGGTACTAGGTTAATTTGTAAGGAACTCAAAGCTCACACCATTGTTCTTTGAGATTTCAAGCGGTCCCTATCGCAGTAACACCACCATTTTACAGGATCCCCTAGAATGCTCAAGCGAAGACAAATGTCCAATACCCTTCAAGCGTTACCAATTTCTCGTGCGCTTGTGCTTTGCCATGACAATTAACAAAGCTCGAGGGTCAAACACTGAAGCAGCGTTGGTGTTTATTTACGAGCCGGTATTTTCCCACGGCCAATTGTATGTTGCATTATCAGGGCAAGAAAATCCTCGTCAATCAAGGTGCTTATTGCCCGCCAACATTCACCGACACTTTCTCCACCAACAAAGCGAAGAACATTGTTTATCGAGAAATACTCGACAGTGCAAAATGAGCAGTTTCTTCCTCGGTGTCGTAGCTCACACACAATCGACGGAGAACTACGCAAATAGCAAACATAATATTTTTTTGATCTGACCAATAACTCCTTTTATACGTTCGCTTTTCTTTTCATACATACCTAATTAGTTATCTTTCACACACCTTCCTCTTCCCCACAACTTCTAAAATAATGATCTCATTTCATTTAATTTACAAGTTAATTATCTGCGTATATACATTGCCTGTCTCCTCCCGTAGTATATCTAACTACATAGTTTATGTGTTATAAACAGGTTCAGAAATGATGGCCGCCACACAGTTTATTAATGACATAACAGAGAAGTCAGAAGACTGGCGAGTAAAAGTTTTAGTTCTTTGAAAAAGCAACATTTACACTAATGAGCGGAATAAGACTCGGAAAATCTTCGCTCATGGATGAACAGGTTGGTCACAAATTTGAAATCCATTTACACTACCTTCATTTATAGCCCTTGTGGGCAAATGCTGTTACACATGACATTACCATGATGAAACATACAGGGTAGCAAAGTTGAAGGCATACTATGGGGTAATAACATCAACGTACTAGAAGGAAGCCTAAAGCCCTTCTCAACCTACATCATTGGAGGGGCACAAGTCCAGCCTGTCAAACCCGGATTCCAGTACGCCACTCCAGGCATAAAAATGCAGTGGGTTATGTCTCGGGTAACATTCATACGCCCAGTAACCGACGATATACAGAAGCTACCCTACCCTCCAGTTCAGCAAGTTCCATTTGGAGAAATACGGTCGCTTGCCGACTCCGGGACCATGATAGGTACAAAACACACTTAACAACTCCATTCATATTATAACCAAAACGTAGCTTAAAATGCTTCATCACTGTGAATATAGTAAATTTTACACCTCCGTAAACTCCAATGTTGCATTTTCCTGTTTGATTATTCACAACAGAAAATCTGGGGACTGAATTTTGGTTGCTTTTTGTTCTCTGAAAGCTAAAATGCTCCGTATATTGGTTAGGTTTCTAATACTGTAAGCACAAATATTCATCTTTAGATTTTTTTCGCTTCAAAAGCTTAAAGGTGCACTTTCATTATTACGAATTTCTGTTTCTTAAATCACTTAAACACCGTAATTGTGGCAAATTCATCTGCCCAGTAAACTTCAAGATTGCACTTTGGTTTGATTCTTCAGTATCAAAAAGTTTACACCTGCGCTTTAGTTAATTTTTTACGCCGAAGTCGGAAAAACTCGCACTTGCACCAAATTTACGATACACACTTGCAAAGACAACCTAAACCGCACATCAACCACTTTTACGCGCAAATTGGTATTTGTTACATTTGTTACACAAACTATTTTTTATACACTCGTCCTCTTTTGCCTACATTTGCATATACTAAATAGTTATCTTTAAGCAAATTGACAATGTACATTTGTTCCAAACTCTCGCTTGCTATATGTACAAAGCAATTAACTAGAACTTTGATATGCATCTTACAGACATTATTCTTCTTTGTCTTTGAATGTGAAGGAACCAAAGCTAAATCGATGCCAAGGGCAAATTAACACCAATACGAGAATGCACTATTGTGCAAAGCGAGTAAGTTCCACGATAACACCTCACATGTAAATTTCCAACAATACTTGCCGTTAACAAAAAAATGGCTTAAATCACAGATTGCACCCCATCATGCTCACACTATGGGAGATTTTGTGAATCAACAAGGTCTTTGAACTCTTTGCACTAAGGAGCGAAAGGCCTATCATACTATGTAAAGGCCTCAGAGAGCTACTTCATTCACTGAGGTTCGTCCACTTATCGAAGCGTTAGGGTAACACGAAACCTAACCTTTAACTCCATCCGAAACCCACAACATTCTATTTTTACTGGGTTTATCACCGCCCACGGTGCCACTTTTCATTCGTCGTCTTTGGAGCCACAGATCCTGAAGTCGCTTGCCTTCAGAAGCGGTAAGGAACTAACCGATGAGGCACCAAATCGCACTACTTTTGTACTTCATGGTCGCTGACCAACCAATACAACTCCTACGTACCTTGACATTGCATAAGCCAGTTTCCTTCCAACTCATTGAACAGGTTAGACAGCCATCTAGACGATGTGCAGAAACATGCCGACAAACCAACAGAAAGTTACTTGCACATAGCAGCTCGTGAACACAGTACAATTAAAATTACGAAACTGAAAGATATTTTGCCAGACTCTCAGGTAAGTAACAACAACTCCACTATAAAATGTATCTGATCTACAGAGCCAAATAACTACACATGCACTTACATAACGTAAACTTTATCACTGCAACAGGCTGGGCACGTCAAAGTTACTATGCTAATAGCCGACATCCACCAGAAAGTGGCATACACCACATGCCCTAAATGCAAGCAAGCGCAAAGCCCTCTTCGATGAAACTTTCCCATGTCACACATGCAAGAAAAACGACTTTGCAGGCCATACGGTTAGTAAAATTTAACATGAAGAATGTAGTAGCTTAATTACAAAATGGACCCCTTACTTTTTGCAACATCAATATAGCAGTTAAACAACCCCCTCCCCCTACCCTGCTGCATCATCATATTGTGCATTTTATTCTACCAAGAGTTTCTTCACAATAGGAATTGAAAAGGATGATGTCTTATTTTATACATATAAAAGAAAGAACAAGAGCCTCAACTTGTTCAATCTGGTTTTAGGTGTAAAATGGCAGCATACACCTTCAGCAAATTCACTTACTTGTCTATGGGGAGTTATTTACTTGAGATAGTTTCAGAGAGCTCAAGATTACGATAGGGGGGGGGGGGTATATGAGCAAGAGGTTGGAGTGTGTTGTGTGATTTAAGATGTGTATATTTAATGATCATTCACCCTAAACAGTGGAACTATCTCTACTGATACATTTTCTTTAGAAAACAATATTTGGGGAAGGTTATGTTGTTTCTGCATTTTACATCTAAAGCCAGATTGAAGGAGCTGATGCTCATGTTAGACATAAAGAGCTGTGCATTTTATTCTTACAATGAAACGAGGCAGCAGGGGGATAAGCTTATTATATCGGTGTTGCAAAAACAAGAGCAAGGGCTCTTCTTGTAACAACCTGGGTGTAATGTTCATGCTGTCATGAGGATTCACTTGTCTACAGTACATGGTTGTGTTGTTTCCTTGAGATATTTTCCGGTGTTAAAAGAATCTGATAGGGGTGTATGAGGAATAGATTACAGCGATAAGTAAGATGCGTAATAGGGATCGTGTCTGTTAAATTTTACTAACCGTGCGTCTGCTTGCTGAATCGTGTCTGTTTTCAGCTTAATTTGTTTATTTAGCTAGTTGGACTAAGTAGCTTAATTAAGTACACTTTTACTACCTGGACTAAATAATGTATAATTTTTTACTTTATTTTTAAAGTGTGTAAATTACCTGGTGATAGACCTTTTCTGGGTGAGATGTATAATTAGGAATTTTGTTTTCTTATCATGCTTTCTTATCACACAGTTGCAAGGTCGTGGTACAACTAAATGATGACTCCGGCAACGTCGATGCAACTTTATTCGACCACTGCGCCAACCAACTACTAGGTCTTACACCAAAAGAAATGCACATAATGGACAAACAGGTAACTCACTTCCACCCTATTTTTTTTCTGCTTTAATGCACTACCCCACAACCATATTTCACTACATGGCCACCTCACAAACTGCAGAAAATTGCCACACACTTGGATGAACTGAACAAGAAACTAGAACCCAAGAAATCATTGCACAGTGCGATGTGTGAAAAAAAAGTTCAACGACAAAGTCGCGCTACTACATCGGCCCAAGACGGGTAGAAAACAAGCAAATGAACGACTCATTTGCATCTCCCAAAGACAGTAATCGAACTACTTAGTCTCACTAAACCGCACACTTAGCCCCATATGAGGGTGAAAATTCATTTGCCCTAAAATAATAAAAGCGTGCGAGTGCAAGCGGAACCCTCGACGAGCCAAACACAGGCACACGCAACTGAATCCACTAACAAAGAGGACGCTTCACACACTACACATACCACCAGCGTAGATGACAGCCCAAGCAAAAAGCCAAGGACTAGCTCCACCACCGGCACCACCTTACCCTCCGCAACAAACACCACCCCGATGAAGAAACTGGACCTCAAATCACCAGAAAGGGACTAGGCAGCACCTGCTCTTGCCTCAACAACGGTTCAGCTAGACAATTCCCTCTTTTGCTTGTTCCATAAACAGGGAAACCTGTTTTTTGACCCTGCCTCGTAAATGCCATAGCCTATGACAAACTTGGCAATATTTTGTACAAAGTAACTAATGTAGATATAACAACTTTTGCGTACCAAACACAGTAGCTAAGGCAATGTAAATACAATTCAGGCAGGCCAAAATATCTCTACATAAACTGCTTTCATATAAACGTAATCAAAACCATAACAAGGGCCTAAACGTGCGGAGCACGTTAACAACACTAGTAAGGAACTATTTTTCTAGTTTGGTGGATTTCATGATAAGAGAGAAGAGTTACAGCCGGTGGCTACCATGTGTAGAAATATTTCCGTTAAAATGATATAAATGTTAAAGTAGTCCCTATTTTGACATGGTTTTTTTTTTTTAAATCTTTTGTCTGCATCTTGTAATGTTAAAGTAGTCCCTGTAAGTTAACCTCATACAGTCCTATATGTGTAGTTTTTGTCGTGTAGCCAAGAGTCTTGTTTGAGGTTTCATCAATTTAAGTGACTGAACTATCATAAAATTAAGGTTTCATTATTTTTGGGACAAGTGCTGCTCTTGATTCTTACTAGTTATTTTTATCCTTATGGCACATTCTCTGTAATTTTGTCATTTTTAGAGGGGGGGGGGGGGAGGGGCTGGGATAAGCAGGGCTTTCACCTTGGTATAATGATCATATCTTCTTCTTGGCAAAATAATGCAAATAGTGAAGGAGAATTTTCATCATCAACATGTAAGTTTCTGTTTTTCAACCCCTCATGTCTATCATTTTTTTTAGTGTGTTAGGTTTTACTCAACTAAGATACATTTTCAGTATTCAGTTTAAAATTTTGTGTTCAAAGGTCTTAATTCTTCACCACATTTCCTTCTTCTAACACAAAGATGTTTGGGATTGGTTTATTCAGGGGATCAAGCTGGAGCGGTCTATGTCAAATTATATGGTTGCCACTTAAATGTAAGTTCATGATATTGGTTAATCACTTGAGTAGTTTATAGATTGAAGGTTTGATAGTCAAACAAGTTGTTTAAATGCTAATCTTTACTTAGTTGTTATGAATTTACTTATTTGACTGAAATGTGTGGATAGATGAAAATAGTTTGCTCCTTCTACTCTTTTAGCCAAACATTGGAATTTCGGTGCTGCCGCTTCAACAATGTCTGCCCTCAAGCAGCCAACTATCAAAGTTGCTGCTATTATAGCTGAAGGTGTTCCCGAGTCGGACACCAAGCAGTTGATTGCCTATGCACGGGCTCCGTGGGTAGTTTTCATCTTTGGAATAGAGTGGATTTATTTTTTAATTATGTTTTTTCTTCCCTTAAGTGATTTTTGCTTGTGAAGGGGAGGAGGGAGTAGGTGGGGTGTGTGTAAGGATCTTACAATTGTAATTTCTTGCAATTATACTGAGTTGAAATCTTTTTTTTCACTGCACTAATCAAACATTTCTGTGTGTACTGCTAACCTTTTGTATTTCCTGTGTTATGGTGTTCTTGGTCCGGTTTTCTTGAGTTGTCTTAAAGGAGGAACATGGAATTCACTTTGACAGTCACAGCACACGGGGATTCACTTTATTATAGGTGTAGTTGAGGGAGAAAAACACACCCGTACCTCCTCTTGTTACACTAAAGTTCTTGATTTAACTGCCTCTCAAGAAATATACTCATGAGGTATTGCTAGATATTAGCAAAAGAGATGCACTTTATTATATATGAATGTTTTGCTCAGTCATTGATATATGATTGCTTTCTTATAGCATGAGTTTTTCTATTACATTGTTTTTGTTGGGACCTTGTCTATTAGAGCATATTAAGGTTAATGAGGTTAAGAAAATGCTATTTCACCTTCCTGATACATCAATATTAACAGGAATTTAATGGCTATCCAACATAACTTATAAAAAAGGTACTTTTAGTGATGTGACTTTATTACAATTCCTCTGTCTATTCTAGTGAGGGAAAAACTTCATCAGATTAAATGATGCGACAACAATTTTATATCCCCACCCTCTTGCTTGCATGTTTAGCTGAGAATTGACTATTGATGGTCGATTGTGACAGTCGACCGGTCGATAGTCGATTCTCAGCTCTACAATATGCCTTCATATGTTCATTCTACCCGATCTTTGGAGCTAATGTTTTTGAATAGTCATCATTGTCTTTGTAACAGATTAGCGGGCAGAGATGAACACACACAAAAAAGGGCTGAAGTCGGTCTTGCATTCTTGTCTTCAAGTGTGGTATATCCACGTTGTCGTCCATGTCTGCATTTTTTTGTTAGTCTACTTTGCTTCCTTAGTTTTTGTCTGCTTTGGGGAGTTTTGAAGACTTGTGTGGAGGGATTGGTAACTTATCATATCCTTCAAGGATTGTAGTATATAGGCATATTTTGGAGTAACGAACAAAGATATATGTTACTCAAAGACGGATATTAGGAAATTGTGTTATCATGTATGTACATGTAATTTTGCTTTTGGAACAAAGTCTCTTTGTATATTTTGATAATATAATGTGATTACATGTGGATGTAGGTTGTATTAATGTAATAATTTTAAGGTTTTAAAAGAATAATAATATCTGCCTAAAATAATGAGGGGCAAATAATATAATAATAAGGAAGTTTATAGTTATTATAAATTATTTTTAATGAGTGTATAAAACCGTTATTGAATGTCATCCCTTTTTAATGACGGGATATAATTACAATCATTGTTTACTTTTACCAGCGGAAGCTATTATGAGGGGCGATGAGGGTAAAGTTTCCCTTATAAAAATCTTTTAATGACGGGAATCAAGCATTTAATGAGGATAATTCCCCTCATTAAAATCCCTTTTCTTGTAATGCGTAGTAGTCGAGAGGTCGTGAAATTTCGAACATTTCCCACACTCTAGAATAAAAATTGTGTCCTTAATGCACAAGGAAATATGGTAGCACCTTTACTACCACCAATTAGTGTTTAATCATAATATGGTAGCAGAGTCAGAGGTCATGAGCTCGAACATTGCCACACTCTAGAATAAAAATTGTGTAAGTGTTGTGAGAGATTGTCCACACATTTGAATGTATAAAAAAACATAGTAGCGTCTTTACAATTACCAACTGGTTTTAGCACAACGATAAGCGTTTGATCTTAACATGCATAGCGCACATAGTTTTATTACATATATCATGTATAAATAGATGTTGTCTTTTGTACAGGAAAAAAGTACACAGAAAAATACAAGAATCTCTCATTCTTCCTTCTCCGTTAACAGTTATATTGAAGCGGTAGTGAAAACAGTTGCATGTGATAACAAATTAATAATTGTTATTGCAATTCTATGGTAATCCACCTATGACCTGTCCTTTTGCTGTATACAGACGGCAATATGGAACCCTAATACCTACCTGTCTCCAATACTGGTAAGTCGACTATAAATTAACTCCAATACGAGCGTTCTTTTAGGGAATTAAACCACTTACATACTAGGGCCAATTTACATTAAAAAGGAAGGAATAGAAAGCATGGCAAAGCTCGTTTATTTTATGCTAACTTTGCTTATTGCTGCGTGCATGTCTCTCTCGTGCCCGGATCCTCTACTTTGAGAATCTCAGCTGTACCCGGCTTTGGAGACGTGGCCGCATATATCACGGCCATCCAAAAATTGTGTGTTCTCTCTCCCGACTGAAATGGGCGGCCGTGATGCTGTGATGTGAATCGAGAAAAAATCTCGATGAGGCGTGAACAAATACAAAGATCGAGTGGGGACATAAAAAGTGTTTTTACATTTTTTTCTGATAAAAATACATTATTTTTCGGATCTCAGTGGGGGCCAGTGCCCCACCTTTTGTTAATTGGGTCCGTCCCTGGTGATGCGGCCACGTCTCCAAAACCGGGTAATTAAAGCCGGGATTCTCAAAACCGAGAATCCGGATTCGTCTCTCGTATAGTTCTATAAAGAAAGAGATAATTTGTATTCCAACCATTGTACATCAATTTGACAATTACTCGATTCGTGTATGAGTAGTGATAATGTCACAACAAAATAACCACAACATTGTAAACAACACACTTTAGTGTGAAGCCAAATATTGATGTAAAGTGTCTGTTCAACCTTAAAGTGTATATTCGTAAAGAGTGGAGGAAAATAATTACCATTGAACGGTTGCCATCGGCTTTAATCAATATTATAAAGCAACATCTGTAATTATTAGAATTATAATGATGCGAAAACAACGGTCCATGCAACAGAAAAGAATTTACATCACAAATATTATGAAAATAAAAATCAAGAACCGAACACAATCTCGAACAGTGTAATGTTCCCATCGTTTCTGACAAATTTCGGTTAATGTATTTCCTCCTCCCCATCATCAATCACACATTACAATATTTATAGCCACTTCCAGGGCTTATAACTTTACACAGAATACCCAAACTATCCCTACTAAATTAAACACAATATCTATCAATAGTTATCTAAATATAAATATATCCGGCGTAATACCCCCCTTAAGTGGGAGCGTGAAGGTCTCGAACGCCCAACTTGCGCAGTAAAAACTCGAATCTCTTTGCCGACCAAAGCGCTTCGTAAAAATATCCGCCAACTGATATTTCGTAGGTACATACGAAGGACTAATCAATCCATCTGTGATGGCATCGCGCACGAAGTGACAATCCGCCTCGATATGCTTCGTGCGTTCGTGAAAGACCGGATTATGTGCGATATATAGCGCAGATTGGCTATCACAAAAGAGACGAATCCCAGGAGGGTGACTCACCCCTAGCTCACCAAGTAACTGTTTCAACCATTTCAACTCACATGTCACCGATGCCATAGAACGATATTCTGCTTCAGCTGAAGATCGAGAAACCGTCGTCTGTTTCTTGGATTTCCAAGAGACAGGGGAAAGTCCAAGAAAGATAAACCAACCGCTCAACGAACGACGCGTCAGAGGGCAACTCGCCCAATCAGAGTCGCACCAACCCTCAAGAATAAGGGAACTGTCAGACCGAAGTAAAATCCCCTGGCCGGGATGTTTCTTCAAATAACGAACAAGTCGCAAGGCTGCCTCCCAATGATCCACCCGGGGTGCCTGCATAAATTGGGACAACACATGAAGAGAATATGCGAGATCAGGTCTGGTAACCCCAAGATAAATAAGACGGCCAATCAATCGCCTATAAGGGCCGGGATCATCCAACAAGTCGCCAGTGGCAAGGGCCAACTTGTGATTCTCGCCGATCGAAACTCGGCGGGCCTACTCCCAAGTAAGCCGGCTTCATGGATAATGTCCGGTAGCATACTTCCTCTCGATTCAAGAAAATGCCGCCCCGGTTCCGAGCCACCTCGATGCCAAGAAAATATTTCAAACGCCAAGATCCTTCATCTTAAAGCATTTGCTCAAATAATCTTTAAAAATTCTCAGGGCCACTTTATCGTTTCCAGCGATGATCATATCATCAACGTAGACGAGAACATGTAGTTGTATAGTGCCATGATGCATACTAAATAACGAGTAATCGAATAAGATCGCGGAAACCATACTCACGTAAAGCCGTAGCGCCTTCTCAAACCAACACCTCGGTGCTGTTTCAACCCATACTGAGGACTTCCGCATCTTGCAAACCAAATTTGACTTGTTCTCGCTCAAACCAGGAGGATTTTCATGTAGATCTCCTCCTGTAAATCCCCATGTAAGAACGCGTTGTGCACATCCATCTGATGAATGTCCCACTTCTTCACAGCGGCAACACTAAGAAAAGTCCGAACAGTGACCATTTTGGCCACAGGAGCAAAGGTCTCGGTGTAGTCTATCCCTTCTTCTTGATGGTGCCCAAACGCGACTAAACGAGCTTTCAATCGTTGTAGTACCCCATTTTCATCGTATTTCTCGGTATAAACCCACTTGCTCCCCAACGCCTTTTTCCGGGGAAGTGGTGCCAACACCCATGTCCCACGATCCTCGAGAGCCGAATCTCTTCGACATGGCCTTACACCACCCCTCATGTTTCATAGCCTCCTTAAATGATTTAGGAGGATTACCCTGATAATATTTGCAAGGTACTTGCGATGTTTATCGAAAACATATCATAATTAATATAATGCATAAGAGGATACGGAGTACTGAGGAACTGACGGAGCGGAAGATCTTGGTGGACTTTTCTCGATCAATTAAGGTATCGTCACATAATCTTGAAAGCGAGAACTCGGAATCTTCTGTCTCTTACCCCTGCCTAATTCTTCGGTGCCTCCACCTGGATGTCGAGGTTGTGGTGAAGGCACTATATCTTCCACAGTATCATGTGTTTCACCCCGTGTTTCACTCGGCACGGCTGTCCCTCCCTCAACCGGAGGATCTGCGATTGGTGAGTCCCCGGTAGGAAGGATCGAACCCTTGATCCACTATGCCAACATAAATATCATCAAAGTGCGGAACTACCGAGGTATCCCTATTAAGCGGTTGGGAAAAGCGGGAACACATGTTCAAAAATTTAACATCCACAGAAACAAAAATCTCCTCCGTATCTAGGTCGTACAAAGTCCACCCCTTCTTCGCGAAAGGGTAACCAAGGAAAACACACTTACGACTCCGACTAGCAAACTTATTCGTGTGGCGATGATCATGCGCATAACATAAACATCCTAATATTCGAAGCATTGAGAGGTCCGGTTTTGTACCAAAAAGAGATTCATAAGGGTTTTTATAATTCAAAACGCTAGACGGTGTCCGGTTAATAATATGAGCAAAGCGGCCATCCACACTCCCTCGTAACTTAAGTGGCAAATGTCCGTCAAAAGCGTAGTGCACGGGCAACATTAAGTATGTGTTGATGTTTCCGTTCTACCCTCCCGTTCTGTTGAGGTGTACTAACACAAGATGTTTCAAATATGATACCTTCTTTACGAAAATAAGGAAGCAAAGGTCTAAACTCTGTTCCATTGTCACTACGAACCCGTTTAATTTGAACCTCAAACTGACGAGAAATTAAGGCAACAAAATCCAAGAAAGCTGTCTCCACCTCCATTTTATTCAATAATAAGTAAATCCAAACGGAGCGGGAATAGTCATCAACAATAGTCAAAAAATACGAAGCGCCACACGTCGAGGGTACACTATAGGGGCCCCACAAATCACAATGTATTAATTCAAAAATACCACTAGCTTTATTCTCACTGACGGGAAAAGGTTCACGGGGCTGCTTTGCCCGAAAGCAAATATCACAACCATCTTTATTTAAAGGTTTGGGAATAGAAATATTAGGCACCTGCCGAAAGACCTTTTCCGATGGGTGTCCTAATCGCCGATGCCATAAATCTCCAATCTGTCCACTATCAACTGCCATAACCCGAACCTCTGGAACTCCCAAGAATAGGAAAAGTCCATCCACACGCTCACCCAGTCCAATCAGAGTCCTCGTCACTCGGTCTTGCATAATACACAAACGAGCCGTAATCTGCATAATGCAACGATAATCATCCAAGAATTGAGAAGCCGAAAGCAAGTTGCAATTTAATTTTGGTACATATAAAACATTCACAAGCCGTAAATTTCCTGACAAGATAACTGTTCCCGTATGAGTTGCAAATGACGAACTCCCATCCGGCAAGCCAATCGAACAATGTTCTATCGGTCGGAAATCAACAAATAAATTTTGGTCACCTGTCACGTGATGAGTGGCCCCGGTATCAATAATCCACGAGTACTTACCTTTCAATTGACCTCGTGGTTTAGTTCTATTTATCATATCTAAAATTGCTTGCCATTGGGCCAATGATATGTTCGTGAGTCCGGATTCGTCTGAGTTGAGCTGCGAATCTGAACCCTGAGTGGGCCGAACCGAGCTGGACGGACCAGCCCGATTCACCTTTGGTTGTGAAGAAATTTGGCCAGGAATGTCTTCCACCCTCACCGCACCAATATGAGGACCGCCCTGAGCTGCTCGGCTGTCACCATGGTCAGCCCGGTGACAATCATCCCTTTGCTCGGAGTAACGATTTGTGTAAAATCCGGGGTCCACATTGTCCCCCTCGCCGCTGCCATGAAAAAAATTAGCAAATAAGGCTGCCGGTTTTTTCCGGGTTCGTCTTTCCGGCTGCACCTCAAACGCCATCTTGGCGTCATGATCTAATTGCTGCAAGCTTTCATCAACAAGCCGCAGCCTTGCTTCCTGTACGAGAGTCTGATACGCCGAAAAACGGACCTCTTGCTCAGCCACTATAGCCATTGCAGGCCCTGTTGAAGTTGAACGAGCCTGCTATTTTTATTTTTATTTTTCTTCTTTTTCTTTCGAAAAGAACAAAAGCAACGACAACAAGTGAGATTCAAATTTCAATTGAATATATACTAACAAAGGCATCAACAGTACCAAGCAATTTGATGATACATGCTGCTGCCGAAAAATTTCGTCTGCGATTGATTTTTTTTTTTTTTTTTTTTTTTTTCTCGGTTATAGATCTCAACCTGCCTCTCGATACTATCTGTGTGATTTCGGTTAATGTATTTCCTCCTCCCCATCATCAATCATACATTACAATATTTATAGCCACTTCCAGGGCTTATAACTTTACACAGAATACCCAAACTATCCCTACTAAATTAAACACAATATCTATCAATAGTTATCTAAATATAAATATATCCGGCGTAATAGTTTCCAAAACTAATAATGAAAACTGATGATGATTGTGAACAGGGCCGGCCCTCGCTTTTTTGGGTTTAAAATCAAGTCTTCGAATTGGGCCTCTTAGTTGAAGTTGTTTTTTATAAATGAAAAAAAACATATTTATTGTTAGATATTTTTTCATAAATAAATATTTTGGTTATCGTTTGCATACGAGTTGCTGTACGAATTAATGTTATCGCAACGAAACCTAAACCAATGCATGCATCAGTTCATGAAGGGATATGCATTTTCGGATTTTCAGATACATGCATTTTCGAACAGATATGTACTTACCCTTTCGTGTAAGGATTGCTTGCTTTCATCCGTGAACATTGACAACCCTACCTTTCGCTTCGAATGCGAAGACTTCCATTCGTTTATGGCGACTTGCAGAACCTATAAAAGCGCATAAGTATGCAGACGAAAATTAATAAGTTTGACAACATCATCAGAAAAACTTCGAGTGTCCTCGGGTTTGATTCAAACAAGTCACTGTTTGAATCAAACACCCCCTTCAAGAGATTTTCATTTGATCCCTTAGTGAGAAATCGTGTGGGACGAAACATCTCTTAAAAGACAACGTTATTAACGTGTCTTGGAGTTTCTAATTCTCTGTCAAATCCTAAGTACTATATTTTTTCCAACACTTATCGCGTTTTTAACATCCGTAAATGCAAAAAATTAATAAAACTTGTTTGTATGTCTAATTTGTTTTTAGGCCAAGTAAAGTTTTTTATTGGGACATTTATCGATTGGAGTAAAATAAAAAAAAATTGGGCCTCTATCAAAAAAAAAAATTTAATATATTATATTAGGTTAGATCGGATTAAATCTATACGAAATTTTTTCTTTCTTTCAACGAAACATGTACCGTTGGGTTTAAGACCCGGGTCTCGCCGGCCCTAATTGTGAATAGTTATTCATTCTCCTTCCATGCATCGGTGACATTCTTATAGTAAACAATGATAACTTTCAATAGCAAATATTCAAATAATAATATGCTAATATACCAGAAGCAAAATGTGTGGTTGAAACCAAAATGTTTGCAAAATGTACCACATGCAAACACACGTATATTTCATTTTTCCATGTCAACATGTAAAATTATTAAAATACTCCATCAATAGGGCACTTACCATAGTAAACTGATTACGTATGGGTGCCCTTTCTAGTTTCCATGGCATAGTAAAAAGTGAAATTTTAGGCTGGTCCATGTGTAAGTTTTGGATCACCAAATCAACATTTTCAGTGGGATATATTGGTGGAACGTTTTTACAGGTAGGGGCTCGTTTTAGAATCTTTGGTGGTTTGATACATGCAACTGTGATTCGCACTGGGACCAACATAAAATTTGTGTAGTAAAAAATTGACCAGTCTTAGCAATAGGGCTATTTTGTGGAATGCATATGTAATATCTTCACCAAAAAAAAAAAAAAATTTCCTTCCTTTTTCATTTAGATAAAGAGAGTTATAACCATACACATTTACACATAAGCAATCTGGGTTCCGCTCATGAAATTAGCATGTGAATTAATTGATAATTCAATAACTTTTGCTATTGCTGTATTAACACCCTGTCACTTTAATTTGTATCTTCGCTTCGAATTTAAACGCCTAAATACAGAGTTCATTACTTTACATTTTCAATTACTATGAAAGTAAAATATTCATCAAATTTCCACAGCAGTTGATCACAAAACTGAGTCGTATCTTTTAATTAAACAAGTATCCCAACATTCATATAACCATAAAATTCAATATTTAATTTAGTTTTCATTTCACTAAAACATGAATTAAACATAATTAAGTTCAAACTTGGCAGCCAAATATTATATTATATTATGACATTTTTTTCCACACAACCACTTGTAATGTGAAAGACTGAGAGTACTTAAAACAGAAGAAATTTCGGAAAGAAGTTGTGACCGGGGAGTTAGGCAACACTAACATGCATCAGAACTTCAACATGCTTCTAAGAAAAGTTCCGTGAAATACATATTGCAGGCATGTCAGTCGGGAAAATTCCAAAATTGGTCCCGTAACTTTGGGTATGTATCATTTTTAATCCTATACGATTCTTATTGATCGATTTTGTTTCCGTAACTTAAAAAAAATACATCAATTTAAGGACACTTGTATGTTCCGGTGAATTTTTTATATTTTCCGACCGGTTTACCACCTGTGCTGCTAATCGGACAATGATCACTTGGACAATTTTGGCACGTCGACAGATGAAAAAAATTAATTAGCACTTATATCCTTCTATGGACAATTATATTTCAGCGTTCTTCCTCCTTCTTTCCCCTGAATCATGCCGCCCTTTCAATTGCCAATTTCTTTAAAAGCAATCTGGAAAAAAAAAATCCAAAGAATCATTGTGCCTTTATATCACCATCCTAGTGATTTCCTGCCCTTGTCGCAATTAGACAAGTAAAGGCGCTGTATTTTTTTTTTTATTTTTTATGAAAGGATCTGCCTTGATTTTGTGGGGAAGGGCATTAGGTTTTGCAGATTTTGAAGAAATATTCTATGGAAAATAGAATCGTCGATAGAAGGATATAAGTGTTAATTAATTTTTTTATCTGTTGACGTGGCAAAATTGCCCAAGTCATCACTGTCCAATCAGCAGCACACGTGGCAAACTAGTCGGAAAATATATAAAAGCCGCCGGAAATTAGAAGTGTGCTTAAATTGATGTATTTTTTTTAGTTACGGGACCAAAATCGATCAATAAGAATCGTATGAGATCAAAAATGACACATACCAAGTTACGGGATCACTTTTGAATTTTTTCCCATGTCAGAAATAATGCTACATCATGCAAATAACTATACTTCCACATTACTTCTCCTTGCGCAACCGGAAACATCAGATAATATCAAACATCAAGGTGCAAGAACTGATGTTTCAATAGTGCGAGAAAATTACACATAACAACATGCAAGATTAAACACAACAAAAAAAGAAAAACGTCTTAAGATTGTTGGGAAAATTATCAATCTGACATGCTGTTTAACACGTAATTCAATCAAAAACGAAAATAGAAAATGTTACAGAAAACTTATTGACTGAGGCGAGTGCAGCACTCTGTCCTTAAGACGTGTTTGTCCCGATTATGTGCACACGGTAATGACAATCGTCTCCGAAGATACAACAGCCATACCTTCTTCGGAGTGTTGCACTATGAGAAGAAGACGGCGAACCGATCATGTTCTGTAAATCTCTTCTTTACTCGAAAATTATGCAAAGTATTTGGACGAGTATTTAAAAGCATTTGACCAGAATTTTGTCTAAGAAAAACATATAAAATCTACTCTCTTTTTTTCCATAGTATTGATGGTAATTTATAGGAGAAACATGTCCGATCATTTAAAAATTACGACCTTTAACCGAAAGGACACAACATCTTACGGGGTTGTAACTTTTCACCGAACAGATGCGACCCTCTATTAATTTTTTAATTCAAATTGTCCAACATAAATAAATGTTTTCTTTTGTACAGAAAAATACAAGAATCTCTCTTTCTTCCTTCTCTGTTCACAGTTATGTTGAAGCGGTCATGAAAACAGTTGCATGTGATAACGAATTAATAATTGTTATTGCATTTCGATGGTAATGCACCTATGACTATGACCTGTTCTTTTGCTGTATACAGACGGCAATATGGAACCCTAATACCTACCTGTCTCCGATACTGGTAATTCGACTATAAATTAACTCCAACACGAGCGTTCTTTTAGGGAATTAAACCATTTACATACTAGGGCCAATTTACATTAAAAAAGGAAGGAATAGAAAGCATGGCAAAGCTCGTTTATTTTATGCTAACATTGCTTATTGCTGCGTGTATGTCTCTCTCGTGCCCAGATCCTCTATTTTGAGAATCTCAGCTTTACCCGACTTTGGGGACGTGGCCGCATATATCACGGCCACCTAAAAATTGTGTGTTCTCTCTCCAGACTGAAATGGGCGGCCGTGATGCGGCCACGTCTCCAAAGCCGGGTAATTAAAGCCGGGATTTTCAAAGCCAAGAATCCGGATTCGTCAATTCGTGTATGAGTAGTGATAATGTCACAACAAAATAGTCACAACATTGTAAACAACACACTTTGGTGCCATTGATTATGATGTGGGACCTATTGATTCATATGGGGTCCCTAAAAATTTTGTTGTGTACAATTTGTCGTGGCACAAATATTTCTCTTCGTGTATATATACGCATGTGTACTATTTACTAAAAAAATTGCACAAGATATTATACAAAAGGATAGGAATTTTTTCATATACTACACTCGTCCTAAAATGTAAGTCTGTTTGGATTTTGCACATGCACCGATTAAAAAAAATTGGTTAAATTTGTTATTGGTCAATAATTTTGATTAAAAAAAGTTTAAAATGACTTTTGACCGTTATTACTATAAAGTAGTGAAATTTGGATGAATATATAATAAATGAAAAGTAGAAAGAAAAAAAAAAATGTAATAATTGATTCAATGGTTTTCTTAAAAAAAAAAGTGAAATTTTAAAATACAACCGTTGTAGGAATGTTTTACTAAGTGTCATACATTACAACCATTCATTTCTAACCTCTCAGACACGATAAAAGTGTATTATGTGAAAGAGAGTAAAAATAAAAGGCTCTAATGTATGCCACTTTATAATATAACTTCTACAAATTCTGCAGACCATAAAATCTCTCTAAAAAAAATTATATTTTAGAATGGAGGGCTTATTAATAACCAAAATTTAATGATTTTTTTTTTTTCTTTTTGACACATCCAATTTAATTTTAAAGGGTTTAATGATCATTGCAATACTGTTAATTTGTTGCACAGATGCATCAGAAGCGGTTAGGATGACAAAAGAAAACATTGATCTGGAACAACTACTTGCAATTACCTCAAGAAAACTTTATCAAGATCAAGTATGCTATATGCGATGCCCGTACGACCCAGTGAGAGGTTATGTTTGCCCAGATATATCTGTTTGTCCCTGCGTTTTTGCTGTTGACAATCATTATTGTCTTCCAAAACCTGAGTGAGTGAGTCTATCCTTTAATTTGTCGGAAGGTCTTTCGTCGGTTTTTATTCCTTGTGTTTCCTCCTTATTCCGGCACATTGTTGTCTGTAACACATCTGTTCTATTAATATAAAATTGGGGATTTTTCTGTGACTACCACCATTTTCTGTGGCAAAATCCCCAAATACCACCCAAGTGCAATTTCAACAATTTTGAAACGCGATTTTCTTCCATTTTTTCCACAAATGTGCACGATCTTAAGGACCTCAAATCCCCTATTGGGGTTCCCCTTCCCAATTAGGGTTTTAGTTTGGTTCCAAAGTGTTGTTCAAAAGTTTTAATACGAGTAATATATGCTATTGCCATAACCACATAGTCACAAGCGTCATAATATGATAAGACGATGAGACATGATCTCGATCATGACATATCATTTATTTAAAGAAAGTCTTGACCAAGTCGGAAATTGTACGTGTTGAAATTGAGTAACAATGCAGGTAACCAGACCTTGAGAGGAGATGATCTAAGTAATTTTTTGGTTGATTTGTAATTGGGCCTGAAAAACACACAAAGCGTTAAGGGTCCCAGAGCTTGCCTCCGGGGGCACTGAATACTTGATAGAGGAATGTCTAAAGTATTGACACTGAGCAAGAGTGTTTGCAATTATGCACTATGCGTACCTTGATATTGAAGAGAAGAGTCATTCATATAGGCTTCCCTCAGGGGGAGTAAATTAAACAGCATTGAAGAAGTGGTTGATGACATGGAGTCGTTATAAGGCTGTGGAGCAATCATGGCTCACGGGGCGGTTATTATGAAACATGTGCAGAACGTGGGACAACGCTCTTTAACCGAATGTAACGGCCATCTGAGATTGGGAATGACCTACATTAGATTGAGTATAAGTGACCGAGGTGAGCCTGCCCCATGTTGGCAATATAAGACCGTATACGCCCTACATCATGCCGACTATAAAATACAAAGGACTACTTGCGCCATGTGGAGAGAGGACGGCATGCGTCATGTTGGCTGTTTGATCATCAGGCCTACCTGCTTTGTGTGGGGCCTGGTTGAGGTCTTTTGACGTAAGATCCAATATTTATAGTTGAGCCTGTGTGGACCATATGATGATGTCGCCTTTAGCACTCCCTAGGCCTAATGAGTTCCGTGTGTATAGGATCAGATCATACCCATGCCATAAGCCCCATTGACCTGAGTTGGGATATATATCACTAGTTAGGTTTGCTCATTAAAGATGTGGTATGTTCTGAGAGGTTGTAGTTTAATGGCTTCTAAAGCAAATGATGTATGCTAGCCTGTATTTTGAATTTTGAAACACCAATTGATTACATAGGAGATCCCATTGATTGGGTTACTTGCAAGCAGGCACACCTCTTTGGTTATAGTGTCAACCAAAGAGCCAACCTAGATCTTCGAACAAGTAAGCTCCCCTCCCTTTTTCCATACTATTGTCTTACTCTTTTTCTTTTGAATCATGGCACCTATAAGACAATCTGTCTTGGGCACTTATTCTGATGATGAAACCCTGAGTAGAGATATTTCTGAGGGTGCGTGGTTTGTTTCTTAGGAACCTTTAGCTTCCTTTTCTATGTCGAGTTCTGAACCTAAATATGTTGGTCCTAGAGAAAAGGTAGGAACAAAAGTTCAGAGGAGAGGTGAATGGCCTTGTTCACTAATTTGAAAAAATGTTTCAAAGATTATATGCAGCAGATATGCCTTTCAGTTAGTTAAACGTTTTCCAAGGAATTAAATATCAAACACACCAAAAAGAGAATGCAAGATATTAAAGTGTTGAAGTAAATTGCGTAAAATTAAATTCACAAAGAACTTATAGAGGTTCAGGTAATCCCTTAATCCTTTCTTTTCATGTGATGATATGAGCAAATTCACTATTGTGTTGTTATACCAGATACAATAGTGTGGATTGTCCTTGACAACTCCCTAGTTGCTTTGCAATCTGAGCAATCACTCCTTGACAGTCCTCCCTAAACTGCATCTATTGTTCCTTCAGAAATTCCTTCAACAACTATCACTCTTCACAGTTCCTTGACAGATTGAATCTGCTTCAATCACTTCAGTCCCTCAAAACTTTACGCTTTTCACTGATTTCAAGTCTCTTGAGAGATGTATGGATTGAATCAAGATTGATTCACATATTCAAGTTCAGCCTTGATGATTTTCAGTTTGGTTTCTCTTTTTTCTGAAACTTATAAATTATTGATATGGATTTTTAAATTCTGAGTTGGGAATTGTGTATATGCTTATTTGCCGCGTACTTTCTTCTACGTATCTTCTTGTTGACAAAGTCCTTTATTTATAACTTCAATTCCTTAATGCCAATTCCAAATTTTAAAACTTTGCCCGTTGGTCTTGATTTCATGAATTAATTGTCCATGATTTTTCCCGATTGAATGCCATGATATTCGTGATCTCCGTAAATTCAAAGATTTAGCCAATGTTCTTCCATGATTTTCGTCCATGATTTCCTAAAAAAAATATTCTGATATTGTTCTAATTTCTTCCATGATTTTTTGAGTCTTTGTATGAGTGAACTAATTTTCCTTCTAGTCAGCTGACTCGTTCTTACTCAACAGATTCTCCTTACTTCTCTAACTTTCTTCTCGTCTGATTATCTTCTGCTCTAATTCAATCAATTGATCTTATTTTACTTCTCTAATCCTTGATTGGGATGAGATCACAGTACATCATATTTATAAGAACTACTTAAAGAATGATGAAATAAAGTAACAAATTATAAAATTGAAGATGCAATGATAAAAATTTATGCAATCGTTCAACATACATACATACATACATCTCGGGTAAGGGGGGCAATAATTTTTTTAAAGGTGAATAAAGAAATTAAGGGGGGCAAACTATACATATTGTACATATATTCTAGAGGTGGCCCACCGTCTCTCACGATGTGACATTTAGGTTCGTCTGATAGTCGGCTTTGATATCAATCTGTAACGCCCCAGATCTTGAGTCTGGCAGCACTAAATAAGTAAAAAATGATTCGGTCAACTGCTTATATCTTCATCTTCGTTTGGTCTAAATGGATAATTTAAATTAACATGATATTCATGTCTTACACTTTTATAAAAATTAACATTATACTAGTTTACCGATATGAGATCTTATAATGATGGTCATGAACCACCGTAAAATCACTAAATGGAGCTTGAGCTGGGATTATTGATGAATTTAATGTAGTCAATGAAAAGATAAAGGGCTCCCATGACATCTTACAAATATTTTCCTAGGATGATATAATTTTCTAATAGGATCTTATAGTATATTAAAAACATATTTAGTATTACCCGTCCTAAAATGTGAATCCATTTAGTATTTTGGATTTGTCCCAAAATGTAAATCTATTTAGATAACCAATGAAGCATTTATTACATTTTTTTTCATTTTATTCCACTCATTTATTATATATTCATCCACATTTCATTACTTTGCATTAATAACGGCCAAAGGTTATATTAGTCATTTATTATCAAAATTATTGACACATAATCAATTTAACCAAATGTCTTAATCTGTGTGAAAAACTCAGCAGACTTACATTTTGAGACGGATGTAGTATTTCATAATTATTCATGTTGTTATATATGCTTAGGATAATGATTAACACATAAAATTTTGTACATAAAAATACACAGAAAATGAAATCTCATGGATGTTAGTTTTTTCATTTTCTTTCATTTTATATCACAAATCACCTTATATGGTGTAGATTCATTTTCTGTGTATTTGTTTTGCAAAATTCAGTGCCTAAATTATTATTCATATGTTTAATGCTATCTCCGTCTCATAAAAAGTGTCAACATTTGAAAAAAGTTTTGTCCCATAAAAAGTAGGGCCAAAAACCCAAAAGTACACAAAACGGACTTATTGGACTTATAAGGACAAAAAGGAATCTGTTGGACTTATAAGGACACAAAGTAGATAGATAGACTCAAATAACCTTAATGAAGAAAAAAAACAAAATAAAAAGGAAATAAAAAAACTGGCGCATTGGTAATGTTTTTTTTTATTACTTTTTTTTAAATTAAAAAAACGGCACTGTTCAGTTTTTGTTTTTTTTTAAATTTTTTTTTAATGTATGGCGCTGTACAGTTTTTTTTTTTTTTTTTTTTTTTTTTTTTTAATTATAAAAAAACCGATGTATTGACCATCGCGATACAATGACCACCCCCGATACATTGACCACCGCGACGCATTGACCACCCCGATGCATTGACCACCGCGATGCAATGACCATCATGATGCACCGCGACGCCCGATGCGATGACCATCACGATGCAGAGACACCGCGACGAAGTGACACCGCGATGTAGAGACACCGTAATGAAGTGACACCGCGATGCAGAGACATCGTGATGCAGAGACACCGCGATGCAGTGACCACCCCCGATGCAGAGACACTGAGATGCAGAGACACTGAGATGCAGAGACGCCGCATTGCAGAGACACCTCGATGAAGTGACGTCATATTGTATCGATTTATGCAGTGACATCATAATGTATCAATTTATCCGTGACGTCTTATGGTATCGATTTATGCAGTGATGTCTTACAATGACGTCTTATTATATCGATTTATGCAGTGACGTTTTATGGTATCGATTTATGCAGTGACGTCTTATTGTATCGATTTATGCAGTGGCGTCTTATTATATCGATTTATGTAGTGACGTAATGCAGTATATCGATTTATGCAGTGACGTTTTATGTTATCGATTTATGCAGTGACGTTTTATGATATCGATTTATGCAGTGACGTCTTATTGTATCGATTTATGCAGTGGCGTCTTATTATATCGATTTATGCAGTGACGTCATGTAGTGACGTCATGGAGTGACATCATGCAGTGACGTCGTATTATATCGATTTATGTAGTGACATCATGCAGTGACGTCTTATTATATCGATTTATGCAATGAAGAAAATCCAACGGAAATTTCATCAAATATTTACACAAAATTCTAGGGTAAACATGAAGACAAAAATTCCATATACCATTCACCATTAAGCCATTGCTAACCTATGTTGGCATTTTGACCACCAGAACCACCACCACTTCTTGCAAAGCTTAGTAAGGGAGTTTTCTCTATAACATGACACGTTGATGAATGTTAGGAAAGCCTACCAACTGCAAAGTAGGCATGGATGTGATCATCTAGCCACTGCATGTACTTATTTGGGGCGATCTCTAGTTTCAACCATTCCAAGAAGTATCTAAATACATTATTGCCCAATGAATGAGCAAAAACTAAGGACGGTCCTCCTCGAAGTTTGAGAGCAGTTTCAAAAGTAAGCCTGCAAAACATGGAGAAAGCAAAGAACCTTAGTCAAGAAAATCCATTAGCCAAACAGAACATCGTTATCTTTTCTTTTTTAAACTCCAACCAGAACATCTTAATTAAAGATAGCAAGAAAGGACAGGCCAAGAAGTTTGGCCATCCCTAACAAGATTATTTTATCAGGGAACAAGAAACTACATAATTACTACGCATGGAAACACAATACAGCTAAGGCACTTCACTAAGAAGTAAATATTGTGAAATGGGTAAATTTGATAGAGAAAAATCTGGAACCAAATAAGACAGGTTCATCATGGGACTTTTTGTGTGAATATTGTGATGAAAATGACTTGCTAAAGTTATGTCAGCTTGAACAATAGTTGACAGTCCCATGACGACATAGGATGCTACCTACACAATCAGATAGAAACGTGATAAAAATACAATACTAACTTTAGCTTGTAAAAGTAAAGGTCCCTCTCCTCCAGGTTTGATGGTGACAACCTCCAGTCATATGGAGCAGCAAGAATTGCATTTGCTTCAATCCCGAACTCGATACACCACTTAACCCATTCTTTCCACACAGATGAAAGAGGACCTGAACAAAAATGATGAGCGGGGTCAACTGATAAATGCACATGTAAGGATTGAGTGAAATAAATACCTTGCTTGTGCAATATCACATAGCTTATTTGCAAATGACTAAGAAACAAGAAAGCATAAATGACAACAATATGTTACAAATCTAAAGTCAGTGAGTTGTCCACATCAACACTAATGCCAGAACCATAGGGCCGATTTGTAAAAACTTTTGGTATGTAACATGTTGTAGTTTCCAGTTGGTTGGGCATAACATGCATGCCTCAAAACATCAGCACCAGAAGATACAAATGTGCAGATGAAGCCGGATTTAAATTACCAGTTATATAGCCAGGATCAAGCTCTGAAATAGCAGATAGACCACTGTCAGGACGTGACTTGCATTCAGGATGATCCATTTGATTGTACGGGTCCAGTAACATGCATTTTAGCCAACAATTCACAGCAGACAGTAGCTGCACAACAAATGAAAATATTCCTCCATCAGAACTACGTCTTCTATTACACAATATCATTCTATTAATTTAGGAGGAAGTAGAAAAAGAAAAACACAAGAGGCAATGCCAATTGCAATCTGATTGGTATGGCAATTCCTTTAGTTCATATTACCTTTAGGAAATCACAGACAGAAACTCTGAATCCTAATTGAAAGATCAATCTGTAATGATTGTGCGAGGTATAATAGAAGAAATGGCAAATTCATACTCAAGTCCAATCAGTTACACAATCAACACGAGTAGTATCATGCAAAACTATGTGACATCAAACTAAACAGAAAACACAATCACCACAGTTCACAGAGGATTTGTTGTACATTAGACGAACAAAACATAAACGTCCTTGAATGTACATGTTAAATATGGAAATACGAGTCTCAAACAAGCAACTGAAACGAAAAAATCAATTAGCTGAAGTTAATAGAACTCACTTTTTTAGTATCGAACCAGACTAAATCGAGCGGGTTGAAATCAAGCGGAGAGTACGGGCAGTCAAGGATTGACCAAGCTCTCGGTTGAGTGGACGCGAAACCTGGAATAATAATCCCCGAGAGCTTGGAATAGTCTCCGGTGAACTCGCCATCAGCTCCGCCATCAACGCTGGTCGAGATGAGAAGTAGAAGAAGAAGAACAAGGCTGTCGACCTGCACACCGGCGCGTCCTCCTCTCATCTGAGACGCCTGTTGAGGGTGAAGGTGAGATTAAGATATGTGCAGGGGTAAATTAATAAACTATGATATAATGTGTCTTTATAAGTCCAATGATTCTTTTATGTTTTATGGGGCTAATAAGTATAAAAAACTATATTTTTAAGTAATTAACCCTAAAAAGTATCCATCTAAAAAACCAATACATCATTTAATTTTTTTTTCAAATATACCCCTAGTCTAGCATTTATTATTGTATGTTCATTTAATATTTCAAAACAAACATTAATTATAAAATAAGATATATATATGTCTATTACTATTAAAACACAACACATTAATTGATTTTCTTAATGTACAAATAGAATGTTGATAATTTTTATTAGATGGATGTGATAATAGTTTAATATTTTGATGCCGGTCAAGCTGGCGCATGTTTATTCCTTTGACTTTTCTTTGCTTACTAGTAATAGTAAACCAAACTCGTCTTTCGTTTTGTTTGACTTCTTCGTCTTCTTCGAAACTCCCCAAAGTCTTCATGCCCTTTCCCTTCTATCTTTCTCTTCTCCATCATCTTACATACATACCAAAAAACATTTCCAGTACAGGACAGCTAACGAAGGAAAAAAAAATTAGTTCTATCATTGTCCTGAATAAAATGAATCCTTTGAATCTGTCTTTTCTTGTTTTAACTATAATCAGCTCTTTGATTTCTAGCTGTTGTTTTGTTAATTCTCAGCAGCCATATATCAGAAAAGCTTCAACTGGATGCTCTAACACAGACCCATCCACTTCTGTTTATGGTTATACCTGCAATGGCGAAACCCCTACTTGTCAATCTTATCTCACCTTCTTTTCTCAACCTCCGTACAATACGGTTTCTTCAATTTCATCCCTTTTGGCTGCTGACCCATCACAACTCGCTAAGGTTAACTCGGTTTCTATGGATTCGAGCTTTGAAACAGCAAGTATTGTTCTTGTTCCTGTCAATTGCTCCTGTTCAGGAACCCATTACCAGGTGAATGCTTCTTATGTTGTCAAAAAGCTTGACTTGTTTATAACTATTGCCAACAACGTGTTCGAAGGATTGACTACATGTGTAGCGATTGAAGCACAAAACAAAAATCTTACAGCTGAGTTATTATATGCCGGTACGAGTCTTACTGTTCCTTTGAGATGTGCTTGCCCAACAAAGAATCAAACGGATAAAGGAATCAAATATTTATTAAGTTATGTGATTAACTGGGGCGATTCTGTTTCGGCTATCAGTGCAATGTTTAAAGTGGATACCGGCACAACTTTTCAAGCTAATGGCCTTTCCGATCAAGATTCCGTTATATATCCTAATACTACCCTCTTAATACCTCTTCAAACACCACCCTCTAGCTCTCAGATCAATCAGTCTCCACCGACGCCATTGGTACAGCCTCCTCAATCGCCGCCTGCTGGTTCTGGTTCACCTTCAAAAGGTAAGTCAAGCAAAGCATGGATATATGCAGTGGTTGGTGTTGTTGCAGGGTTAGCGATTGCTACTGTATCACTGCTGCTAGTTTATTTCTATTGCCTTCGTAAGAAGAAGGAGCAAAAACCTGTAGCTGTTTCGAATTCAGCTGTGGAGACGCCGAGCTTTGAATCAATCGTAAAGCCGTCTCCAAGTGAGAAGTCTGATATTTGGGGCAATATAACAAATTTTGCTAAGTCAATTAATGTGTATACATATAAAGAACTCCAGCGTGCAACCGAGGATTTTAGTCCTAGTTATTGGATTAAAGGGTCGGTTTATCGTGGTGTTATCAATGGTGATCTTGCTGCTATTAAGAAAAAGACAGGGGATGTCTCTGAAGAAATTAATCTTCTGAACAAAATCAATCATTTTAATCTGATCAGACTTTCTGGTCTTTGTTTCGATGAAGGGCAATGGTATCTTGTTTATGAATATGCTGCAAATGGGTCATTGAGTGATTGGATAAACAGCAAAAAAGGAGATGATAAAAAGAATTTCTTGAATTGGAATCAAAGAATACAAATTGCATTGGATGTTGCAACTGGATTAAACTATCTCCATAGCTACACTAATCCACCACATGTTCATAAAGATTTAACGAGCAACAACGTTTTTCTTGACAGCGATTTGAGAGCGAAAATCGGTAACATTGGCCTAGCAAGATCAGCTACACAGGAAGAAGGTGAATTTGCAATGACAAGGCACATTGTTGGAACTAAAGGTTACATGGCTCCAGAATATCTTGAACACGGTTTAGTATCGCCGAAGCTTGATGTTTATGCATTTGGAGTGCTGTTAATGGAAATCATTACTGGAAGAGAAGTTTCTGCATCATTAACAGAATTTCAACTGCCTTCATTTGAAGGGAAAGACGATGCCATAGAAAATCTGAACAATTTCATAGATCCTTCTCTTAAAGGAGAATACCCTTCAGAACTTGCAATTTTGGTTGTCAAATTGATTGATAGTTGCCTCCAGAAGAATCTATCTGCTAGGCCAGGTATGCATGAGGTCGTCCAGGCTCTATCGACCATTATGGAGACCGACTTATCCTTCGAATACAAGCTTAGCCTTTCAGTAGATAAGTAAAATCTCACACCAGTTGATACAAAGGTATAGTTATTAGCTTATGATTTCTACAAGTTCCTGAAATTTCTATGTAAAGGTTTTCTTTTTGCAGCTCATTTGTTTCCCTCAAACAAAAATGATTTTATTATTGTATGTCAATAACCAATAGGTTCCTTCAGTTATGGGTCAAAACCAACTTTGAAGAAGATCTCATTCACTGAACGCAAATTGTGTAATCAATCAGGCAACTTACATTGTATTCATTGATAGATACTACAAACACATAAAACGTCTGTTTATTATAGTATGTCCGGAGATTAATGTATATTTAACAACACTCTTGTATAATAATTACTCATTAACCGTTTGAGTATCAGGAGATGGAATGAGTATCGGCTGCTGTGACGACCCTCCTGTTGTGCGGTGCTGTGAACCTAAACGGCGGCGGCGTTTTGAGTTTTTTTTTTTTAAAGCTCAGAACCAAAACGGCGTCGCTTTGTATTCAAAAACCGACGTCGTTTAACCATCACAGCAGCCCCTGCTGTGTAATACACACAACAGAGGATCCGGCCTCCGGGGGTTGATCCCAATTGTAATTCACACACCTCATCATATATGAGATTACTTGTTTAATATGTTTATCATTAGTAGGAAAACCCGTGCAATGCACGGGATAATGTAAAATTTCAAAATGAGTATCAAATAAAAAACGACTGCACATGTTCAACAAAAATGCACGGGTATGGATGATTTAATATAAAATAAGAAAGAAGTAAAAAGTTATCAGAGATGAATAGTAGTACAAATTATGTAATCATTATCATGTATTATGCCGAAGACAGCCAAATGAAGCAAGGTGGGAGAAATTTCAAAAATAAAGGAAATATAGATACATAGATAAAAGTAAAATAATTTCATGAAGAGTGTAAAAAATGGTTTTACAAAAAGAAGAAAAAAAAAAAATCAATATGGTTGCTGGCAAAAATAAGCCAACTCAGCTTTGAGCTTTAAAATGCCATCATTTTTCTACCATGCTTTTTGTCCTCAAGTAGCAACCATCCATCTTTTAAAAAACAAACGATTATGAGTCATCTTATACGGAGATGTAGTGGCTTTAGCCTCTTCTTCATTTCTGAAGTAGATATGGTGTGATATGATTTTGTCTTCGGATGGAGCGATTTCAATAAAGAAATTCATCACATGCAATCCCCCAAGACTCAAAAACCATGTATGCCCAGCCAATTCCTTTCTCATGTCCAATTAACACAAACAATTAAAACTTATGTAAATCACATTAAAAAAAAGGCAACAATGTTATTATTATTTTTTTAAAAAGCAGGATTTGGTTTTTCTTTCCGGATGATCCGTGGAAGCTGTTCCCTATTTTATGATACGATTAACATTAGTTTTCACTGCCATTCAGTACACCCACAATAGAAAATTGTCACAATGCCAAGAAAAATAACACCGACCTCTTCACGAATAGGGGGCAAACAAAGATGAGAATAACCTTGTAACGCCTTAGGTGAAGAAATATCCTCAGCTTCAGATCAAGATTCTGCTATGGAAGTATCACTTCCTTTAACCTGCTATGTACAGGGATTATATAACTATATGATACTTTTTGATACTTCGTTTTTTTTTACCTAGAATTTCCTCCTCATTCCCTTCTCACCCTTAGATCGAAAATTCATCCTTTCACTTTAGATTACTTCTACATTAGTTATTAGATAGAATTAGTTTAATCTAGCTCAAGTTTTTCCTTTACTCTTGGATTTCATCTTTTGTGGGTCTTCTTCATCATCAATTGACATAGGATGGTGTTGGAGCTTGATGTAATTCAGATTTCTCTACGAATTAGGTAATCAATCTTAGTTTCCTCTTCTCTTATGGCTTTAATTTTGTCTTTGATTGTTGTTTTTAGTTTTATTATGAGTAGCTAAACTTTTCATAGCCAAATTATGTGAAAATTGAAGAAATCACCCTCTAATTGATGAAATTGGGAATGGGTAGTGTTTAATTGTTGTTATATTGACGAATTCATGTCTTAAAACTTGTTATCAATGCTTGAATTAGACTGTACACCTAGTTCATGAACAAACACACCACTTTTATAAATGTATGTTGCGAAGGGTTGTGGGAAAAGGGGTTTTAAGATCATTCTTTATAATCAACTGAGTTGTTTAGATTGATTAGGAGTGAGGTTCAATCGGTTGTGAAATCGGGGCAAAGCGCGTTAATCTTGTTTCGGTCAATTAAATTCTTAAAGGCGGACTGTTGAACCGGGCAAAGGGTGTTCGATTGTTGCATGGCATCTTACACTAGCTTAGGAGTTTGCACCCATGAATGAGTCGATATAAGTGGAGGTTGGTAGGTTGGTTAATCCCATTCCCGAGCTAATCGATTAGAGGGGCGAAAGTAATCAATTGGATCATAGTTTGGCTATGTCTCTTTCTTTCTTTAGTATCTTTAGTTTATATTTCGTTTTAGTATAATTAAACTTGAAACATCTTGGTTAACCTAAACTAAGTCCAAAAACGACTTTGGTATTCAATAAATTCCTCGTGGGATACGACCTTGCTCGCTACTATAGTGCATCCGACTCGGTACCCTGCTGATTAAAGTTGGACTGTCACTATTTTGGCCATCAGTATGCCCTAAGTACAATATCTTCCATCATTCTTAAGGAACCTAAGCCTGTCAAATATGCCCTCAACCATGCTGGTTGGAAGGCAGCCATGGAAGAGGATTGGATGCTTTGTCTCGCAACCTCACCTGGCATTTAGTTCCTAGGACACCAGGTATGCATGTCATAGGCTCAAAATGGGTTTTTAAGGCTAAACGAAAGCCAGATGGCACCTTAGACAAATTTAAGGCAAGACTTGTAGCTAAAGGCTACAGTCAAATAGTTGGTGTTGATTACATAGAAACCTATTCTCCAGTTGTCAAACCTAGTACCATCAAGGTTGTCCTTAGTCTAGCCCTAAATAAATCGTGGCTTGTTAAATAGCTGGATGTCAAGAATGCTTTCTTGCATGGTTATATCACAGAGGGCATCTATATGACTCAACCCTCAGGTATGGCACATCCCACTCTCCCAGATCATGTGTGTAAGTTGGATAGAGCTCCATATGGATTAAAACAAACCCAAGGGCTTGGTTTGACGGGTTTAGTACATTTTTGGTTAACTATGGGTTCCAGTGCAGTCTTTCTAATCCTTCTTTGTTCTATTATCATTCTAACCATAGGACACTAGTCCTTTTATTGTATGTGGATGACATTTTGCTTACATGATTTAGCTCGGACTTATTGGATTCATCACTCTGTTGAGTAAAGAGTTCTCCATGAAAGACTTGGGGCCTATTCACCACTTCCTTGGAGTACAAGTTCATCATACATCCACAGGTCTACATCTAGATCACTACCATTATGCTCATACTATATTGGACAAAGTACACATGCTTGAATGCAAACCTATGAGGACACCACTAGCCACTAAGCATCAAGAAGACACAGAGTCAAAACCCTTATCAGATCCTACTTACTACAAAAGTTTGGTGGGAGCTCTCCAATACCTCACATTTACTAGGCCTGATCTCTCATTCGGTGTCAACAATGTTTCCCAGTTCATGCAACAACCAACACATGCTCATCTCATCCTAGTTCACAAAATTCTGAGATATGTCAAAGGCACAATTGACCTTGGCATGACTCTCCTCAAAGGACCTACCAGCAGATTGGCCTTTCTTAATGGCATTCTCATATGCAGACTGGGCAGGTTGCCAATGCACTAGACGCTCTACTACAGGCTATTGCACCTTTCTTGGTCGTAATCTCATTTCTTGGTGTGCGAAGAAGCAACCAATGGTTTCAAGATCCAGCTCAGAGGCAGAATACATGGTTATGGCTCACACAGCTGCAAAACTTACTTGTCTTACCTATCTACTACAAGAGATGTATATATCTCTCACTTCCACACCAACACTCTACTCAGACAACCTCAATGCTCTTCATATGACCATCAATATTTTCATGCTAGAAGTAAGCACATAGAACAACACAAAAGCAAGTAAGCACATCATGAGCATATATATATATAAGCTTAGATAAGCTTTGCATTTTGCTTTTATCTTCCCTTCGTGTTCCCTACTTTTATTATTATTATTATTATTATTATTATTATATATATATATATATATATATATATATATATATATATATATATATATATATATATATATATATATTGAAATGAAAATTGACAACGTAATTTGATATTATATATTGTTAAGTACGTGTTTAACTTATAAAATAATATGATGAATAATGATAACTTTGTATGAGTTGATTGTTTCAACTGTAAATCAATTACGAAATAAACATCAATACAAATAGAATCTAAACAACATGATATTATAAACATGTTTAATGTTACAACATAATATAAGCAAGTTGAAGCATATAAGAATTAATACTGAAAAATCTCTGGACAAATCTCTATACATGCATAGGTGCTGGATTTAAAGGCAAACAGAGACCTCCCACTAATTGTTCATTGTAAATGGTCATAAAACGTTCATGAGGTATAATTGGCCTTCTCATCAGATTACGGGAAGTGAGGACTGAATATTTTCATGTCGATATCATAAGTCCAACAAATCGTCTCCATGACAGCGTCGGTAAGGGAGGATCGAATATCCTCCACACCAGGAAATACTACCATAGCCTTAGATGAGTTTGTACCTTTCTTTTGAGCGGGTTGAGGACTTTCAGATGGACTCATAACTTCTAGAATCGAGGTACCTTGACCTTCAGTAGAAACCATTGAGATTTCGGGAAGGATTTCGGTTTCAGAAGAAGTGTGAAAGACTTTGTTGATAATATGCATACTTTGAAAAACAAAGGTCTTTGATTATAATGGAAAAGCAAAGAAAGATTCAGATTGAATGAGTTCTTATTTTATAACGGTGAATTCATAAGGGCGTCTTGATTACATAATTTAATGATTAGTATCCCAAGATGCTGGTGAATTGGGATCTCAAAATTTGATATTAGAGATATGAATTTCAAAAGACAGCTAGAAAACGAATTCATGTCAGAGACCTTTGATTTCTCACCTTTTAAGAAGTGCCACGTAATTTCCAATCAGATCTAACCTATGAACTCCATTTTAGCTTAGGTCTGTTGGGTTTTTTATGGGTATGACCCGACGTTATACACGTGGCACCTAATGGGCAACATCAGATCCTCTTACCATATGAGCCACAAAAATTTCATCCCAATTTAGGCCCTTGTACTCTAGATAACTTTGTTGAAGATGTCTCAGCCCGATATGAATCGTCTCCCAGCTCTCATTCTAGAGGTATTTAGTGGTATTTCATTTTAGGTGTTTGGTAAAATTTAGGAGTATATGAAACTAAAAGAAGAAAGTCCACTACATTTGGCAATGGAACTATGGAAGGAAGGATACAGTTGTAGTTTGGGTGGTGACACTACACATAGTGTGTAGTAGACATACACTACACACATCTTATCCATTCCGTTCACTACACATAGATATCATTTTCCTTGTAGTTTTTGTTTTTCTTATTTGTTGTTTTGGTAGTAAAATTGAATTGATAGTCTCTATGTTCCTATTCTTTTCTGTCCGCTCATAATACATTCTCTACGGATATACACGACGTCTTTCACTTCAAACTTTTACCATTGATGATCATGTTAGAACCATCTGCATTAAAACTAGACATTCTATGAAGATCAATAATATCACTTAGATTCTAATTAAGTGCTGGAAATGGATCATTGAAAGGCAATATTCACTTTCTAAAGAACATTTCTCAAAAGAGGGGGAAAAAAATCTACTGCATGACAAAAATACATGTTCCTAGCTGCATCACCCTAAAACAGTTTTTCAAATTGCTAGGACTTTTTCACCATAGTCAGACAGTCATTTAAGAAAATATCCAGCTGGGATAAATATTCATATGGAAAAGTACGGAGATGATCGACATGAGGTGATGTGCCGAAATTGAAGGATCGCACACTTCTCCCTAAACTTCTCTGGTGATCCATAAATGACTCTACTGATCTATAAGGAATGACCTTGTCAGCTGTGCTGTAGAGATAGAGCTGAGGACAAGGAGCAGGGCTCTTCATATGGACCGAGATGATCTTCGTCAATTTCCTGTTATACATATGTATATAGAACATACATCAAAATCAGCAGTTTCATCTATGCATTGGAATATAAAAACATGAGCCTTAAATGAAATAGTGTATTTTCAAGTGTTCAAGGACTCACTCTTTGGCGCTTGGCAAGTAAAGAAGAGAAGAAAAGAGTTTCTCAAATGCTGAAAACAGCGGGACCTCAATAAAAGAGCTATGCTTTTTCAGAATGGCTGCAGTAAATCCAGCAGCCCATACCTACAAAGAGAGAGTTACATATACATAAAACTTTCTACCTATGATCTTTGCAGTACAACTGTAAAACTTAAACAAGTTTATGGATAACAATCTTCTTTTTGCCTGTTGATGAACTCTTCTTAAAGTTCAAAAGTGCTGTAATTAAAAAGGGCACTTTGGTGACTAAAAAACAGGAAAAATATGTCATTTTTTTGTATGTAAGACTTGCTATAAGAGCATACTATGCTTTTACAATTCAGTATAATCTCATACTATAAATGGGAGTTGTATGTATAGATGCTCCAAAACAATCATTAGCTACTACAAAATGTTAATCCTATAATCAAATTGATAACCCAACACAATAATGGTCTACCCTTCCACAAGGTACTAACATCTACTATTATATATATAACAAAGGCATACAACTTCACAATCTATATCACTTGCTTTCTTACATAGTAAAAACTGCATTGTTTTGCAGGAGTCTTGCTACATGTTCACAAATGCAAAAAACAATCAAACACATTATACATACCTTGGGATTAAGATTAGGGTCCCCACCTGAGTCAACTACACATCCTTTGATCTTTTCCAACAAATCCGGCCTCGTTTGCATCACATCAAGGATTGCACCATATCTGCAAATCCAAATCATAGGGGCTGCTCACAAAAATCATCCAGTCTGAAATAGCAAATTTATCATCACATCGGAAGAATGAAAGTAGACTTTTTCAAAGTTGATTCTAGAGTTTGGAATCAACTTTCAGCCTTTTATGTAATTGATTGCGAGTGGAATTCAGAAGAAAAACAACAACCGAAACTGCAATTGTTGATACCTCCAAGACAACATCACACTCATTGCTAAACTAAAATCAAAGCATAAGACTTTAAAGGCATTCAATTTCAACTTACACAAGCCAACCAGTATTGCTGAAGGTATGAAAAATCAAGAACCGATCGCGCCCATTTTTTTCTGATTGTGACAGCCAAGAAATGAGCTCACAAGCCAGCCCACGAATCCTCTCCTGTAATTTCCGCCCTAAATCTATAGAAAGCACATCACCCGGGGAAGCAACAAAACTGAGAGCATGAAGCCCTTTAGAATTATAAAATTCCACGAATTTCTTCAAATGCTTAGGCTTTGAACCCAGCCAACCAAGCACAACCGCCGCCACTTCAGGTACACTATCACCGGCAACCACAAGTTCTCCTCCGATTGAAGTTCTATGAGCATAGTTCCACGCAAAAGATTTGCCTTTTGAGGTTGAGGAAATGCTTGCGAAATTCGAGGTGGAGAAGAGGGAACTGAGGGAAAACTGCGAAGAAGATAGTGAATGAGATAATCCGCTTGGGATTGACGGGTTTGGGTTTTGGATCTTTGAGGAAAAAACGGGGCGCGGATTTCGGGAATTTGTACTAATGGAAAGGGGATGCCGTTGGGATTTGAAGGAAATTGAATGTCGCCGGAAAGTTTCCTCAGGGAGGAGGAGTAGGCGGTGATTGGCTAGTAAACGAGAAGAGGAATCGGACGGAAGCTTCCATTGTTGAAAGGATCTAGCCATACAACTCTATATTATAATAATCTGAATTCTGGTTTACGAACAAAAATCAAATCAGATATTCTATTCCCAGTAGTTTCCCCATCGGCCAAGGCAACTCCTCCTTTGATTGTCGTTCGTGTGTGGTGAACATCGTCCGGTTTGGTCGGTTTTTTCTTTAAAACCCGAATCACTTTATACGGTTTTTAAATTTTGAAATCAAAGTAGAACGATTTTAAGACGTAAACCATCTGTTCGATCTGATTTGATTTGGCTTGGTTTCGGTTTTTTACGTTTTTTTTAGCAATTAAAATTATTGATAGGAAATCATAAAAATTGTCTAATAACAACAAATGATAACATCAGTAAATCCAATGAAATGATTTAACAAATATTTTACATTTAAGTAACATTTACTATGCGAATCTTAAAGTTTCTAAAACAAATCTTCATTCAACATCATCCAACACAACAAATTCGACACCTACCATTGAATTTCTAAGTTTGGGACAAACAAGATAATAAAAGAGTCATCTCTTACTCTTTTTAATTCATCAATGAATCATCAACTTCAAAAAATACTAATAATGAGCAAATTGTTATATTATTGAATAACATATGTAAATCTCAAAATCCATTAGACAAAATTATATTTTGAGTAAGGTTAAGGAAGAAAGAGGAATGCATTTATCCCATAAGTAAGCAAGAGATAAATAGAAGGTAGATAACTATCACACATTTCAAATGAAAAAAAACATGTGATATAGTTTTAGGCTTCATTTAGTTGAACATATTTTTGATTTTATTTTTTCCAAAACACCGGCTGAATTTGATTATCTCAACAATGTTGTTTTCCAACATAATCTAATTATAAGCAAATAAAAGACATTCTTGTAAAAAAAAAACTATTGTTTATAAAAGGATTAATCGATATAAGATGTCAAATCTTACAAATGAACAAATCGGAAATATCCATGATGAAGTTCATCAACATCATTAGAAAAAGTAAGTCATGCAAATCAGCATTCACATATTTCAAATATGTGATGTTGAGGAAATAGAACGAGAAGAAAGAGTTAGCGGCGATGAGCTGTGAACTAACATCTACTTGAGATTATCTTAACTAATTGGAAATTGAGGACAAATCTGTGAAATGATTAACAAAATCTGAATTTTGAGGATATGAAATTAATAATTCATCGGTAATACACTACAAATACAAAATTTAAACAGGTTCAGTTGTACCGAAAAAAATCATATTGATGTTTTAATGTATTAATAAATGTAGTACTGTATATATATATATATATATATATATATATATATATATATATATATATATATATATATATATATATATATATATATATATATATATATATATATAACCCGGTTTGGTCCAGTTTTAAACGTTTTTATTTTTTTAAATTGGAACCAAATTGTATTAAATGGTTTAGTTTTTAGTTATATGAAAACTGACCAAAAAACCATGGTTTATATCTTTCCGGTTTGGTTTGCTTTGGTTCGCCCGGTTGGTTTGGTTTTCAGAATTTTTGTTCACCCCTAGTTGTGATTAACGGAAAAAATCCCCTGCAGAAAAATCTAAAGTACCAATAAAACAATATCATTTTATGTGTTTTTTATATTTGAATGTCAAGTGTATTGAAGGGAATCTTGTGATTGACAGGGGTGAACAAAAGTTTAGAATCAAACTATCCGGTCGGACCTAATCAAATCAAACATGAACCGTGGTTTTCAGTCGGTTAAATATAATGTGGTTTCAATATGCAAAATTAAAACCGGAGCAGAACATATACATATTTCTATTAATAATATAATTTTCATATTCTAAACATTTGACATTTGTGGTCATTTTACTTATTCATCTTCAATATTTTGTTCTCATTGAAATACAACGCAACACAAATCAATTATCTTCTATTTTTCCCATCACTAATATTTATGATAAATCATTATTTCTTTCTGATAAATGTGAAAATTTGTTATCTTTCACCTCTCTCACATTTATAAAAAAATAATAAGTTTGTCTTTCTCAATTGATTTCAGTCAATACTATTTTGCTTTAAGTATGGTGTGATTAATCTAAGTTACTCGATATTAATAGTGTGCTAATACGCCAGGCCCTAAAAAGAGCCCGCAAATGCCACGTTAGGCTTGTACGTAGGCCCAGTAAGCATAGGGTCATCGGCCCATATAGTTCGCACCTCCATAAGACGAACTGAGTCAGGCTTCAATCCAGCTCGCCCTAAGTCTCTCCGATATCTATCATTGGCACGGGCAACGAGCGTCGATCAACAAAACCTTCCACCCGCCCTTTACAAGCCAGCAAGAAGCACCGGGGGGACGACATGTCCGCAGTCCGCCCAGCTCAGACCAAGCCTGCTAAAACAGGCGACAAGAGTTACACTATGACAGTTACAAGCTAAAAACCCGCTACAGTTATCACGAAACTCGTCCAATCAGATGTTGCCACGACACCACGTAGTTAATCATGTTAATTACACCTCCGTTTGGATGGGCTACCTAAAAAAACTACTATTACAGCTATTTAGAGCAGCTGCAATTGCCTTTTTATTTCATGTCTTTATTCCTACAAAAGCTAAATAATATATTGAGACAAAAATAATTAGATATAGTGGCTCAAATTTTAACCCTTTTTTTCAACCCATCAGCATAAATCTCGTGAAGTAGATGATCCTATTGACCTCCTTAAAAGCAAGTTTTGAAAGAGAAGCCATCACGGCATACCTTTTGTAAAAGTATTCAATTTTGACATAACTTTTAATTAATGAAAACCGGTGGGCCATCAAGATGTTTTCGATGTAATTTTGGAGCAAAGCCACTACACTTGCTCTTAGACACTACTCAATTGATCTCATTGAGACGCAACTAGTTACACAACATATTTTATACTACTTTTTTTCATGCAGCTTATCATGAAGTAGACTTATCATAATCAAAATGTGTAATTGATACCATTCAAACACAAACTAATTGCACAACATATTTTATACCAATATGTTTTTTGCCACACGACGATTTTTTCCCACAAAAAGAAGTTCACACTCATCATAATCAAAATGTGCAATTTAACACAAACTAGTCGCACAACATATTTTATATCCTTTTTTTCCACACAACAAAATTAACTTATTTAGAGGACTGTAAACCACACGAATACGGTGGGACTCGAACTCAACATCACAGTCTCTTGAGACCTTCGCTTAACCACTTAAACCAAGTCTTACTAACAACATATTTTACAGCATTACAACCATAATAATAAGTGCAATTAATTGTGGTTGGATAGCTGTGACGATGAGATTACTTAAAAAAGTAAATATCAAATGATACACAATTCTATTTTTCTTGGTACAATGCATGTTTAATATGTAAAGAGCATATTCAATTAAATAATTATAATTGAAATATATTTAAATCAGTGATTTTTTATAGATAATTAATTTATCTATTTTATATAATATAGATTTCATTATTAAGTGTTCTTCCCGGTTAAGATTTTATATGACAAGAAACCTATAATACAACGTGACGATGCTGGAAATCGCCGGGTAATAAATCCAGATCGTATTATCCTAGTGACAATTCGTTCAAGATCTAAAACCAGAAAAAGATGTGAACAGGGGTGGTTTGAACTAGGTTTAGACTGAGCCTGAGATGTTGTATCTCAAATTGCCTACGTATCATGTGTATTATTAGATAATTGGAGAAAAGTATTTTCCATTGATTCATTTCAATGGTAGTACAAATATATAGTATGTAGACTCTTAGGCAATAAGTAAAATAATTAATACAAAATATTCTATGAAATATTTTATGATTATTATGCGGATTTTGCGGATCTTCTAGACTATTCTCAACAAGCCTCTGCATTCTCATAGTAATGCAATGGACATGGAGATTGACTCGATGATGATGGCAACTTGCTTCTCCGAATCAAACGGCAACAACGGCTTCACAACACGATACTACTTTGCTGGAACCTGCAAGGGATGTCTCAAAAACCTTGAAAGAGGTAGAGAAAATGAGGTAAGAGTCGGAGGAATAGATCCTAGGAAATAGTTGGAGGGATATACCCTAAAAAACACTACGATAGCTGGATGACTCTAAAAATGTGGAGGAGTCGTAAAAAAAGGAATACTTGGAGGGAAGGTGATTCCCTAAACAAAAAATAAAAAAGGAATAAAAAGGGATTAAAAAAAAAGTTTGGATGTGTGGTTATTTGTGCGACCAACACATGTGTGGGACAAAACGGTATAAAAGGAGTAGAGGGTCGTACCTAACAAAATAAATGTAAGAAAAGGAATAGAGGGTTGTACCCTAACAAAATAAATGAAAGAAAAGGAATGGAGAGTTGTACCCTAACAAAATAAACGTAAGAAAATGCATGGAGGGATGTACCCTGACAAAATAAACGTAAGAAAAGGCATGGAGGGACGTACCCTAACAAAATAAACGTAAGAAAATGTGTGGAGAGATGTACTCTAACAAAATAAACGTAACAAAAGGCATGGAAGGACGTACCCTAACAAATTGGTGATCCAAAGAGAAGGGACGTTGGACCTGCCTGAAGATTTGAGAAAAATTTGCAGAGGGTGTAGGAGATCATAGATATAGAGCAATTTATTTTGATGACTAATGGAAAAAAAAACTACGTGAAATAAGACGGTTGGAGGGGTGATGATTCGTGTAGATTACGGTAACGAACCCCCACCCAAACGAATTTCTTAACAATTGACCATAATTTGAAAGACGTTTGTCAAATAGCCTTGATACCATATTAGATAATTGGAGAAAGTATTTTCCATTGATTCATTCCAATTATGGTAGTACAAATATATAGTGTGTAGAGTCTTAGGCAATAAGTAAAATAATTAATACAAAATATTCTATGAAATATTCTATGATTATTATGCGGATCTCCGAGAACTTTTAGAGTATTCTCAACATGTATAAATCAGGAATCAAGTCTCTCGTAGTTCCTTATGGATTGTTTATATGAAGGGCCTTATGCCTTAGGCCTGCGTGGGCCGGATCCTAGTTGGATTCTAACTTCATATTCCCTAAGGAATAGATAATTAGGGTTTGATCTCCTTGATTGTAGGAGATAATTACGGGATTCGAATTATGATTTAAATGGTAAGATCAGAGCCTTTATGGTTGGGGATTCTTTCCATGTTTATCTAGTATAATGTGCACGTGGGCTACTCCGTCTAAGGGATACTCAGACTGACCTGCGTCAAGTCCCTTGGGTTGTGAGGCCCGAGCTGCACTAGCTGAATTCCGCTGCAGCCTGGCTGACCCGCGGTGGACTGGGGAGCTTGCCGAGCTGACCTCCCATCTAAGGTTTAGGTCTGGGCTCAGATGGAGGGGCTAGCCCTTATTGTTTGATTTTCTCTGTTTGCATTTATTGTTATATTAATGTGGAGATGACATGTGGCGAGGTGCTAGTCCGACCTCCATCACAACGGTTTTAAATTAAGCTAAATATAATTTGATGAAATAAAAAAAAGTTATATTGAGGCTCTGCTCAGATTGTTTAGCCCCAGCCTCGTCGTTCTCGGCACCAGCCAACAGTTCTGCGAAATCAGCCACTGCAAGAAAGCCAGATAAAACATTTAGTAAAAATTTTAAAAATGATACAAGAAGAAAGCATGGGATAAAACGAGGGAAATCCTAAAAATAACCCCGCCCTCGTCACTAAGGGGTACGTAGGGGCTAGGCCCTGCGTCGGCTAGCCAAGCAGCAGCAATCAGCTCGGTATAAAGTTCCTCAACCTCCACGGATAACCAAACTCTCAGATTCCATCCAGTAGCATCTTATTCACCTTGGGACGCACGTCTTTGGGAAATTCCTCTAGATTCCAGAGGCTCAGTTCCGGTTGAACTTCGTGTCGGATGAAGAAAAATTGTTCCTTCCACTGTTTGTGGGAGGATTTTTATTTAGGGATAATAAAAACTTTACCCAGGTGGCCAGTTCGTCGAGAAAAATAATACCGCCCAGGATGGTCCACCACCCTCTTATATTGGTAGAAATACATAAATAACCGTACTGAAAATTTGATGCCGAGCAACCAGCACAAGATGGCAAATCCAACGATAGTCCTAACCCTATAAAGGGCTATATGGGTAGTCCTTAACCCATAATGACGAAGTACGGCTACATAGGCCGGACACACGGGAAGCCTAAGGCCCACCTCGAAGTGCTCCTCATGAACAGTGAAATACCTCTCCAGGGGGCTGATGTGCGAAGTTGTGAGGGTCAGAGGGAAGCCTACGAGCATATCTCTCTCTCCGTTTATCTCATATTTGCTACAAATTTCGTCCAAATCTTCTTGATTTAGGATCGATTTGATACCCTCACTACCTATGGCCGCTATTGTAATTTCTAGGGTTAATAAAAGCGGACTCGATCAGAGCAAGAATGCAAGTAAGAATAAAGAGTGGCTTACTTGTAAAAATCAGAAATTAGATAAAGTTGGAGGAGAAGAGTAATCGACAGCCAGATCTCAATCTTCTGGTTTAATAGCAACGGTGGTAGGAAACGATTGATATGACGGGGTTATAATCCCCAACACGTCTCAAAAATCGTCCCAATTCAAACAAATGGGCATAAAAATGCCTCGACTTATGCGTCAGTTATAACAGCGTTATAACGTCATCATGCCAGCTGGCAAGTCAAGTCCCCTAAAAGTCCACAAGTCTATATGATCGAACCAGAGATACAACCTTAACAGATCTAAGCTGACCCCAAGAGCTCAGCTATATCTGGGGGTTATGATAGAGGTCGGATTAGCACCTCGCCACGTGTCATCTCCACATTAATATAACAATAAATAAAAACATGGAAGATCAAACAATAAGGCCTAAGAGCCCCTCCATCTCAACCCAGACCAAAACCCCATGTGGGAGGTCAGATCAGCAAGCTCCCCAGTCCACTGCGGGTCGTCCAGGCTGCAGCGGAATTCAGCTAGTGCAGCTCGGGCCTCACAACCCAAAGGACTCGATGCAGGTCGGCCTGAGTATCCCTTAGACGGAGTAGCCCACGTGCACATTATAATAGATAAACATGGAAAGAATCCTCAACCATAAAGGCTATGATCTAAACATTTAAATTGTTGGTCCCAGAGAAGGGTGAGTATATATTCAGAGGGGGGTGAATGACTATATATGGAGTTTAAAAACTTTCCTTCATGAAAAGCTTTTATGCAGCGGATTAAAACCCTTCAAACTAGTATTTTCAAAATAGTTAAAACTCACACACAGACAAATTAATAAGCAGAAAGTAAATGCAAAAAATAAAGTGCAGAAAGTAAATGAACACAAAAACTTATAGTGGTTCATGGTGGTGTAATCCCTTATTCCACTTTTCTCCCGTGATGATTGGAGGAATTCATTATTGTTTTTCACCAATACAATAGTTAGATTGTCTTTGGCTACACAAGCTTCACAATCTACAAGCTATCACTCATTGACAACAAATGCTTCAGTAATTCAGCTTCAGCACTGCTCATTGAGATCAAATCCTTCAGCAGCTTATCACAATGATCACAACTCCTTCTCAGATTCCTCTGATTCAGTTGCTATAGATAGCTGTGAATTTGATGTATTCACAAAATTGATCTAGGTCAGACTTTTTATAATTTTGATGAAGATCTGGATAATTCTGAACTTGAATATCTTGATGTATTCTATGAAAGTCAATAATGAAGGTTTATGATTTTGACAGAGATTTAGCACTTAGGAATTCTGAATAATCTTGTTGTTTTTCCTTTCTGTCAATGCTTTCAATTTATAGCCATCAATTCCTTGATTTTGAATTTCCCGTCCGTTGGCTAATTTATGTTGAGAATAATCCTTGATTCTGTCTTGATTAATTCTCCTTGATTTCAGTGATCCGGATATTCTTCACAACGCCCATCATAAAATCCGTCTTTGATTGATTATGCATTAAATGCTTGATCTTCCACATTTTCCACGTTTCTGATTAAGTATTAACAACTTACTTGACTTAGTTGCTTCTGTTTTACTTCACTGGCTAAGTAGAAACTTCACTTGACTGCTTCCTTAGTTACTCCACTCGTCAAGTGACTGCTTTTACTTGGCTGTTTGATCTTTACTTAGCTGTTGTTTCTCTGCTGTTGTTTATCAGCCGATAGACATTTACTTCACCGATCCTTAGTTTTGTGTGAGATCACTGTACACCATATTATAGAAAATTGAGTTTCATCACTTGTATTATATATTAGACTTACCCAAGGTCATCACAGACTTCCTTGGTTGTAAGCCAGTCCATAGGTTTTCACTTCATTGTGTTGGTGCCCTATCTTCACTATGCTGGTCTTCTGTCTTTACTGAGCTAGCCTACCAGACTAATACAGTGCTTATCTGACTGAACTTATACAACATGTCAGATTTCTAAGTAAAACCTATACATTCAATTCTAACATATTTCAGGCTTGCAATAACAACTAGCATGACCATCATCAAAACTATAAATGTTCCTAACATAAATCATAGGTTCAAATCCCGTAATTATCTCCTACAATCAAGGAGATCAAACCGTAATTATCTATTCCTTAGGGAACACGTACGGAATTAGAATCCAACTAGGATCTGGCCCTCGTAGGCCTAGGGAATAAGGCCCTTTATATACACAATCCCTAAAAACCTACGAGAGACTTAAATCCTGATTCATGCACATGATACGTAAACAACTTGAGATACAACATCTCAGACTCAGTCTAAACCTAGTTCAAACCACCCTCCGTTCACATATTTTTCTGGCTTTATATCTTGAACGAATTGTCACTAGGATAATACGGCCCAGATTTATTACCCAAGCGAGCAGTAGTAAACTGTTGAAGAAACGAGAACGATAAGCAGCAGGCGGCACAACACCGGGTACGGGCGGAGTCGGCCTTGAGGCAATTAACTGAAACAAACAGTAAGCTGTATCGGTTTACAATCGGTTTTCTAAATAGACTTACATTATGCTATAATACCAAAAACTAAACAGATTTATATTTTTGTACAGAGGTAGTAATTGTTTGCGGTATCGGTTTAAAAAAGATTGATGACAATCTCTAATGACTATAACGCGTTGTTGTTTCGGGAGAGGTGTATTTTTTTTTATTATTTTTTATTTTTGGACATATATATCAGTACACATCTTCCGTCCCGGACCCTGTAGTGATAAAGCTGCTATAAAATTGTCACAACATTATGCATAACACACTTTGAGACCATTGATTACTATGTTGTATCTATTGAACCAGTCCCATAAAAATTAATGGCTTAAAAGTGTATTGTAGCATTTTGTTGTGTATATATTGGCTTGGCACAAACATTTTTCATAAAGGTCCGGGACGGAAGAAGTTTATGTGTAGTGATATATACTACCTCCGGTCCAAAATATAAGTCATCCTAAGAGTTTTCACACAGATTAAGGAAGTGGTGAATGTAATTTAATTTGAATGTTAATGTCTAAAATACCCCTTGACTACCATTAATGCAATACTTGTTGAGTAATGAAATGTTATTGTATTCATAATAAATTAGAGATAAGATAGAGAAAATGAGCAATAATTGTTGCACTTGTATTGTAGAATGACTTATATTGTAGGACAAATCAAAAATTGTAGGATGACTTATATGTTGGACCGGAGGTAATATGTCTAAAAATTAAAAATATTAAAAAAATACACCTTTCCCGAAGCAACGACCGGTTATAGTCGGAGATTATCATTACAATAATCTTTTTTAAACCGATACGGTAAACAATTAAAACTATGTCCGTTCTAAAATATAAATCCGTTTAGTTTATTACTATGTCTGTTTTAGTTTTTGGTTTTATCACAGAATGTAAAACATAAAACCGTTTAGGTTTGGTTTTATACATAATGTAATTATATTTAAAAAACCAATTGTAAACCGATACAGCTTACAATTTGTTTCCGTTAAATTGCCTCAACGTCTTGCGCCGGCGGCTGCTTATCGTTCTCGTTTCTTCGACGGTATAGTACTGCTTCCTCGGGTAAGAACTACTTTTTTTTCTTTTCATTGTCGGCCCATTAGATGATTAGGTTTTCATTTATTCAGGTCCAAATCAAGGTAGGTTAAGGGAGGTTTACCAATTGAGCAGAGGCGCCGTGCGCCATGATAAATTGTTTCTAAATTCTCTAGTCATTCTTGTTTTGAAAATAAAATCCCAAAGGTCCTAAAATTGTTTTCATTGAATGAAAGGATTTGCGCTTGTAAATATGTTGATGTTGCGTTCTATTCAGTTATTGTTCTTGATTGCATAGCTTTTAGATCCTATCCAATTATTGGATTTTTGATGGATGGCTTCAGAATTTTTCTGCCTTATAGTTGAAACTTACCCAAGTTCTTCTCTTGTGATTAGTTGTGATTAGTTAACTGTCTATTTCAGCTGGAGACTGTCCAACTTCGGTAAGGGGTGGCGTTTCATTTTCCATCTTCTTAACTTTAGTTTGATTTACTTGTAATACAAAAGCTTCCTCTGGTTTTCTGAAAGAAATTCTTACCCCTCCCGCATACGAGTCTTAGGGTTGAAAAATTGAGTGTAAACTGATTTCCATATGATCCTCGTTTTCCCATTGGTCAGGCCAAAGTGTTGTGCCCAAACCACAACTGTTTGTCTTCTTAAATGAGCTTTTTCTGCTCATTCTCATTAGACTGCTTTTAAAGTCAAACGTAGAGGTGAAAGCTGAAAGGAGATCGTAGAGTAGGAAGAAGAATTTTTAATAATTAAGGTTTCCATGTTTCTTTGCTGCATTGATTGAGCTTGCTGGGTGTTCTTTACATATGGTTGTTTGCTGATTGATTTCAATACGTTATCTGTCAAAAGAATCATACTTAGGTTCTCTGTCAGGTAGCAAGTAGTTTGGTTTTTCATCAAGAAATCATTGCAATTTCTTCCAGCTTTAATGTGTTCTTTTGCTAAGATCTTGGTCTGTTTGGTGATTGTGGAGCTTCTTTTTTTTTTTTCTTGGTTGAAAATCATGGTAACCTAGTTCATGTTAACGGTTATTATTGGTTTTGTTTGTTGTCACTGAGGGAGGATTTAGTGCATGAAACTGTTAGTTTTCCAAATTCGGAATAGATTGTGCAGTCACTGTGTGATTGATTGTGTATGAATCGGGGAATCGAATTTTCGGAACCTTGGAGAATGGTTGAATTAGGATTAGTGTAGTTGTATGGAGCTTTGCAGCTCCAAATTCCTTAAACCCTAGCGAGTATCACTTTGCTTGTTATGACTTCCTTCTTCCTAGTGTATCTATATTCCTTTATTCATCTCTCAACTGACTTGCATGTCTCCCTGTTGGCCCACCGACCACACAGACACACACAGACACACACACACCCCTTTCCCCCCCTCATTTTCCCACATTGATTTGGAGTCTTTGCTCTCTTTTCTTCTCTGAGTCTCCCTCCTTTAGCTCGATATGCAGGAGGAAGGTGTTTATTGGCCTGTCCTTTAATGAGTTAGCTGAATCACTTTATGTAATACCAACATTTTTTACACTTTATTAAGAATGTTTGGCTGATGGGCTCATGTATCTAGTGAGTCTGTCTATTATCTTGACAAACTGAGTTGTAATCCCTGTTTTTGCTTGTTTTTTTAGAGTTATAGTGTCATTTTTGCTCTATTCCTATTGTTTTATTTACTGAAACTTTCATGTAAAACCATTGCCTAATGCATAACGGATCTCCCGTTTTATATGGCAAAAAAAAAAAAAAATGGTTGGAGAAAAGGAGTTCTATTACTTGCAAATACGATCATCTATGATGTATGTATATCATAAAACTTTCTATGCTTTGAGTTTTGATGTAAGATCATCAATTTAGCTTTCCTGTTTTGTTGTAAAAGTATATATTTACGAAAAATAACATGGAGAAATGGCAGATTTTTTCTCAAACGAGTCAAATCTTAAAGAAAGTCATATCAGACATTGAAGAAGCTCAAATGAATTCCATTTAATCATTTTTCTCAACATGGTGAACAGACTTAAGTGGTTTTGTTTTCTTTAGTTATGGTTTCTTTGTCGTCTATTTTCTACATAAATGTTTGGTTGATGGGCTTCTGTGTTTTGGTAGGTTGAATAGAAAAGGAAAAATTCCTTCCATGGCTTACTTCAGTGTATCTTTATCCCCTGTGGCATATATATTTTTTATTCTTTACATACACGTACGACCAACTATATGAAATTCCTGTAGACGTTTTGCTGATGAAATATATGAGATTTTCTAAATTTTTGGGAATTACGCAGCTAATTCATCTGTTGAACTTGCAGGTTGTTGATTTTTGGTGAGAATAAAAAAACTTATCTTTAAGAGAAAATGTGTATTCTAGTTTGATTGTTTGGAAATCAAAATGAATAGTGTGGTTTCAAGATTGAGGTTTTATTTGCCTCGTGAAGTATTCCGAAGACCTATATTGTATGCTACCACCATTCGTAATCTTGGGCAGCCTGCTAGGAAGGAAGAGGAGGTGGAAGAAGTAGATATTGATCAGAGAATGCTCCCTGCTGACTATGACCCTGCTAATTTTGATCCTACAGAACACAGGAGTCCACCAACAGAGAGAGTCTGGAGGCTTGTGGATGAAATATCTGGACTTACATTGTCTGAGGTGTCAGAGCTCTCATCAATTTTGATGAATAAGCTGGGCATGAAGGAGCTTCCAGTTGTCGGTGTTATGAAACCGGGTGCAGCTGGTTTTGCTGTTTCCTCAATGAAAGCTCCGGATGTAGCTAAAGAGGAGGCAAAGCCGGAAAAGACTGTTTTTGAAATAAAGCTAGAGTCATACGATGCAACTTCGAAAATAAAGATAATCAAAGAGGTTAGAAGTTTTACTGATTTGGGGTTGAAGGAAGCGAAGGATTTAGTGGAGAAGTCGCCCGCCGTTATCAAAAAGGGTGTTTCAAAGGAGGAAGCTGAACAAATCATCGAGAAATTGAAGGCTGTTGGGGCCAAAGCTGTGATGGAGTGAAGTGAAAAATGGTATTTAATTCCTTCCGTGCTAGTTTCTGGATCTAAAGGATATTTTGTATTTCAATTATTGTTTCGTTCAAGTTGGTTTTTTATTCCATAAACACTTCTCTTAGTAGACACGATTGTGCTTTCTAGTCAAGTTTTATAAATAGCTCCACCCATAAAAAAACGATGGATATAAGAGGAGGTATCAGTTTATATCTATAGTTGGGATATTGTTTAGGGCTGTCTAGCCAATATTTGCATTTTGTTGTCTCTGAATTTTAGGTGATAATTTGGAAAGAAGGGAGAGAAAAGAAAAAAAAAAAACCCTCATTTTGTTCTAAATTACACAGGGATGACATTCTGCTGCCTGTGTCAATAAATTTCATGTTTCTTATGTCTGTGTTGAATTAAGTTCCTGGAGTTTCATATTCATTCAACAATACTTAGAGGTTGAAATTTCTCCTGTAAACTGTAAACTGGGCATTATTGTAATTGACGAACATTCATCGTGTTGAAGGATAATTCTTGAAGTAATGGTGTGCCCCAGATTGATTTTTGAGCTAATAGTGCACTTAACACAACGAGATACAACAACGGGGGTGTCTTTTATTCCGTTTAGAGAAGTTCTAGAGATCGGCAAGTGCCCTCCTAGTTCCGACATGACGAGTACACAATACAACCACTAACAATAGCAGTCATAATTCTTATTTCCACTAACAAGTGGGATCCAATATGATGAGTATATCCTTGAATGCGGTCTTGTATTCTGGAAATGCATGTTAGGTAGTGAGAAAATACTTGAGAAAAACTTGCATAGTGTTTTTTTTATGGAGGTCCCACAAAAAGAAGAGATCGTAGCGAAGAGGGCCTTTTGACATTTCATATGCGCTTTTGAGCCAGATCAGCCATGGTAGAAAGATAGCGAGTCTGAATGTCTGTATACAGAGTAAATAAACTTGTATTAGTGGTTCTCCATGCAGATTTCGTGTTAGGCAACAAGCAATTGATGGTCAAGTGTGAGTGTAAGATTCACATAATGAATAACAATCAAGCTAACTCCCTTGAAGATGGCGTCGTTGATAGCGTATAGTAAAATTTCCTTTTTCCCTTAGTTTTTTCTTTCAACAAAGAAGCAAGTAAATTCGTAAAAAATAACCTACAATACATAATACAAAATTCCAATCACACGAATTTGTTTAAGTATCATATTGTGTACGTACGTCCGAATAGTTGGGATCTCAATTTTGTTGATGGATGATGATTTAGGCACATACTATCTCCACACACACACTTTCTCAACCAATCATTGAAGTGTAAAAAAAAAAAGCTGAAAATCCTAGACCACAAAACTTAAAATCGGGGGATGAGTTGGGGACGAGATTCGGTCCCTTTATCATTTTCCTTTGTTGATAAGAAAGTGATATGTCTACCTCATTGATTATACATTAAAAAAATATATAAAATGGTTTTGATGATAAATTCCATATAAACAAATCAAAAAAGTCAATAAAATAGTAAAGCATCACAACCATTGATTGACGATTTATATACTTATATATAAACAAATGGTGTAAATTGAACCATTAATAATGTTTATAGTAATCTAATAATTAGAAGCACAAGTCATAGTAAAACAATATTTATTATCACAAGCATGAACCATCACTATTTTATAGTAATCTAATATTTATATATCTTGGCCGTCTGCTGACATGTCGGTTAAGGTAGATCGTTACTATTTTGGCCATCAAGTTTTCTCGCGCCGTTGCTTGATGACCAAAATAGTAACGACCAAATTTTAACCGCAGCAAGAAGACGGGTCGGAAGTACTCTGATGGAGAAAGCAAGGTCGTATCTCACGAGGAATCAATCGAGTACCAAAGCCATTCTCATACTTAGTTTAGGTTAGTCAAGTGTATTCAAGTTCTGATTATGAGAGAAAAGACATAGTCAAATCATGTTCGAATTGAATACTTTCGCCCCTCTAATTGATTATTTGGGAATGGAAACTACCAACCAACCATCCTAATGCTTATATCGACTCGTTCATGGGTGCAAACTCCTAAGATAGTACTAGACGCCATGCAACAACCTAGTACCCTTTGTCCGGTTCAACAGTCCCCTTTAAGGATTTAACTGACCGGAATAAGATAAACGTTCTAGAGCCGCTCGATTTACACCGACAAACCTCGTTACTCAATCGATCTAAACAACTCAGTTAATTGTAAATAACGATCTTAAAACCCCTTTTCCCATACCCCTTCGCAACATACATTTATAAAAGTGGTGTGTGACTTCATGAACTAGGTGATCAAGCTAATTCAACGCATTAAGAACAAGTTTTAAGACATGAATTCATCGATATAACAACAATTAAACACTACCATTCCCAAACACATCAACTAGAGGGGGATTTCTTCAACTTTCACATGATTTGACTATGTAGTAAATTAGCTACTCATCACAAAGCATGAAATAACAATCAAAACAAGGATTAAAAAAAAAAAAAAAAAAAAAAAGAGACTAGAATTAATTACCAAAAAACGCAGGGAGTTGAGGTTTACATCAATCTTCATCCACACCAATTAAACTTGGGAGAGAAGAAGAACACAAAATGCAAAATCCAAGAGAGTTAAGCAAGAATCTAAGCTAGATTATGTTAAATTTAAGTAGTAACTAATGTAGGAATGAATCTAAGGGTGAAGGAGAAGAAGAGAATGGTGACTCTAAGGGTTTTGGGGAATGGGAGAATGAGTAATCTGCAGCCAAATCCCGTTTTTAAGATGAATGACGCGTAACGAGCCGAGCTATCTGAAGTTCGGCTCGACAGATGGTTCGGTACTAGAATATCTTCAGAAAATTGTTCATAACTTTGAGTGTAAACCTCCGATTTGAGTGATTGCAGTTTGGAAAAATCATTCAATTGTGTACAACTTTCATGAAGACCACAAGTCCATAAAATCCTTGTATCTTGGATCAAATTGCTGATAAAGTGAACGTATGGTGAAAGCAACAACTATTTTTGATCAATTTCCATTTCCGGGCTTCGGTTTCGTCTTTCTAAGCCTCGTGCCTTAAATTAAGGGTTCACGAGTCACCTATTTCCTGTATCACAACATTCTAGCACATATCGAGCATAATTCCACAAGATAAATAGGTCTTGAAAAGGGTCAAAATACCGTAAAATGATGAGGTTTTCCATCAATGTGACGGTTCACCTCAAAGTGAGTGCTCAATGTGTTTTTACCCTATAAATAGTCTAAAACTACCCAATATAAGCCAAAAATGTCGTAAATGGGGCTAAAACATACACCAAAGCATAGTAAAGTTGACTCTCATCAACCACCCTCCACTTAGCGTTTGCTCTCGCCTCGAGCAAAATGAGCGCATTAAAAGAAGCCAAAGAGTCAACGTTACATGCGTAGGTCAAGCCAATCACATATCAAAGATAACCGAAAAGTAAAAGAATAAATTCATGGTATTTAACCCTACCTTATCAAGAAAACGGGATGTGTGTGTATGAATAGCTTCTCCTACATTTACCACGGTTTACCGGTTTGGATTATGGATGCTGGGTCATTGCGACTACACCGTAGGCTCATAATTCATAAGCATCTCCACTAATCGGGACCAACCGAGGTTAAGCAATGTCGAGTAGGATTTGTAAGGTTGTAACGTTAGGCTTAGGACGGGGATAACCGAAGGGAATTTCTGGGGAATAAACAACAAAGATATAAAACGAGCAAGCTCAATCATGGGGTGTAACAATACAAAACGTAGCTAGCTCTACCCTTCTCTAGCTCAAAATGAAACTAGAAACATGATCCAAGAAATAAAATACCATATCACACTATGTCTCAAGTGTAACGAGGCAAAAATGTATAAGAAATCATGTTTCTTCACTAAAACTCGCCCCAACACCAACATTATATACAAATGAATACACGAGTCCTAAAAAACTTGGCTTTCTTTGACTCAACCTTTTATTTTCCATTCATGACTTTTTTTTTTTTTTTTTTCTTTCTTTTTTTTGATTTTGAACTTGAATTTTTATTAGGTTTGAGTCAAAGGCCATCACATACACATAAAATGAATCGAACTCCTACCCTCCAATATCATGAAATAACTCGTAAAACCAACTCCTCTATACAAAACACACCACTCTACCACCCCACACTTGCCTAGGCAAGTGTGATCTAGGTGAAAAGATTAAGCTTAACTTGTAGGGTGTTCAAGGGAATGTAGACCACAAATAAGGTTTGGGGTCGGGAATTACGGGCTAAATACGAATGGCTAAGTGTCGGATGAGGGTCTAACCATCCTACCAAGGCTAAGAGGGGTTACTGTGGAATATGTCACGGGATGGATATTTGGCTCTGGTCGGGTAAAAGAAACGCCATAACTGTCATCCCAAACTGTACCAAGGTCGACCTTTCTATTTCGTCTCGAAGTTAATGGTATGAGTTATAGGTAGCCGAATTGTGCCTAAGTCTACCATAATTGGTCACTAGTAACCATGGTTCATGAAATTGAAGCTATACGAGCATGAAAATCCCGTCTCCAAGATAAGATAGTAAGCGAAGTAACATGCATTTAAACATTTTATCTTATCAACATGAAGGCTCAACATACGAATGCAACATCAATACCATGGAAAATTTAAAAAAAAAAAGCTAAATTTTTATTAAAGAAGCGACCAAACGAAAATCATACAACACAATGGCTAAAATATCAATGAAGCACATAGCAATAGCTAAGCCTACCCCCTTCCCCCCCACTTTAAATGTAACACTGTCCTCAGTGCGTGAATGATAAAGAGAAAGAAGGCTTAGCTTAACCGGGTAGAAAGGCACGAATGAGTGCATATGGCATATTCACGAAGCTCCATCTCGTACACCTAAAGCCATGAAACAAAGAAACACGAAAACGCATGCACGGGGAACAACCACCATGCCAAAAGCAGGCAATAGATAACGAGATATAAGGAAAAGAATCAATGTCACATACACTGTCATAACGAAACCAAAAGTACCAAACTTGGATCACATGAGATGAAAAGTTAATAAAAAGAGAAGCGTCATCCATGCATAAAATATGTGCCAAAATGGTAACAATCCAAGTACGGTGCGGGAATGGAAAGGAGGTTTTCACCCGAGAGCTCTTTTCCTAGGCCAAAATTCTCCACTCTTTTACCTAAGACTCACTCCTACTACTACCAAACAAAGAAAAATTGGGTTGCCTCCCACAAGCGCCTTTGTTTTACGTCATTGACTTGACTTATTAAGAAACTAAAAGAAAAGCAACAAAACACGAGTGGAATGAAAGAAAAAATTGCACATCTTTTGCTCAGTAGCATCAAGAACATGGAAATTAAAAAAACTTTCATCCACTTTTATTTTGAACAAAAACAAACAAAAATAAATAAACAAAAATCTACCTAAAACATTCTAAGTTTAAAGTCCTTAGTTCGACTTTCTACCCGCAACAATGCTAAGGATAATTATACCAAAGGAGAGCAAACCGTTGTGTCTCCCTACAAAAATTAAAAGAATTGAGCACACCCTTAAAATGGGTAAAGACAAACAATGGGCTCAATCCCCACCACCAAAATTGGTTCAAGAAATTCACCATGCAACACAATGAATTCAATTTCCCCGAATGAGAGCAAATGCCAAGTAACAAAGATTCAAACACCAAGCAATAACATTTAGGCTCAACCACAACATCAACATATTCTATGTGATCCACCACCACAATTTTTTCAATAAGGTTCAAAGAGGAAGGAATAAATGATTCATTAGTACCATGATTCATACCTTCTTCATAACACTCGTGATGGGTGATTACCTCAAGAGTCGACGGTGGAGCAAATAAAATTTCATCATTTTTAGCACTCATCTCAACCTTCCTCTTCTCAATCAATTGGTCTACCCGGTTCTCCAAATTATTTAATGCCGACTGAAGAGTAGTAGCATTCGTTTTAATATCCATCAACTCCCAACCTTGGTCGTGCAAGTCCGGCCTTGCTCTTCTATCTCACGGCCTTGCTCTTTTAACACACGGCCTTGCTCTTGCAAAGTCTCGTTGATTTGATCTAAGAGGATCTCGGTTGAGCTCTTTTGCGGTGGAGAAGCTATTTGTGGAGGTTGAGCATATTGCAAATACGCATTGGGGTGTTGAAACAGAGAACTTGAAGGACTCTCACACTCATTGTTGTATGGTGATGTGTATGGATTGAACTGATAATATGGTTGGAATCCAAAACCCATAACACCGAAATTAAAGCCACCAAAAGAGTAGGGAGAAGAGCCCTCATTGCCATACGGATCCATACAATGCAATTCAAGGGAAAAACAAGAACACAATCACGGTATCTAGTCACCACCACTACCGCAATAGATGGTGTGACTCTTCAACAAAAATCCAACATCAAGAAAAAAAACAAAAAAATAAAACAACCTAAGCCTGAGTCTTCCAAGACTTAAGAGATATCAATTAATTCCCCGGCAACGGCGCCAGAAAACTTGATGACCAAAATAGTAACGACCAACCTTAACCGGCAGAGTACCCGGTCGGAAGTACTACAGTGGAGAGCAAGGTCGTATCCCACGAGGTTTCAATCGAGTACCAAAGACATTCTCATACTTAGTTTAGGTTAGTCAAGTGCGTTCAAGTTCTAATTATGCTAAAACGATATTTAAACGAGAGATAAAGAGCTAAAAATATCATAGTCAAATCATGTGAAGATTGAAGAAATCTCCCTCTAATTGATGAAAATGGGACTGGGTAGTGCATAATTGATGTTGTATCGACGAATTAATGTCATAAAACTTGTTCTTAATGTGTGAATTAGCTTGATCACCTAGTTCATAAAGTCACACACCACTTTTATAAATGTATGTTGCAAAGGGGTGTGGGAAAAAGGGTTTTAAGATCGTTATTTACAATTGATTGAGTTGTTTAGATCGATTGGGTAACGAGGTTTTTCGGTGTAAATCGAGCAGCTCTAGAGCGTTTATCTTGTTCCGGTCAGTTAAATCCTTAAAGGCTGACCGTTGAACCGGGCAAAAGGTACTAGGTTGTTGCATGGCGTCTAGTACTATCTTAGGTGTCTGCACCCATGAACGAGTCGATATAAGCATTAGGATGGTTGGTTGGTAGTTTCCATTCCCAAATAATCGATTAGAGGGGTGAAAGTACTCAATTCGATCGTGATTGGACTTTGTCTCTTTCTCTCTTTATCTCTCGTTTAAATATCGTTTTAGCATAATCAAAACTTGAATGCACTTGACTAACCTAAACTAAGTATGAGAATGGCTTTGGTACTCGATTGATTCCTCGTGGATACGACCTTGCTCTCCACTGTAGTACTTCCTGTTAGGAAATCTACGCGGGAACGCAGCGGAATTCAAAAATTTGATTTCCTTTTACCCAAGATCGACTTCGTTTAAGCAATAAACAATTAAGCTAGTAGACGGTGGTTACCTTGGTTGATCTAAAAGATCGACGCTTTGGCCGTCTAAGGAGAGTACGCCCAAGTGTTCGGCCTCTACCGCTAGTCCACACGAACAACCCGCCGGAATCCCATCACAGATTGCTATTGGAAAACTCCGGTTGCTAGACCGGCCCTTTTACCCTCTCTAATTCTCTATAGGATTCTCTCTATTTTACACAAGAACTATTAGCTCTTGAAATTATGATGATCAAAATAGCTTGACACCCACACTATATTTATAGTGTATATGGAGCCATCTATAAGAGTGGAGGAGAAGAAAACATTTTTCCAATAAAATAAGGAAAATATAATTGATTGATTTATCTCATTTATCATAATATCTTATATCAAATAAATCTAGGATATTGTCAATAACTTATATTGAATATTTCAATATATTATCAATATCTTATATTGATTATATTTATCTTATTACCATAAATCTATTTTTCCAAAAAATCTATTATATCTAATATTAATATTATGGTAATTTTATTAATTAAATTGCACAAACCAAATATATCCTATACACAAAAGAAAACTTGCGCCACTTTTATAGCCCATTTCACGTGTGTCATACACACAAATTTTAGCCATATATATTTAATTAATAATAGAATACTATGATTAATTAATTTGCAAAATCAATGTGTATCAATATACATAATTAAATTTCGACACATATACATCAACTATGTATATTTAATTAATCAACATAATTAATATCTTGTACTATATTTATTCATAATAAATAAATACTACCATATTAATTTACCACTATAACCTTTATAGTCTCGAGATAAATTTTCCTTATTTGGTTATCAACTATAACCACATTTTAATCCGGCTAGATGTTCTTATGTGTGTGACCCGATAGGCATCCGAATATGTTGGCCGTAGACACAAAGTGCAAATTACGAAAATGCCCTTCATGCCTAACGATCACGGGATAGCGTCTCAGCAACACACCGTGACCCCAATCATCGGAAGAGTCAAATGCAATGACTATCGCTTTTCATGTGAAACGATTACCATGTAACTTACAATCTTATCATTTGTAATAATATCCATACGGTCGTGCGTCGAGTGTCAAACATTAACGACCGCGATCTTATAACTGGATATCAGGCTCTCTCGAAGTAACTCGTTTACTCTACTTTGCAAAGATTCACAAGAGTAAGACATTCCTTATAAGAAGGCCATTTCGGATATTCGATCCCAATCATAGGATACGCGATTCCCGGACGATCAATCATGTATACTCCGCGATGCTTCAAAGATCACACCCAATCACTACCGCATGATCGCCCCGTGGCTAGGGGAAACCTCAATAGTGTCAAAGCATGACAATCCACACCGTGATGCCATGAAGACTCGGTCCTAAGGATAATTACACAACCGTCACATAGTGTGACACTTATCCGTGTAAGTGGGTCAGTCTAACGTACGCATTCTCTAATACACGTCCATACAGTCCAAGTGTCACTACACTTCGATAGACGAGATCTATCCCTGCCCTTAAAGACATAAGACATCTAATACGTGCTAGTCTGTTTATACTATCAATGCCCTGTTTAATAGTACATCAGCCTAGATACATTTAAGTATCAAACTTATTAAAGTGATTAGAGATCTCATCAACCATAATCGCCTATCATGGTTTCTCTATCACAGTTTAATACTAAGGACGTTATCATATAACAATTCATAATTGGTTCTTTAAAAGAACATATATATATATGACAAATGTAAAAGTCATTTAATATATGTATAAACACAAAGAAATAGTAGAAATGATCCGACCCGGTCGGATCCGGTCCAACCCAATTGGGTTTAGGACACTATTTCAACAATCTCCCACTTGGCCTAAAACCAATCACTAGCACACACATGACCAAGTTGAAACACAAGAATCTTATGCAATACTCGCAACCAGCCCTAGCCATAAACGGATCGCAATCCGTGGGGACTCAGACTATCTTCATACCATGCTCCAAATGACCAAGTCAAAGGAACCACCTCAACACACGCATGAATCTCTGACGAGACCTTGGTCCTTGCTTCTAGCAATGAATCCACTTACTATATCAGCTATATATAAAAGGTGGAAGAACCGTACAAGGTTCAGGAATGAACCTCATAGATCCATGTACTGCTCCCGCTGCGCCTCCAAGGCACTATTGTGTTTGGCCTAAGTTGTAGAGTTTACAGTGACCCATAGGCTAGAACATTTCCAGCTCACTGTATCACTTAATCAAAGTGACTTCAAACTCAGACATCAGCTCCCACTCACCTTCATAAGACTCAGGATATACGTCTGTATAACTATATTTATTCTCTTCCAAGCTTCGATAAACTAGGAAACCGTTCTTAACTTGTTTAAGGACATTCTCGACATTCACCAGATTTACTTTCATACTTGCTCGTGACTATTCATGGACTATGAACATCTGGCATTACTCTTATGATGGTTCCTATCGCAGTAGCAAAGGAAACCTTCATAATTATCATCATCTTTCACCTTATCTTTAGGACTAACGTCCTAACATAGATAGATCTTGAGAACACCGGCTATCAGTATCTTCTTACGCGATCTATGCTAAACTCTTTTAGCATCACATCTATATAGGTAAACTATAATCTAACAGCAGTTAAATCTATCGCTATAGATTCTTATTTCCAAAAATAAGAACTGCCAATCCAAGTGCTTTCGTAAAGACCTTGAACTACCAAACATTAATTCACTGTGACATGGGGTATTAATTCTCGAGAGAGATATCTTACCTTGCTCAAAAATCATAACACACTCCCACTATCCATATTGCACATGGGGCATATCCTTCTTTTGACTAAATCAAACAAAGAAATTGTCTAGAGAAACTTGTTTGAGTCCATAAATGGATCTCGTGGGATCACATATCATGTTATCGTCTATCAACATCGAGCTTTACGCTTTAACGTCTTCAACACTATCATATAGCCATGATACTGGTTATAACAAGCATAGTCCGAATAGAAAGTGGGCTCACCTTACGGGGACATTCCTCAGGTAAGACAGACTAGGTTCATAACCTGGTTGTCACCGATGGAATCTAATTCGGATATTATGGCTCTGGCCATATCTCTCAAACTGCGCTTTCAAACATTTTTTCATAAGTCGTGAGATATTCATTCATCAAGATGAACATACCAAAGAGCCCTTTTGGGCTTGAGGTTATCCACAGACTTACAGAACTTTTGTGTGCACTGAGCAGTGATTTACGCCTCATCGTTATGCGGCGTCTGCTCATGTTCCAATGGTTGAATATATCTTTGTGGTTCTCAAACTCTTTTGAGATCTTATTTACTCCCACTATCTCTTTTGGAAGAAACACTTCCTTTAGAAGACAGCATGTTTGGAGACAAACATTTTGCTCCGCGGACAGGTAAATAATATATAGCATACTTGCTAAGATACTCCACAAAGTCACATATGTCGTACTAGGCTCCAAGCCTTTCTGACTTTGCCTATGACAGCTTCAAATCATCGGTTAAGATAGATTTGACATTATCCTCTTCCATATCTAATATGGAATTTATTCAACCTTTATTCTTTGGAACTCGGTTAAGTATGAAGGCACTATCCCGAAACGGGTAAGGGATACTTCGTATGGCTTGCATCACACATTTATCATATAAAGTGTTGTTTTCATTTTGGGAACACAATCTAATTGCATATCCCAAAGATGGTATCCTTCAAGGGAGAATCTTATTCCTTTCAAGCGACTTCTGAAACACCCTTCAGGTATTAATTACTTCAATCCAATTGAAGATTAATTCCTAAGTAGCTCATCAATCTTATATTCGTACTAGCTCGAACTTTTCGGGCTTTCCGAATTGTCGTACTTTAATAAGTACATTCAACTATTTCTAAAACAGTCATAGAGATTAATAAACAATTATTGTGGCATTAATTGTCATAAGCCAACAAACATTGGTATGTTTAGGCTTTGGACAACTTTCTAGATTTTATAACATTTTCATAAAAGGGTATTTTAGTCCTCTTTGGATAAGATACGCATAACCCACATGATTCATAATCATATGGTTCAACATCATCAGAATGATGTTTAATTACACGCTTCCCTTCCAGAGAGATCATGTCTAGAACAACCACATATATCAAGGATAACAGCTATACAAATATTTAGTTGAGATCTCATCACATATATCTACTATCACTACTAGAATTTCTCGGATTTGTGACGGCGGTTTTCGTCACAAATTTGTCACTAACGCTCGTTTGTGACGAATCAGTGACGAATCGTATTTCCATCACAGAACACCCGTTGCAAATTTTTGAGTCGAAATTAACCTTATCACTAAGTTTTGTGACAAAGCGTGTGCGAAAGTCATACTTTGTGACATAGATATGACAAAAATTTAGTGATTAATCTGCAACAAAAATTATATTTTGGCAACGGATGTGTGACAAAATTTTCCGATAAGTTTGTGATGGAGTGTTGTATCAAAGTTGCTTCATAAAATAGCGACAAATGTACAACAAAAAAAATACGACAATTTTGTAACCAATGTTTTTTATGAAATAGTGATAACCATATCTTACAAATTTGATATGAATTTGTGACGATTGTTTACAATAAATTTGTGACAAAATTTTAGTGATTATTATGTGATGAATTCATGTGACAATTTTAGTACCAAATTTAGTGATAAAAATGTGACAATTATTCCATACACTTTTGCATTAATTTTGCAATGACTTTGTAACAAAATTTATAATTTACATTTTTACTATATTTATTATTTACAAAAAGTATATTCAATAATATAAATGTTCTCTTAAAAAAAAACGTTTCAATGGCATAAATAATCAAAACACTTCCATGATCATGAAAATGAAGCAAATCATATTATTCATAATTGAGTCAAATAGCATTTCAAAACATGAAATGAATATTATTCATGGTCGACGGACAAATACAAGAGACTATTGCTTTTATCACCGAAAACTTCTCAATCGTCTCTAAAAGTGTCGTGAGTTTTGCATCCCACTCAGATTCTTGACGATGTTGTTAAACATCGTGAAGAACTTGTTTAAAATCATGATGATCTCACTTGCACCGCTAGTACATGTCCACTGTGGCCTCTTTCAGCATATCATCCGGAATTTGGTTCCCTTTGTTCCTAAGATATGGTAGGACACCTGTCACTGTTCTTTAAACCTCTACGCCTTGGCCACCCAAAAGTAACTCCATCAAGAACATTCTCTGCAACAAAGTACCTGACCAAAGTAGGTAATCTTCAAATGTTAGGAATTTAGCAAAAACAAAAGAGGGAAGCTAAAAGAAAAGAAAAGGACGGTGCTTGGAAATGAATGGTATCATTGGGAAACTCAACAAACTAGGATAAAGGAGAGAAAACACTAACAATTTAATAAAAGAGTTATAGAAAGGAACATGTACCTCTCAGGGAACTGAAAAACAATGCCAATCCTTTCTGAGAATAATAATTCAGAGGTTCCACATGGAACTATGAGTCCCACGGATATTTGAGATCCCACCAATCCTGACCGAGTCTATTTCATGACAAGTATCCTCAAAACCTCGTGAAAACAATCATAGTTTCATTTTGTGCCAGGGTGACACGACGTATAATCCTCTTGGTTTTTAAGCTAAAAACTCGTCTAAATTATTAGAGGATTATGTCCTGGAGATCCAAAATTAATGTCGATGCAAAAGAGCCTAGCTTTTTCCCTGTTTCCCCTGCTATATTCTTAAGTGAAGATATATCTTGTTGTGCCTGTAACAAAGTGCAATATAGAACACCATGTTTACCGAAACTACTAATGTTATGGGGAAAACAAGTTACATTCATTCTTATATTACCCTCTTTCTTTTTCCAGCAGAACATATTAACTTAGGCAAAAAGAGGGATAAAGTGGGGTTTATATATTTGTAAATATGTTTCCTAGGCTTAGGAAAATATATATAGTCTTACAAATACCTGAAAAGATATCCGTTAATGCGATCGCTTGTAGAGGCATCAATTAGAGAACTACCGGATGGTTGACCAAAAAGGTCGGCACTAGAAATGGAACTCGACCTTTGCAAAGAAGCGGCAAGAAAAAAAAAAGAGAACATAAATCATGCACATCACTGATGGCATCATTCATGAACTCTGTACTACTTAATATCAATAACGGAGTCGACGGTTATACAGAATAAAGGAAAACAAAAAACCATGGTAAAAACAGGCTTCATAGACTTGCAAATCTCCTTGAGAATATGACAAACCTAGGGAAAATAAGTGCAGAAAAGAAAGCCCGTGCGAAAACCTCGCAGGAAGGAAGTCAAGCTTCAGATCATTGGCTTTGTTTCGATCACCAAAAATCAAGCGGAAGAAATAGATTTTGCATTTGAAAATTTCTTCCTAGCTTCATCGGTTTCCTCAACTGCATAACATAAGGAGATGATCAAGTTCAAACGCAGATGTAATAAATAAATAAAACAAGAGATTCCAATTAAGAAACAAAGCAACTCCACATAATTTGAGAAATAAGGGATAGATATTAGGCAAGGTAGAAAAATGATGCAACAAGAATCGATGAAAACTATTAAATATCCGACACAAGAAAGAGTGCTTTGTCATGCTCAAGTAAGTCCTAGAAAACAGGGGCTCGATAAGCATCACGTTACGAATTCATCAAGTGCTTTATTCCTTTTCTATCTATCCCTTAGGCACTTGTCTCGACATCAAGAATCGGACGGTGAAAGGAACGAAAATTATCCCAATGAACATTGTGGAACTCTTGAATGATTATAAAATTCAGCCAGGGCCAATTAAATACATCTCCACATTATATAGTAATTTTAAGCTTTAACATACCAACAGCTAAACAAACCAGAACATAACACTTCCAATGCATTAATAAAACTGTGAAATGATGCTAATCAAGAACAAACAGAGCACACGTAAGGATAAAGCTCACTATTTCTAAGCAAACACTACAGAATCTGAAATAACAACTGTCATTAGAAACCATGAGCTATCACTCAGCTAATTAATTTAAAGTAATCCATCAAATTCTGAGCGCCAATGTATTATTTAACATTGAACACCAATCTCTACACAGAGTATCAAAGATCAGCTTATAATTTGTTAAAAGACAATTTAAAATTCTGAAAGAGATAGAAGAAGATGCTTACTGTACCAGTTTTTGCTCGACCAACTAAATCATGCCCATCCAAAATAGTATCAAACGTCATTGCTTGAATAAGATACAAAAAAAGTTATCTTATTAGCTATCAAAGCTTCATTCAGCTTATCTGATAATCTAAACATAGACAAGGTGTTTGGATTCTCCTTCTCCTTTTCTCCAGCCTTTTAGATTTCTTTTTCCGCTTCTTAGCTTCCGACGAGACCATCGGCTCCCCTAATTCCGAGCTCGCCTCGACTCTCTATACTCCTTCTTTCGCGCCCGGCTCCTTCTTCTTGATCTTCTTCTCCAATCCAATCGAATTACTTTTAACATCACCAGACAAATCGCAATCGGACGGTGAAAGGAATGAAATCGTCCGTTGAACATAACGCACAAGCACCGGTGAACGGAACGCTTGATCGCGCGTTAGCAAGAAGATCGGGTGACGGCAAACCGAAAGTTTGAGTAGGGTTTTGTGAATTTTGTGAATTTCCTGGAGAAATGTTTTTGTAAATGAAAAAAATATATTGAAAGTTAAGAGGACACGGAGAAAGAAATGCAATTAAGAAATTACTACGCACTCTTTACGACGTGCGTTAAAAGCACGTCGTAAATTTAAACTATATCAAATTTTACGACGCACATTTATTGCACGTCGTAAACTGTACGTCGTGAAATCTCTATTTTCCTTGAGTATCGAATCATTAACTCGCTATCGGGTTTCATACCATGAACTCACTAACGAACCTCGGGTTTCATACCATGAACTCACTAACGAACCCCGGGTTTCAAATCATTAACTCACTAACGAACCTAGGGTTTCAACTCATTAACTCATGCCTAGCTAACTAATGAACCTCGGGTTTCATATCATGAACTCATGAACTCAGTAACGAATCTCGAGTTTCGAATCACTAACTCACTAACACACCTCAAGTTTCAAATCATTAACTCTTGACTAACTAATGAACCTCAGGCTTCGAATCATTAACTCACTAACGAACGTTGGGTTTCACATCATAAACTCACTAACGAACCTCAGGTTTTAACCGATTAAATAACGAACCCCGGGTTTGAAATTACTACTCAATAACGAACCTTGAGTTTGAATCACAACTCAATATTGAACCTCGGGATTGAACTTGGTAAGCTAAAGACCCACAATGGGCTTGTCTTGTCCGCCCGCATGACCATTTTGACCCTTTTTGGCCCAAAACGCTCACGAGCTTGTCTTGATTTGGCCCTTTTGACCATTTTGACCCGAACCGCCCAAACATCCAATGTCGATAATCTTTGGGTTATACCCATGTCAATTTTTGTACATTATATGTATTTGAAATACGAAATTAAGTTCACTATATATTTATATAATATACGAAGAAGTATAACACTAGTCTTTTGTCATGTATATATTTTGTCACAATACCGTCGCAACTTTTTTATAAAAATAATCTTTTTATGTTTTTTCACTAATTTGTAGCAATGATGTCGCGAATTAGTGACAAACCATTTTAATCACAAATTTTCATCACAAACCCGGGAAATTTGTAGCTATATTGTCGAAGATATGTGACAATTTTGCGATGTGTGATGAGATATGTCGGTTAAGCGTAGCAATTAACAGCGAAGACTTTTATGACCAAGCCAGTTTATCACATAATTCTCATAAATTATGGCGCCCGAATTTGGCGCGAAGATTTGTGACAAAACAGTCACATACATTTTGCCACGTACATATTTTGTCACAATATTGTCTCAATTTATTGCAAAAAAAAGAATTACGCGGTTTGTCGCTAATTCGTAGCAATTTTGTGGAAAATATGTGACAATTTTGCGATGTGGACAGGTATGTCGGTTAGTGGTAGATTAGCAACGAAGACATTTATGACCAAGCCAGTTTGTCACAGAATTCTCACAAATTATGGCGCCCGAATTTGGCGCAAAGATTTGTGACAAAATAGCCACATACATTTTGCCATGTACATATTTTGTCACAATTTCGTCCCTATTTATTGCAAAAAAAATATTTATGTGGTTTGTCGCTAATTCGTAGCAATATTGTCGGAAATTTGTGACGAACAGTTTTCGACACAAAAATTCGTCACAAATCCGGGAAATTCTAGTAGTGTATATAGTGACATCAATCTAGTATGTTAGATTCAGTGACCTTCCAACTTTATCGGAATAACATTTATTCTTTACAATTGAATATGTCTACTAAATCCCAACAAATAACTGAAAGTATGTTCTTCATAAGAACCGGAATATAATAACATTTATTTAGTTCCCTTATCAGTTTATTAGATCCAGAATGTGGTAAGTGTTACAACGTTTGCTTCACCTTCCATCCCTGTACTTAATCTTTCTAATTTAATCACACTCGTAAGATATCATATATCTAATAGTTGACTTTCACTTGGATAGATTTATCTCAACTCATTTGTCTAGAATATAAACTTCAATAAGTTCTCTATTAAAGCACATGCCCTAACTTTCATTTTAATCCTTCAAGCACTTGTAAATATTTCTTAGTGTAGTTTTAATAAGACTTAAGAAATATCACAAGAGCTATGTCTTCAATTTCCTTTCATAAAGAAAATCTAAAGTTTATTAAATAGTTTATCCAACCTTTTGATTCGTATCAAAACATTGACCATTTAATTAACCTTTAAGCAACGATTAAAGAAATAAGTCGATACTCAAAACTTACAATTTTGAAAACAACCTTTCCAAAATTCGATGTGGTCATTCTTATCCAACGTTTGAATTAATTGTCATCGTATGACTGAATGATCACATTGGATCATATCTAATGAGCTTCCGCTTTTCTTTAATAAATTAAAGTCTCAGAGGACTCCATCAAATATGTAGTCTCCTTGTCTCTAACTATTATAACGGGATTGCTCGTGTCATTGCTTTATTTTAAAAGGATTAAAATTTACTTAACCATTCTTGAGAACGTTTCTCAAACAATTATATTTGGTTTTACTAATCGAGAATAAAACATAAATATAAAGTTTGCTAAAACTACAACATAAAAATAAAGATAAAAGAGTGTTGTTATCTATACACGCAAAATCAAATATGGTCTTTGGGATTATGATTTTTCTCCCACTAGTCAACTACTCCCAATTGACTTTCAAGAATTTTTTTCAAAATCCTTTAGTGGCTGGAATCCTATCTAGTTGACTCGATCCCCGACGTGGGCCGATCAACCGTGTCAATTTTGACGGGTAGGTACTTCTTACCAATCGCGTCTAACACGACTTCCAGTGGTTTGACTAGTCAACTCTTTGACAATTCACATCGTCTATGTGATAGTCAACATTATGTCTCTAAAATCAGACGGTCCTGACGCGGGCCAATCACCGCAAGATTCTTAGTCGAGTCGTAACCCAAGTATTCATGAGATCTCATAACGATCATATCTCGATAATGATGATATACCCGTGGTAGAGTCAACTCCCGACGTGGGCGATCGTTGGATCCGAACAAGGGCTCTTCACCGTCACTATAATATTGGGAGACATATTATAACTCGATTTTTGTTGTGGGAGTAATTTTAAATTAATTCACTTAATTAATTTCGAATTAATTATCTTAATTAATTTAATTACGGTCTCATCAAATATATCTATCTCTATAGACATACATCCTACACATTTATCTAGATCGTGCCTAGTCATGCATCTATCATATCATATAAAATAAATACAAGCACAAAATAGATAAATACGTAAAGTAACCGGTATGATCATGGACTTTTCCTAGGTGCGGTTTCGAATACAAACTGACGAAACCGCGGGTCACAGTCTAAAGGTAGCTGCAACCGCCAATAGGATCTTTAATGCTCCATTCTCCAATGGAATCTTTATTTTCATCTTTCTTTGGTCTTCATCTTCTGCTCCATTCTTGTTACATTTAATTCTATCTAATAAAATAAATACACCCGCCGCACACGGGGGGAGCTAACGGGAATGAGATAAAATGTAGAAAAAAATAAACCAGGTCACGTTCTTCATAACGGCTCAGGACAATTTTTAAACCAACGAGAAAATTAAATCATTCACATCTATCCTATTTGGTCGAGTCCACGATCAATCGGGGTCCATATAATCATATTATATCTACTATATCTAATCCATACAATAACATCTTATGAAAAAGATAAAATTAAAAATTAACTACTTGCGCCTTAATTAATCAATTAACATTTAATCTATTAAATAATTTTATCCAATCAATTAACTAATTAACATTTAATTAATTAAATGATTTTAATTGAAATAAAATTAACGATTAATTTTAAGCGATTTTAATTTTAATTTTAATTATTTAGAATTATTCCAAAATAAATCAAAATTAAAATTATGTCTCTTTTTTTTTCTTTCCTTTTGATTTGTAATCAAAGGAATGCCTTTGGTTTCTAAACCAAAGGCATCTTCCTAAACCAAATTTGGTTTTAGCGTAACCACTTTATAAAATCAAAATTTTGGAAGTAAATTTTGCGCCTCAAGCATTTTACAAATCAAATATTTGAAAAAAGGTTCAAGCGTATTCAAATCAAATATTTGGAAAGGCCAAATAATTTTGGTTCAAGCTCGCCACTTTTCAAAATCAAAATTTTGGAAGTGGCGCAAGCAGACCTTTACAAATCAAATATTTGAAAAAGATTGCAGTCTATTCCAAATCAAATATTGGAAACGCCAATATTATTTTAATGCCGTGTGGCATCTAATACCCAAACTATTTAAACCATTAGTTAACCACATGACACAACTAAACAAAGGAGAAATTATCAATCACAACTATGAACCATATTGAATCACAAAATACACAAAACAAAAATTTGGAGATCCGCCAGCATTGACCGGTCAACCGATCGCCGGCGAGTTAAGTTAGCTCGCCGCCGCCGCACCCACCGCCGCCCGGTGGTGGTGCCAGCATCGCCATCGGCCGAGCACCACCCGATCTCGTTTTTTTTCTTTTCATTTATCACTTTTGCGAATAAAAAATCTTTCATCTTTTAATTATGTGATTTAAACGATAAAATTAACTACGCAATAATGCTTATTGCTTAAGCTCGAAGCTCGCTCTGATACCACTGTTAGAAAATCTACGTGGGAACGCAGCGGAATTCAAAAATTTGATTTCCTTTTACCCAAGATCGACTTCGTTTAAGCAATAAACAATTAAGCTAGTAGACGGTGGTTACCTTGGTTGATCTAAAAGATCGACGCTTTGACCGTCTAATGAGAGTAGTTCTGCATAGAGCCGCCCAAGTGTTCGGCCTCTACCGCTAGTCCACACGAACAGCCCGCCGGAATCCCATCACGGATTGCTATTGGAAAACTTCGGTTGCTAGACCGGCCCTTTTCCCCTCTCCAACTCTCTATATGATGCTATCTATTTTACACAAAAACTATTAGCTCTTGAAATTATGATGATCAAAAGAGCTTGACACCCACACTATATTTATAGTGTATATGGCGCCATCTATAAGAGTGGAGGAGAAGAAAATCTTTTCCAATAAAATAAGGAAAATATAATTGATTGATTTATCTCATTTATTATAATATCTTATATCAAATAAATCTAGAATATTGTCAATATCTTATATTGAATATTTCCAATATATTGTCAATATTTTATATTGATTATATTTATCTTATTACCATAAATCTATTTTTCCAAAAAATCTATTAATATCTAATATTAATATTATGGTAATCTTATTAATTAAATTGCACAAACCAAATATATCCTATACACAAAAGAAAACTTGCGCCACTTTTATAGCCCATTTCACGTGTGTCATTCACACAAATTTTAGCCATATATATTTAATTAATAATATAATACTATGATTAATTAATTTGCAAAATCAATGTGTATCAATATACATAATTAAATTTCGACACATATACATCAACTATGTATATTTAATTAATCAACATAATTAATATCTTGTACTATATTTATTCATAATAAATAAATACCATCATATTAATTTACCACTATAACCTTTATAGTCTCGAGATAAACTTTCCTTATTTGGTTATCAACTATAACCACATTTTAATCTGGCTAGATGTTCTTATGTGTGTGACTCAATAGGCTTCCGAATATGTTGGCCGTAGACACAAAGTGCAAATTACTTAAAATGCCCTTCATGCTTAACGATCACGGGATAGCGTCTAAAGCAACACACCGTGACCCCAATCATCGGAAGAGTCAAATGCAATGACTCTCGCGCTTTCATGTGAAACAGATTACCATGTAACTTACAATCCTATCATTTGTAATAATATCTATACGGTCGTATATCGTCGAGTGTCAAACATTAACGATCAGATCTTATAATCCTGGATATTAGGCTCTCTCAAGTAACTCGTTTACTCCTACTTTGCAAAGATTCACGAGAGTAAGACATTCCTTATAAGAAGGCCATTTCGGATATTCGATCCCAATCATAGGATACGCGATTCTCCGGACGACCAATCATGTATCTCCGCGATGCTTGAAGATCACACCCAATCACTACCGCATGATCGCCCGTGGCTGTGGAAACCTCAATAGTGTCAAAGCATGACAATCCACACCGTGATGCCATGAAGACTCGGTCCTAAGGATAATTACACAACCGTCACATAAAGTGTGACACTTATCCGTGTAAGTGAGCGGCCTAACGCACGCATTCTCTAATACACGCCCACGCATACGGTCCAAGTGTCACTACACTTCGATAGAGCGAGATCTATCCCTCGCCCTAAAAGCAGAAGACATCTAATACGTGCTAGTCTGTTTTATACTATCAATGCCCTGTTTAATAGTACATCACCTAGATACATTTAAGTATCAAACTTATTAAAGTGATTAGAGATCTCATCAACCATAATCGCCTATCATGGTTTCTCTATCACAGTTTAATACTAATGACGTTATCATATAACAATTCATAATTGGTTCTTTAAAAGAACATATATATATATATATATATATATATATATATATATATATATGACAACAGAAAAGCCATTTAATATATGTATAAACATAAAGAAATAGTAGAAATGATCCGACACGGTCGGATCCGGTCCAACCCGATTGGGTTTAGGACACTATTTCAACACTTCCGACCCGGTACTTTGCCGGTTAAGGTTGGTCGTTACTGTTGGAAGTAGCGCCCGAAAGATAATTTATGTAATTGTTTTTATAATTAATAAATGACAGATGTATTCTCATCTTATTATTTGCTTCATGCTTATATTTAATACATTACTGAAAACCCCAAGTCGTATCATATGTAGCCATATAACTTAGTGTGTGTCACACATGAGTATAAAGTTTATGGTGATACACTTGAAATATTAGTCCGTGGTGAACTTAATCGAAGTATGAGGTCTATTGATTAAACCACCATTAATGCGCCCCATAACACTTTAAGGTGTGACCGTCTTATTCGGACCGTCGACATTGGTTGTCTAAGTGGGGCATTTATATATGATGTAGTCTACCGATTTAATCTGAGTTTCTCATATAATTCCGTGATTGAGAAATCTTATTAAATCACAAGATGATCATATATGGATTAACCTTAATCCTGAAGTGATTGCATACTCCTACTGGTTTCAGGATAGAGTTTGATGTGTTCGTTACGGATCGCTAAGAGGCGCGGTCCGAATCACTTTCACGTTGACACTATTCTAGAATGAGTGAGAAAGTGTGTGTCTCACAGAAATGGAATCCATTCCTTCCTGCGGGAAGTAGAAAGACAATCCCCTTATTTGTTAATCCTAAAATTAATCGATCCCGGGAGTTCGTATTGGTTATGAACTAATTGATCACTAGTGGGTTATGATAAATAAGGATAAGATGTATCATGCTTCATTACGGATAGTCTATGGAGGGTTAGTTTATATGAAATGATTATATCAATGGACACTTATCGACTCAACTCGACGTTTTGATAATAAGTTATATCTATAATCGATAGAGTTCAGTTTCGGATTTATGGTGGCGTAACTCCGGAATTAATGAGTTGAGTAGAAATGTTCTGTTCGATATTATTCAATTTATTGTAATTTGCTTTGGTTATAGTCACATGGTTAAGGGTTGGCTCTCCTAACACGCGCGAGTGTTTTCATTTTATGGAACTCGAGAATAAATTAAATATTTGGTCTATTTAATGAATATGCAATATTATTTATTTGGTAAATAATATGTAAAATAGAAAATACATTATCTATTAAAAATGATAATGTAAGTGGTGCCCCATGTGGTTAATTTAGGAGAAGAAATTTTTCTAAATTATATCAAATGTGTAATTAATTAATTATCTATTTGTTGGATAATTAATGGAAAAATAAGAGATTGATTTTTTGGGAATTATCTCTTATTTTTGTGGCAAAAATTTCTTTTCCTTATGGGGATAGATATTTGTGGTGTGAAAATGATAACTCTATTGACTAATTATTTTTCTATATAAAGAGAGTTCCTCCCAACACTATACACACACATAATTGCGCCACATTGAAAAATAAAGGAAGAAAAATTAGTTCTTTTTTAATCGTTTAAAGAAGAAAACCGCAGAGTTTTTTTTGTGCATATTCGAGGATGTTTACTGCGAGGATCGGCGTCGACGCCCGTCGTCATTGGGAGACACAATCCAGAAAACTACGGCATCTCCCTTGGGTCGACTATCTCTTTCTCTCCGATAAGGTAAATCTTCAACCTTCTCGTAGGATTAATTACTTATGTCTCATTTAGCGTTTGGATTTATACAAATTTTTATTTTAGAATGGTTTTATACATTTAAAAAACCGATTGTAAACCTTCCGTTAATTGCCTCAAGGTCTTGCGCCGGCGGCTGCTTATCGTTCTCGTTTCTTCGACGGTATAGTACTGCTCCCTCGGGTAAGAACTTGTTTTTTTCATTGTCGGCCCATTAGATGATTAGGTTTTCATTTATTTAGGTCCAAATCAAAGGCAGGTTAGGGGAGGTTTACCAATTGAGCAGAGGCGCTGTGCGCCCTGATTAATTGTTTCTAAATTCTCTAGTCATTCTTGTTTTGAAAATAAATCCCAAAGGTCCTAAAATTGTTTTCATTGAATTAAAGGATTTGCGCTTGTAAATATGTTGATGTTGCGTTCTATTCAGTTATTGTTCTTGATTGCATAGCTTTTAGATCCTACCCAATTATTGGATTTTTGATGGATGGCTTCAGAATTTTTCTGCCTTATAGTTGAAACTTACCCAAGTTCTTCTCTTGTGATTAGTTAGCTGTCTATTTCAGCTGGAGACTGTCCAACTTCGGTAAGGGGTGGTGTTTCATTTTCCATCTTCTTAACTTTAGTTTGATTTACTTGTAATACAAAAGCTTCCTCTGGTTTTCTGAAAGAAATTCTTACCCCTCCCGCATACGAGTCTTAGGGTTGAAAAATTGAGTGTAAACTGATTTCCATATGATCCTCGTTTTCCCATTGGTCAGGCCAAAGTGTTGTGCCCAAACCACAACTGTTTGTCTTCTTAAATGAGCTTTTTCTGCTCATTCTCATTAGACTGCTTTTAAAGTCAAACGTAGAGGTGAAAGCTGAAAGGAGATCGTAGAGTAGGAAGAAGAACATTTAATAATTAAGGTTTCCATGTTTCTTTGCTGCATTGATTGAGCTTGCTGGGTGTTCTTTACATATGGTTGTTTGCTGATTGATTTCAATACGTTATCTGTCAAAAGAATCATACTTGAGTAGACTATTAGGTTCTCTGTCAGGTAGCAAGTAGTTTGGTTTTTCATCAAGAAATCATTGCAATTTCTTCCAGCCTTAACGTGTTCTTTTGCTAAGATCTTGGTCTGTTTGGTGATTGTGGAGCTTCTTTTTTTTTTCTTGGTTGAAAATCATGGTAACCTAGTTCATGTTAACGGTTATTATTGGTTTTGTTTGTTGTCACTGAGGGAGGATTTAGTGCATGAAACTGTTAGTTTTCCAAATTCGGAATAGATTGTGCAGTCACTGTGTGATTGATTGTGTATGAATCGGGGAATCGAATTTTCGGAACCTTGGAGAATGGTTGAATTAGGATTAGTGTAGTTGTATGGAGCTTTGCAGCTCCAAATTCCTTAAACCCTAGTGAGCATCACTTTGCTTGTTTTGACTTCCTTCTTCCTGGTCTATCTATATGCCTTTATCCGTTTCTAAACTGACTTGCATGTCTCCCTGTTGGCCCACACACACACACCCCTTTTCCCCCTCATTTTCCCACACTGATTTGGAGTCTTTGCTCTCTTTTCTTCTCCGAGTCTCCCTCCTTTAGCTTGATATGCAGACGGAAGGTGTTTATTGGCCTGTCCTTTAATGAGTTAGACTCTTTTCTCTTACTGATTTTGCTTTATTTGGAAGTATGCGTCATTACTTAATTTTTGGTTGTTGTGATAGTTTTGTTAGATTATATACATGTGATTATTTAATTTACGTTTGAGGCAATGTGAGAACTGGTTACTTAAAAGGATACGTCATGTATCAGTGTTGGTTGAGCTACATTGACGATTGCTGAATTATGCTTTCTTCATTCATATTATTACCCTCAATATTCTTAGGACCCATGCTTTGTTTTTGCTTATACTATTTACCTTTTCGTCTTGTTATATAATGCAAAATTGCTGCCTTTTTTTTGGCTACCCCTGAAGTTTATATATATCAAGAAACAATTGATTGGAAATGAGATTGGCTGAATGAGTGGGGAAGGGAGCTTGCGTGCTAGTGTGTTGTGTATGCTCTATTGGCTTTGCGACGTGTAATATGTTTGTGTTCTCACTGCAGTTAGGATCATGCCGAAGGTGAAGACAAGCCGTGTTAAATATCCAGAGGGATGGGAGTTAATTGAACCTACTCTTCGTGAACTGCAAGCTAAGATGAGAGAAGGTTTTGATCACATGATGTCTAATTTATGCCAGATTTCCCTTTTTTAATAAAATATATATATATATATATATATACCTTGCTTGACTGACATTTTTTCCCTGCTTTCAGCTGAGAATGACCCACATGATGGGAAAAGAAAATGCGAGGGTTTGTGGCCAATATTCAAAATAGCCCATCAAAAGAGCCGTTACATCTACGACCTTTATTATAAGAGGAACGAGATCTCCAAGGAATTGTACGAGTTTTGTTTAGACCAGGGACATGCTGACCGCAATTTGATTGCCAAGTGGAAAAAGGTACTTTAGTTAACTTTGTGTTTATTTCAGTAGGGGCTCTGAAAAGTCGAACCTCACACACCGGCATGGTGCCACTAAAAACGCCCTTTTCAATGTTGCACTGAAGTTTATAGTTTTCTCAATTGATTATGTCCTTTGTTGGAAGCATTAGCTGCATTTACTGCTTGATTATGCTTCTGCCATCAATTTGACAAATGGTTTTACATGCTGACACTATAATTTGGATGGGTTAAAGGCACATTATGTAGGGTTAATTGTCATGTATACTTGAGGCACTTGTCTAGTTGTCTGTTTGAATTTGTTTGTATGTATGTAATGGTTTGATTATGATGGTAATGTTGAAAAAATATTTGCAGCCTGGATATGAAAGGCTCTGCTGCTTGAAATGCATTCAACCGAGAGACCACAATTTCCAGACAACGTGCGTATGCCGTGTCCCAAAGCATCTTAGGGAGGAGAAGGTTATAGAGTGTGTGCATTGTGGCTGTAGGGGCTGTGCCAGTGGAGATTGAGATTACTACATGATGAGGTGGCCATGGCCATCGCCATCGCCATCGCCATCACAAAGCTGGTCGGTCTCTGATTTCTTTCCAAGCCTTGTGTTGTATGATTAAATGAGCTGAACTGAGAGCTGATGAGAGTTTGTAATCCTTGTGATTTGTTTGGGAACTGTAAGAAGGCAAATATAACCATGTGCCTGTTGTATCTATCTTTCACATTTTGTAAACTTGATTACGATTACGATGCTTCTTTTTCCTAGTAAAAGTTGATATTTCAGACTTAATTTGGGTGTGATTTGATTATCAAATTTACTACAAAAACTGTTTTAGTCATCTAAAATTGTTTTTATTTCGTACAGAGAATAAACTCTTATCCAAATAATACTATAGTTATAGCACTTTCAGAAATAAAGGATAGATGCGACTTCTTATTTTTTGCTGTTGAGAATTTAAGGGTAATAAATTCTTAATTATGCAAAACACATTAATTAATTAATTTTTCTTCTTAGTCACGAGTAGGGTTATTGTCTGTCTTTTTGGGTAGAATATGGAAGGAGTCTCTGCTCTTTGCAAGTGTTGATAGCTCCACTGTACATCTTCAAGGGTATATTTGTAATCAAACTTCTTTGATGAAAACGACTCTTTGCCTATATTCTTCGGGACGCCTTTTATCGTGACCATATAACGTTTAAGTCAATACTTATCTATCTCTTCAACTATTTAAACTTTTATTAGATGAACTAACTCGATAAATACGTATATGTGTGTGTCGTAAAAAACTTACTCAGCGGGGAGATGATATTCGGGCCATTTATCTTTGAGCATTTTCATGACATCATAAATGGTGGCATCATGAGAAGAGCAAATGTATCTTTTCATTAATTAATTAATTAATTAATTATTAGGTTAAACATAAAATAGAAAATAAATAGATTAAATTTCATTTTATATTCTTACCCTTTTTGAAATTTCAGAATGTTACAAAAGGGCCTATATTTCGGGACGGAGGGAGTGTAATATATATATGAACAACAAACAATCAAATATATGAAATTTCGGGGTGTTACAAAAGGCCCTATTTCTATGGGCAGGGGCGGCGCCAATAAGGGGGTTATGGGTCACCTGACCCTCTAAAATATTAAAAAAATAATATTATAGGCATATTTTACACTATTTAAAAATTTTATACACTAATCTCTACTAACTGACCCTCTAATTTTTTGAAATGTTAACCTTTGACCCATATCATACTTAGATATTTAAAATTAATGTTTATAAACTCAGAAATATTTAATCATTAAGTAGACGATGTCGACAAAATTATTTTTCATTGTCGAAATTACTTGTGTTCAAATTCATTCGCGTAAATTCACTATCGAAATTCACTAATTTTCAAAATTCATCATGATTCTATGGATTTTTATTATATATTTGGATTTTTATTAGTAAATTTTTCGTCCATTTGGTGCTAAAAAATAAAAATCAAATCAAATAGACTCGTTATTCTTAAAAATATTTCGACTTTGACAATTTTCAAATAAACCCATCAACTTATTGGTTTTGGCGTTCCTGAAGCCATGTCTATGGGTTATTATATATTTGGTTTTTATTAGTAAATTTTTTCGTCCTTTTGGTGGAAAAAGATAAAAATCAAATCAAATAGACTCGTCGACTTTGACAATCAAATAAACCCATCAACTTAATTGGTTTTGGTGTTAGAAATGAGAAATTTTAATATGCAACATTTATATCAAATAACATATATTAGAGCATTTTATTTTTATTCGTTTTCATATAATAAATTTTTATTCTGTGTATACAATCTTGTAATGTAGGTTAGTTGGTACGATATTTCTACAAAGTAGATGTGATTTGTAAAATATCGTTGCTAGTTACTCGCTGGCTAATGCATGACGTTTCACAACTTGAGGAAGTCGGTGAAAGGGATTTCCCGCCCCTAGCCAGAGGCGGATGTACACACACCACAATGGGGTCCACGGACCCTGCTGAACCGAAGAAAAATAATGTATATTATATCGGAAAAAAATTTGTACACCCGCTGAAAAAGAATATTACATAGATAAAGTATTTCGACATCTCCTGAATATTTTTTCTGGCTCCACCACTGCCCCTAGCTACTTACCTGAGATGATAAAAGCGTACGCCCGACAAGAGGAATTATTTATTTCTCATAAATCGAGGCCGGCCGAGTTGAAGCATCTCTCCTCCCCTCCGCAACATTCTAATAAAATTCTTGAATCGTGAAAAAGTCATGTCAATGACTTGTTGAACAGCCAAAGCCGTCTAATTATTTTTTAAACCAAAGCCGTTTAAAATTAATTAACTACGAAATCCTTGACTTTCCACAAAATTATTAAGAAGAGAAACAAATTTTTGAGTATATATGCATTTAGGGTATTCGTCACTTTAATCTTTCGTGTTGTAAACACATTTTATGTCTTTGATTATCAATTAACAGGCTTTCACTAGTATAAAAAGAGTATGATATCCAATTGTTTTGACCATTTTGTTACGACAGTAGCATTTTATTTATCTATTTAAAAAGGGCCCATATTTATTATTGTTTAAAAATCAATCACTAAGCACCAAGCGATAGAAGTTAAAACATTTTTCTGTATTATTATTATTATACAAAGTGGAAACTTCTACTAATTTTCGTGTTAAGTGTATTTAATTAAGTAAGATAGGGTGTCGTTTTCATTTGGTTTAGAAAGTCAGATGAAGGCTGCTTATAATGATTTCATCAAATTAACAATATTATGTAGATTTTAGTCCTCAAAACCAGTCAGTTTTTCGTTTGCCTAATTCGGTTGACTTGAAGCTGATAGCAATTTTTTTTTTCTTTTCTTTTCTTTGGGTCTTAATTCTACCGGTACATCACACTAGAATCGATTTTGTGGACTTGGTTCTGAAATCAAGAACCGACTTCTTGTAGGTTTTGGAGTAAAAAACCGACTTTCCCAGTGTCGATTCTCAAAATGCAACTACGGAAAGACGGTTTTTGACTTTAGAACCGATTTTCACAAAGATCGATTTTAACGTAGTCACACACAGATCAGAGAGGAATGTACACACAATGAAATAATAACCTATTTTCTTTTTCTTAGTCATAGTCAAGTGTTCAGTTGAGATGCAGAGACCGAGTAATAGACATGTATACATTTCCATCACATATCAAATAGTAATCCAATCTAAAGCAAAAGAGTGGCAAGCTAAAATTACAATACAAATAGCATACAAAAAAAAAAAAGAAAAAAAAACAAGTTCCATCACAAAAATGCTTGGAATCTATATTGTGATTCTAGGACTTTTTACAGACAGTTTAGCTGCACTTGCACAGCAACTTTATCCAGGAAATTTCATGGTAGGATGCAACAATACTGGTGCAGCAGCATATCCTTCTGCTTATCTATACACCTGCAATGGAGAAATACAGTTTTGCCAATCGTTTATGATATTCAGATCACAACATGAATACAACTCAGTAACCACCATTTCAAAGCTCACATCATCATCCCCTGAAGAAATAGCTCGCATCAACAACGTGTCCATGTCTGCTTTCTTCCCTTTTGATAAAGAGGTAATTGTTCCTGTAAATTGTTCTTGTTCAAATCAGTACTACTACTACCAGGCTAACACGTCTTACGTTGTCCATAACTCTCATGAATCCTACTTTTCAATCGCGAATGACACCTACCAAGGCCTGTCTACCTGTGATGCACTTGAAAATGAAAATTTTAAGGATGAAAATGATGTTGAAATTGGTATCAATTTGAAGGTTCCTCTTCGATGTGCGTGTCCTACCAAAAATCAGACTACAAATGGTGTGAATTACTTGTTGACATACCTGATTACTTGGAATGATACTACTGAAAGGATCAGTAACCAGTTTAATGTTACTGTTGACTCTGTAGTTAATGCTAATGGTTTCTCTGATGAAGATCAAACTATTTTTCCTTTCACAACTCTTTTAATTCCTTTGTTCAAGGAACCTTCAAGCTCCCAAACCATAGTTCCATCTTTTCCGGTTGAATCCCGTCCTGAATTTACATCGCTTTCTAAGAACAATAAGATTAAATCTTACAAAAGAATTTATATTGGGATAGCAATTGGAAGTACCATGAGTGTCGTATGCTGCGTATTGTTTTTGGTTTTCTCGTATCACAAGGGAAGGAAGGTTGATGATGGAGCCTCTGATGAGAATAAAAGGATGAAGAAGTCAAACCTGCCTGAGAATATACTGACTAACATTGCTAATGATGATCAGATGCTGAAAATATACGAGTTTAAAGAACTCGAAGCAGCAACAGAAAGCTTTACATTACAGAAGAGGCTAAGCGATTCTGTGTATCGTGGAGTTCTTCGAGGGAAATCAATGGCTATTAAAAAGATGAGCAAAGATGTAAAGAAAGATGTTCACATTCTTCAAAAGCTAAATCACTTCAATGTGATTACTCTTTGTGGAGCTTGCCAAAAGAATGATGTATACTATCTCGTATACGAATTCATGGAAAACCGATCCCTAAAAGAATGGCTCCATGAGAACAGCAACCCCGAAATAAAAATCTGGAAGTTTAGGATCCGTATCGCTTTAGATGTAGCAAGTGGGCTTGAATATCTACACAATTTCACATATCCTGCATATGTACACAGAGACTTGAATAGCAGCAATATTTTACTGAATGGAGACCTTAGAGCAAAAATAACAAATTTTAGCTGTGCTAGATCATCAAACAGGATACAGGCATGGACATCAGCTTCCCGGCTTTATCAAGGAACAAAAGGCTATGCTGCACCTGAATTTGCAGAAACCGGTGAGGTAACTCCCAAAATGGATGTTTATGCATTTGGGGTTGTTCTTATGGAATTGATCACCGGCAAGGAAGCCGTGTTTGAGTGGGATGGAGAAGAGATTTTTCTTTCGGATGTAGCGAAATTAATCACTGATGGGGAAAATGAGGGAAATTCTGATGTCATTGCAAACCTAATAGATCCTCGTCTGCAAGTAAAGCATCCTCTCGGTTACATCATTGATCAAACAGAAGTTGCTGTTCGCCTGGCAAAACTAAGTGGATCATGCTTAGAACCTGAACCAGAAAGAAGAATAAGCATGGCGGAAGTAGTTTCTTCTTTATCTAAAGTTCAACTAGACATGCAGAACCATGATTCCTTGTCTATAGAATAGGTTTGAATGTTTCAAATGTAAACAGATTCATGTACATTACCGATTCAAACATTTGTAAATAATGGAGAATCGAGGTTGTTTTTTTTTTCTCTTCTTATTTTGGTTTTAAATTGGACGCGTGATTAAATGAAAATGTAAACATTATCAAAACTTTGACAACTGCTTGATGATCATAAAGAAGTTCTTCTATTCACTTTCACCTTTGGATTAGGGTTGTGTATATTACATGTATAATAACAGAGTACAAATTGCAGGGTGCCCAGTTTTTAAAGGGATCCGTCTACGAGCACCATACAATGAGCTATATATGTGTCGTTTATTGAGACATCAGTCGCAGCCTTTTGATTTACAGGGGGACATCTCAGCTGCAAAAACCGATAAAAAATGGAATATCTACGAGGAGTGTTATATTGCACCACATCATTGTATGAGTGTCGTATGTGCAAAAAGACAAAAGTTTCTGTCTTTTTGTACAAATGGCACCGAGCTATGAAGCGACAAACACCATGTATGTTGTTAATCATGGAAAACAGCCTGTAAGCCGGATGTGATCAAGTGTCCTCCTCAGACCGTATTTGAGAACTGCGGCGTTGCCTTCTCTAAATCCATCTCCATAAGCTGAAGAAGTATCTGATTCGATCTGATGTTTGAAAAACTCACCAAGTTTCTTCTCACACGAAGAACGTTTCCCCTTTTTGGAAGAACTTGAAGACGAAGAAGAAGAAGATGAGGAAGACGAGGTTGAACTGGAAGCAGCATTGCTACCTGAACCAGCCATGATTTCAGAATCCAGCCACATATGAGCTAAAACCTGACAAATACCTTCTTCAACATCTGGTCTGAGATTCGGGTAACCTGTAATGCATCGGATATAAGGGTATATTGTAGTATCAAAGAAAAAAGTAGAGAGAAGAATTGAAAGATTCAAACAGTTGTAATAAGGACAAAGTTCACACCTTTTAAGCGCAACCATGCATGCATCATCTCGTGAGCTAATATGGACCCGGTCAACAACCTACAAAAAGAACACAGATTTTAGATGTCAGAGCCTGGAGGCAGGAGGCTTCCCTTGTCTTAAGATATGATTAAGCCAAAATCATGGAAACCCTTTTTTTTTAACCAAAAGGGTATAGCTTTTAGCAGCAATATATACATACCTTGGAAGTCCATATAAAATGAGAATTGCTGTAACTTCACATCGACGTATTAGCCTATATGGCTCTGTGAACATATCAACTATCCGATGACCACCAATCCTAGGCCGCCTTGAAATCTGGTAAATTTATACACCAACTTCAAATCATTGTCTTACTAAAACATAAGAATTGGCAATTTCATTTAATAATAAGATGAGGTCCCACTGCCACATCAGCTGACACATCATGTTGTATTGCCAGTCTGGTTATGACACTATCATTGTTCTAAATGTAATCGTTCAAAAGATGTAAGAACCCTTACAGTGCTAACAGTCTGCTCTTCTGACAAGCAAAGTCCCCTTGTCTCAGGCATCTGATGATGACCCTAAACAAATCACACAAAAGTAGACAACTCATAAAGCTGAAAAATGGCTTGAAAAAAGGAGGCATTCAAAAATTATTGATCGGAAATTCTTTTTACGAGAGTGAAAACACATTAAAAACAGCATCTTTACATTTTTTTCTCCTTCCATAGCTTCATTAAGTGCTTGTCTCTCAACCAATAGTAATGGAACTTGCTGCTCTACTTTCATGTTTAAACCTTCATAAAAGTCTTGTATTTCAAGGTAAAGAGGCTGGCATTCGTGTGTGTCCATGATTGACGAGTCTAAACATTCCAAACACAGTTTTCGACCATCATCAAGGATCAGGTATTTTGCATCTACTGGCTGCATTAGACAAATGTGATGCATCGAAGGAACAACAAATATTACAGATTCAGATACCATTTAATCATGTTTAAAAGTCTCCAAAAGGTAACTTAATCCAAAAAGAACAACCTCCATTCTCTCACAGCTACAACAGCGAGGAGTCCCATCTTGCTCATGAGATGGACAGTATTTCTGTAGCCAGAAAGGATGTGCCCTGTACTCAATAAGACCAGCTGCATTTGTTGGGATCTACATACATTAGACCGAAACCAAAATAGCAAAAACAACTGTGAGGAACAATGAAACATACACCAAAAAAGGTGTGGATAAAATCTAATATCAAATCTTATGGTTTTATGATGAAGGAAAAAAGAAAAAGAAAAAGAAAAAAAGAACTTACAAAATTCATGCAGATATCACATCTGGGGTGATGCAGTTCCTTGTAACAGGTTTTGTGGTATGGCATGTTCTCATACATTGAAAACTGCAAGACACAATGGCAGAAGACATGTACTTAAAAACTGCACCTACAAACAATTACATGTATTTGCACCTACCTACCCCCACCCCGAAGATATTCCAATTTTTTCTAACCTCATAGTCTGAGATTGGATGCCCACAAGCACGGCACCTAAAACATTCTGGATGCCAGACACCTCCCATGCAACTCAAATATCGTCCATGGCCAACCTCGGCTTTGCAACCAGCACATGTTCTACAATCACATAAATATAAGGATTTCGGGCCAGGCTGAACTTGTAAACTGCTAAATAGCTTTAAGAAGATATTCAAAGAATTCTGCTCCACACCAATGATTTTCTTACTTCAAAGAAACAAATACTCAAAATATGTAGCTGATACAGTGGAAGGCGTTTTCTGTACACAGGATTACAGAACCCGATTTAATCAAAAGAAGCAGGCTAACATGAACTATAACCACCTAACTTCTAGTCTGGCCAGAGTAAAACATTCCCAATATAACATCTGTAACGAGGTCCTATTTGGATTTTAGCTCGTTATGGAAATAGAACACAGATGCAGATAAAATGGAGGCAAAGATAAAACAGTATTGTCATCAAGAAGGTGCATTACCTGTACACAGGTGGGTGGTAGTAGGGATAAGGTGGAAAAAAACTTCCATAATCATATCGGGGAGGAGATTCTACGCTTAAGCTTTCTTGGAGAGCTTTAGCAAGCTGTTCATCTTCCTCCAATTGGGACTCACTCTCTGGTTTAAGGGCAGTGGAGCAAGTGAGTAGTAGTGTAGTACATCAATTAGGAAAACAACAGTGTCAATCTAAAAAGTAGTTCGACATCTTCAAACAAAAAAGTTTCAAAGTAGCCGGCTTTTCAAATAGTTGTGCATTCATGCCCTAATTTGCAGAGACACAATCTAGTTACTAATTTGCAATGAGGTAAAGTAGTTTAAGCCAAATTGAAATAACTCGTATACATAACTATCATTAGATAACTAGTCTACGTTTATGCATGTAGTTTAGTAGTGTAAATACAGACACCATAACACATTTCTGTTATCTAACAAGCTCAAAAAGATATTCACTAATCCAATCTTAAAGTTAAATACTAACTCAATAGAAAAAAGCTCATGCCCTTTAATTAGTATTAGACGCTGTGAACAACTTTACTGCTTACGTAGAGGCCTTATGTCACGAGTATCTTAGAACTTAGAAGATGTCAATTCTTTTAGTTTTCATTCAAGAACCATACTTTTTTGTGGGGGTGGGGGAGTCCATCATTTAAGGCGCGGGTAGAGGTGGAGTCATGATAAATGGGATCCATTACTAAGTCCTTGATTAATTTGAACAAACAAGAATAAATGCTAGTGCCAATTGAAAGAAAATAAGACATGAAAGCAACTATAGATGCTTGATTTAAGACTTTTATTTGTTCTGATTGCACTGGAGCACTGAAAACAATCGTTTCTTCGATTGTCAAAGCTTTTAGGTCATATTGGTCAAGCAATTACATAATCAATGAACATCAACTAACCGACGACTTTTTTCCCTTTCTGATCTTCTTCCCGAATTTTAGGATGATCTTCTTCCTGAATTTGGTGATGATCTTCTTCCTGAATTACATATTGATCTTCCTCCTGAATTTCAGGATGATGATCTTCTTGAATTTTAGAATGATCTTCATCCTGAATTTTGTGAAGATCTTCATCATCAGAAAGAGCTCTCTCTTCTTCTTCTGCAAGAGAAAGTGCTATTGCACGATCAATTTCTTCGATATCAAATTCGGACGAAGCATCCTACAGGTGAAAGTCACAAAAGGAAGGGGAGAGGGATGGGGGAACCATACATCATCAGAGAAAATATTTTCAAGTGAATCAAATATGCAAAACTGTAAAGACATCAGAAAATCTCCTTAAACAAGATGCTTAAAGTCTTATTTTTTGCTTGCCATAACAATGCACTTAGACAAACCAAATAGGTAGCTATAAGAGAGTCAATAGCTCGTGTAATTACCACAGAGCGAGAAGGTTCCTCCCAGATTGTATCATCGTCGTAATTCCCATGGTATTGCCCTTCCGAGATTCGATGGCCAGAACCCTTGAATATCTTGGTAAGCCAACCCATGGCTACAGTCATTAAAGTCCAGAAAATCCACAAGCTGAAAAATACACCTTAGACAAATTAACCATATCACTTGATACTTCTATCATCATTTACATCTTCAAGTCAGAAGGAAAAAAGAGAAATTATACTACTAGTAAACAGTAAAACTGTTATGTAAAAGAGTGCCTTATGGAAAGATAAGTGGCAGGTTAAGTAAACATCTAAAACTACAAAAGATTTGAGGCCAATGAACCAGAAGTTATGCACTATTGATCACATCTTCATTAGTGAAACGTAGGGAAGAGAATGATGGATGGAAGAAACGAAAAACCAGTAGAGAAACAACATGAACAACAACAATCAAGGTACTCAAGCAATTCAGTTCTGGTTTGACTGAGATTGATCAAAGGTGATATTTTAAACTAGAATATTCTCAATTATAATCAAAGTAATAGCTTAAACAAACAAGATTGCAGCACGAAATGTGTAATGCAGCAAAAAATTGACAGTAGTAAAAAAAAAAAAAAAAAAAAAAAAAAGCAATACTGTAAGAGTGTTAGCTTTTCATGTAATCACATAGTAAAGTGGGGCTAAAAGAAACTGAAGAGGATAAGATAACAAAACAGAATTTTCCAAAAGATTCACCTCAAATAGTTGAATTATCTGCAGTATATGAAAAAATCGGATGAACCCCGGACCACCTTCCAAAGCTACCACTTTAGTTGAGAGCATAGTCACCAAAAATAATCAGAACAGAGATGACAGAAAAGAAATCCCATCCCTCTTGCCCGTGGTAGAAGGTGGATAATCCAATTAAAGAAACTGGAAACAGCAATTATTTAAATTAAAAAACGCTTGAAATGTACGCAAAGATGAGCATAAAGTAAGGATTTTTAAAACAATTACGAGATGGGATGACGATGTAAAAGTCATTCAGTTGATGCCTTACTTGAAGATTGAACAAAAAAAAAACCCAGATGGATGAGATTGTAAATGGCAAGACTCTACCTTTTTTTTTAGAGCACGTGGGGCCTTTGGCTGCATTTTTTTCTTGCCATTAATCTACTACATGTCAAAACAGCACCCGTTAAATCTTTCCTTTTCCTCTCACCCTCCCTCTTTGACAAAAGGGTCGTCAGGGAAAGTGAGGATCATTTTCCAGAAGGCTTTCAATTTCAATACTGTTTAATCTTTTGGCCTTTTTCTCCATGGTGAAGTCCAAAGTAAAAGAGGAGGATTTTTATATTCCTCTGCTGTCCCTTACAATTCGGTTTGCACTGTGGATTTACTGAATCCAAAGTCAAAATTTGGAGCTGTCGTTCCATAATTTTGGACGGTATGTTCCGACCTGGAAGGTAGGCAGAAATTGGAAAATCAGGTTGTGTCAGGTCTGACACTTGCAAATCAGGTCATGCCTTTTCTGACATGGAGAATCAGGTAAACGTAAAGATCCTTACGTTCAAACGTAAGGATCCTTACGTCCAAACGTAAGGAAATTCAAACCAAATCTCATACAAAATCACTCAACACGCATTCCTTACGTTTAACGTAAAGATCTCACGTTTAAACGCAGTAATCGCTACGCTTAAACGTAGCGATCTCTACGCTTAAACGTAGAAATTCTCGTCCATTCAAATTTTTTTAAAAATATTTTATTGACATTTTGTTATTTAACATTTGTAAGTGAAAATCTTGCAAGATAAATTTTTTTTTTTTGCTATAACAAATCCTGTAATTTTAAAAAATAAAATAAAATTATGAACACTTAACAAATTATAATGATTATTATTTAATATTATCCCTACATCACTTTCTAAATATTATTCCTTTTAAGAAAAAAAGATCATGAAGTGTTTTTTTCTCTTGTGAAGTGTTTCGCTTTTCTCTGCTTCTCAAATTTATTTAATTTATTCTATTTAACGTAAATTTCTCTGTTTCTAATTATAACACTCTCATGGATTTCTTTGAGCTTGAAGAATCAATGGCGGAGAAGAAATTAAGCGCGCATTAAAACCACATATTTCAATCGGAGAAGAATGTCAATAAAATATAAAAATAAAAAATAAAAAAATGAATGGATTAAGAATTTCTACGCTTAAACGTAGAGAATCTGTGTTGAGTGATTTTTGTATGAGATTTGGTTTGAATTTCCATATTTGGACGTAAGGATCCTTACGTTTGAACGTAGAATCTTTACGCTTACACCGATTTTCCACGTCGAAAAGCGCATAACTCGATTCTGAATGTCGTCGATTGACACAACCTGATTTTCCAATTTCTGAAGGTAGGCTGAGAGAAATTATAAAATCAGGTCACTGTAGCAATTTTTATTTCATGTTAGGTATGTGTAGATCCGACATTTTTTTTTAGTCTCTCGTGTCTTTTACCACGAGGCCGTGATAAATTCCACCAGATGGCGTGGGATTTAGAAGACGCAACGTGGAAAATCAACTGGGGCCAAAACTTGATTTTCCACGTGACCTGGGGCAAAATTAATCTACAGCACGTGGTAAATGACACGCAGCGTGGAATTGTACCACGTGCCCGTGGAATCGAGTGATTAATAAATGTTCCAACTACGTTTTTTTTGCTACATTTCACCCCTCATCATCTTCTTCACCCAAAATCTTCATCTTTTTCAGTTGAATTTTTCCACAAAAGTTTCAGAGAAAAAAATCATCATATTATTGGGTCGTGTTGTAAAGACAATTCAACCAACGGAATATCCTCTATCAACGCCGGTCTTTCGCCTTTAAACAAATGGGTAAGCATTTCATTTAGCATTTTAGTTCGAATTATTTTAAATATTGTATTTGTTTTAATTGATGATTATGTTTGAGATAATTAACCTTTTAAAGATATAAATTTTCGATTTTAGTATGGTGAAAATGTAAATCTTCTAGTTTTAGGGTATTGATAAAATTTGGATTTTTATTTTGTTTGAAATCAATGTTATTGCTCGTTGTAAAGTGTCATATGAAATTGTTGAGATATTGAATTATTTGATATTGTAGAGATTTTGAGTATAAGATATTGAATTTTTCGAATTAAAGTATTTTGGGAAATTTCGATTGGCAATTATTTGTATATTCCAAAACATTGTATATTCCAAAACATTGTTATTGATGTTTGAATAAATTATATGTATATTGTAAAATTAATGATTATTTGATAATGTAGGAATTTTTTAGAATGAAATGAAATGCATGTATGATATGACAGTGACAGTGTTATTTTTAGAACTGATATTGTATAAATGATAATTTTGTACATTTTTTGATGTTGTAGACATACTGATATTGTAATATATTTTATTATTGGATATTGTAGGAATTTTAAGAATTAAATGAAATTCATGTATCATGTATGAAATTGCCCAAATTTTATAAAGAATAAAATATGATTTTAAAAACAAATGACAAGTAAATGTTGTTTGAAATTTCCAAAAATATGACATCTCGACATATTATATGGTACGCCTCGACCTGATGAGGTTCTTAGAAATGCATGCATCCCTAGGGTGTTTTCCAATCCTTCTGAGAACATAGGGTATTTGCTTTTAGTTCAAGGAGAAAAGGAATTCGAGAATGAGGTCTTGTTGTTAGCTAGGTTGCAACATACATGTTTGGTGAAACTATTGGGTTTTTGCTTAGAGCAAAAAGAGAGGCTTCTTGTGTATGAATTCATGGCAAATGGGAGCCTTGATAAGGTCCTCTTCGGTAAGCATATACTTATTGTATCAGGTTTCAATGTTGTGTTCTATTCGTTACAACGTTATGTTGATTGAAGCAGATCAAGAAAACCGATCAAGGTTGGACTGGGAAGGGCGATACAGAATAATAAAGAGCATCGCGAGGGGACTGCTTTATCTGCATGAGGATTCACGTTTGATGATTATTCATCGAGATCTTAAAACAAGTAACATTCTTCTAGATGAAGACATGAATGCAAAAATATCAGATTTCGGTATGGCCAGGTTATTTGATCGGGATGAGGGTGAAGTCATTACTAAAAGAATTGCTGGAACATTGTAAGTCAAGAAATATTGTTCTTACAACTTCAATATATAATTTCATTACGCTTGCACTAAAATCGACAGTGATAATATAATGTTGATGAAATTGAAGAGGATATATGGCACCAGAATATGCTATGCATGGACTGTTCTCTGTGAAGTCTGATGTGTACAGCTATGGCGTCTTGCTTCTGGAAATTGTAAGTGGAAAAAGAAACTATTATTCTCTGACTGAAGACACTTCAGAGGGCCTTCTTAGCTATGTAAGTATGGTTATGGTCTTCTTAACAATAATTTAAACTTTCAAGCTATTATAACAGGATAGAGAGAATTTATATGCAATAAGATAAACACAGAAGCAATCTAAAATAAACAATCACATAGAGGAACAGAAACAAGAAGAACCCAAGATTTAATGTGGTTTCCGGAGTTGTGCCGACTACTCCACGGACATAAAGAATTATTTTATTATGCACTGAATTTCAGACGGATTACACACTGTTACAATGATCACTATAGTTGGTATTTATAGGCACAGATCCCTAAACCCTAACCGCCAAGAATCTTTGTCGGATTGCCATAAATGCCCAGATGTTGGATCACCCTGTTGATCCCACCCAGCTGATCAGTGCCTAGATGTAGAACTCAGTTGCACCCAAAATCTCAGCAGACCCTCAGCAGGCTGCTGACACCAGAAGAAACTCAGCAGACTTCCCAGCTGACTTTTACAAACTTGGATAGACTCTTCAGCAGACCATCACTCTGCTGATAACTAGATTAGTTCTACCAGATGTAAAGTTTAAGTCACTTTGCTGACAAATCTCCACCTTGACTTGAACACTCATTCACAGTCAACCAGATTGCATAAACAGATGTACTTTTACCAGATGCATTCGTCAATGCCAGATGTACTGTACCAGATTACTCCACATAATCCCCTCAGCTGACCTGCCCTCAACTGAGTGTCCATATTTCCAGATTATAAGCTTTGAATATTCAGCAAGTCCAGACACAACTGAAACTTGTTCTGCTGAACTGGTTTAGTGAGCATATCAGCAGGGTTCTCCTTGGTGCTGATCTTCTTCACTACAATCCTCTTCTCATTCCTTAGAAAATGATACCTCACATCATTATGCTTGGTTCTCTCATGATGAACCCGATCCTTATCTAGACAAATTGCACTCAAACTGTCGTAATAAATCTTTGCTTGATCCTGATATAGCCCCAAATCACTGACTAGCCCTTTCAACCAGATACCTTCCTTGGCTGCTTCAGTAAGAGCCATATATTCTACTCAGTAGTTGATAAAGCCACTGTTGCCTGGAGAGTTTCTTTCCAGCTGACAACTGAATTCCCAATGTGAAAACATAACCAGTCATTGATTTCCTACTGTCCACATCACCTACATAATCAGCATCACAGTACCTTGTGACTAGACCTTAAGTATCACCTCCATAAATGAGACCAACATCAGTTGTACCCCTAAGGTACATGAACATTATTTTCACAGCTTTCCAGTGTCCTTTCCAGGTTGAGCCATGAACCTGCTGACAACACTAACTGCCTGAGCCAGATCAGGCCTAGTGCACACCATGGCATACATCAGACTACCAACTGCACTAGCATAGGGAACTTTTGACATATACTCCTCCTCTGCTGATTGTGAAGCATAAACAGATAAATGAATGTTAGATGCCATAAGAGTATCTATTGGTTTTGCAGCAGACATGCCAAATCTGGCCAATATCTTATGTATATAACCCTGCTGAGACAAGAACAACTTCTTTTGACTCCTATCTCTCCAGATATTCATCCCCAAAATCTTTTTGGCTGCACCCAGATCTTTCATTTCAAACTCAGCACTGAGAAGGTTCTTTAGATTTTGAATATCAGACTTCTTTTCAGCAGCTATTAACATATCATCCACATACAAGACAAGATAGATATGTGATCCATCTCTCAGCAGACTGTGATACACACAATAGTCATATGGACTTCTGTTATAACCCAGTTGAATCATGTAGCTGTCAAACCTTTTACACCACTGCCTAGGAGCCTACTTCAGTCCATACAAGGACCTTTTCAACTTGCATACAAAACCTTCCTTGCCAGGAACTTGAAAACCCTGTGGCTGAGTTATGTATATCTCTTTATCTACCTCACCATGTAGAAAGGCTATCTTCACATCTAATTGCTCAAGTTCAAGATCCTGCTGTGCCACCATTGCTAGTAACACTCTTATTGAAGTGTGTCTGACCACTGGTGAGAATATCTCATCAAAGTCTACTCATTCTTTCTGACTGAACCCTCTTGCAACCAAACGTGACTTATACTTGACCCCTTCTGCCTCAATCATTCCTTCCCTCTTTTTGAAGATCCACTTGCAAGTAACCACTCTCCTATAAGCTAGATGTTTAACTAGATCCCAAGTCTGATTCTTCAATAATGACTCCATTTCATCTCCCATGGCAGCAAGCCATTGAGATGCTTCAGAACATGTCACTGCTTCCCTGTAAGTAGAAGGTTCAAAATCATCCACTTCTTCTACAACTTGAAATGCATATCCAACCATATCATCAAAACCATACCTCTTGGGAAGTACCCCAACATTTGATCTTCTGGCCCTACTGACAGCTATACTCTGCTGACCAATGTTCCCTGTTTGATGCTCTGTTGATCCTTGTTCAGCAGACTGGCTTGGATCAGACTCTGGTTCAGCAACCAGATCAGATGAGTGCTGACTTGGATCAGCTGATTGTTGCATATCAGCTGACTCCACTTGAAGCTTCACATGTTTCTCAGCCCTCTCAAATCCAGCACTAGTTTCAGAATCAACAGACCTCCCCACTGATGAGTTTATCATAGAATTTTCATCGAAGACCACATCTCTGCTGAGTATGACCCTGAACTCCACTGATGACCAAATTCTATAACCCTTAACTCCATCACCATATCCGACAAACACTCCCTTATTGGCCCTTGGTTCCAGCTTCCCTTCATTCACATGATACTAAACCGTGCTTCCAAAAACCCTTAGAACTGAGTAGTCAGCAGGCTTGCCTGACCACATCTCAAATGGTGTCTTGAGATTGATCTCTGTGTGAGGACTCATGTTGATTAAGTAGCATGTTGTGGTTACAACCTATGCCCAAAATCTCCTTGATAAACCAGCATTAGAGAGCATACATCTTGCCCTCTCCAGAAGAGTTTGATTCATCCTTTCAGCTACACCATTCTGCTGAGGTGTATTCCTGACTGTATCATGTCTGGAAATACCCTAATCCTTGCATAATGTATCAAACTCTGACAAGCAGAATTCTAGACCATTATCTGTTCTGAGAATTTTGATTTTCTTGCCTGTCTGATTTTCCACTAGAGCCTTCCACTTCTTGAAACTGTTGAATGCCTCACTTTTGTGTTTCATCATCACCACCCAAGTCATTCTTGAATAGTCATCTATGAATGACACAAAGTATCTGTGACCACCCAATGATTCCACCTTTGATGGACCCTAGCAATCAAAATGGATATAATCAAGTGATGCCTTTGTATTGTGCTTGCCTATTGAGAACTTGCTTATATGTAGCTTCCCAAACACACATTGCTCACAAAAGTCCAGTGTCTTGACCTTATATCCCCAAGAAAACCTGCTGAAGAAAGGACTTGCATTCCTCTTTCACCCATGTGACCAAGTCTCATGTGCCATAACTGAGTTTGCTGTGACTGATGAACTGCTGAGGATGCCACATCAACAGAGCCAGATACAGTAGAGTCTTGTAATATATACAAGGTTCCCTTCTTGATACCTTTGAGGACCCAGCTGAATCTTTGTAGACATTCAACTCTCCACCATCTCCCTTGAAATTGAACCCCTTGTTGTCCATTAGACTAAGAGATACCAAATTCTTGGTCATCTTTGGACACATGTCTAACATCTTTCAGTGTGCAGAACCATTCTCTATCCTCAACTTGACTGAGCCAATTCCCACTATCTTGTAGACCTTGCTGTTTGCCATAGAAATATGACCGCCATCTATCTGCTCATAAGGAGAAAACCACTCCCTATGGGGACAAATATGATAGGATGCTCCAGAATCTAAGATCCAAACATCAGCATGATGTGTTGAATCCCCAACAACTAGAACCAGATCCTCATCAGAATGCTCAGCAGTCATAGCTGCTGTGCCAGAATTGCTCTCTTGCTGCCTTTTCTTCTTTGGACAATTGGACTTCCAATGCCCCTGCTCTTTACAATAATTACAGACATCTATGGACTTAGGACCTTTGGAACTACCCTTCTTGGATTTCTTCTTCTGTCTATGCCCTTTCCCACTATTGCTGCTGATTACTAGTCCAGCAGCCTGATTGTCTATCCCTGCTGCCTTGTGTCTCAGCTCCCTGGCATGCAAAGTTGCATTTACATCCTCTAAAGCCACTGTATCCTTCCTAACTATGAAGGACTGCACAAAGTTTTCATATGAACTTGGTAATGACACCAACAGGATTATGGCTGCATCTTCATCTTCAATTTTAACATCAATATTCTTGAGATCAAGTAATATTGTGTTCAACTGATCCATATGTTCCCTTAGCAGACCTCATTCATGAATCCTCAGACTAAACAGTCTCTGCTTCAGCAGCAACTTGTTGGTTAATGACTTAGTCATATACAGGCTTTCAAGCTTTGCCGCAGCTGTATGTCTTCCTCAGCAACTTCAGTGATAACATCATCAGATAAGCACAACATGATGGTTGAATGTGCTTTCTCTTTCAGACTGACAGAATCTGGTGAGCTGGCATCTCCTTTACCAGATAAAAGAGTCCATAATCCTTGTTGTTTTAACAAGGACCGTATCTTGATTTGCCACAGACTAAAACTGTTTATTCCGATAAATTTGTTGATTTTTACGTTAACTGCAGACATCTTTCTTGCCAAAGATCACAACTTTTATCACAGAGTCCTAGCACCGGTGAAGGTCTTGGTGAAGATAAAGGTTGTCTGTACAGATGATTCTCTCAGAAACCAACGCTCTGATACTAGTTTGTTATAACATGATAGAGAGAATCCAAATGCAATAAAATAAACACAGAAGCAATCTAACATAAACAATCACACAGAGGAACAGAAACAAGAAGAACACAAGATTTAACGTGGTTTCCGGCGTTGTGCCGACTACTCCACGGACATAAAGAGTTATTTTATTATGCACTGAATTTCAGACGGATTACACACTTTTACAATGATCACTACAGTTGGTATTTATATGCACAGATCCCTAAACCCTAACCGCCAAAAATCTTTGTCGGATTGCCATAAATGCCCCAGATGTTGGATCACCCTGCTGATCCCACCCAGCTGATCATTGCCCAGATGTAGAACTCAGCTGCACCCAAAACCTCAGCAGACCCACAAAGAGTCGTGCGACACGTAATAAACTCAAGCCAGACTTCCCGGTGACTTTCACAGACTTGGATACACTTTTCAGCAGACCACCACTCTGCTGATAACCAGATTAGTTCTACCAGATGTAGAGTTTAAGTCACTTTGCTGACACAAGCTTGTTTATATTCATGTAGTATTTCACATTGTCTAGAAGGTTGCCTTTAAGAATAGAGTGATTGAAAGTATAAATTGAATTTGCACTCGTTACCTTACTTAAAAGGAATGACAAAAATCTCTCCCAATGATGACTTTCATTTGAACCGAAGAATCTATTGTATTTACAAATCTGAGTACAAATTCTATTACAAAAGGTTTTTTAATGGGTGATTGGGAATAAAGGACAATAAAAATAGGCAGAAAATAAGAATCAAGATAGTGGAAATAAATATTGGGTGATAAGGAAAAATAAACTATTCGCTGGGTCAAATCTATTGTTCGTTACAATGGAACAAACTTCAAATCCCACTATTCCACAGTTTTGATGTTTTTTTTATACGAAAATGACCTTAAAAAATACAACGAAAAAAATATTAAATGGGATGTCAGAATATAGAGGATGAAAAAAAAGAAAATTATGGTGAATGAATTACGATCTTTTGACGTTTAGATCAAAAGATACGTCTCCTTTTGTAATTGAGCATGAGAGAATGTCAAATTAGTGGAATTAAGATCGTCTTTTACATATTTACATTGTTTTACAGTATATACTCCAAGTGCTCTACAAATCCGAGAATGTAAACAAGACAGGTTATATATCTCTATTTCAGGCTTACAAAACATGGAAAGAAGGTAAAGCATCAGATCTAATAGATCCCATGCTAACGGTCGGTTCAGATTCACTGGAAAACATGATGAGATGTATACATATAGCCTTACTTTGTGTGCAAGATAATGTAGGAAGTAGACCTACAATGGCTTCAATCAATCTCATGCTACAAAGCTTAACCATCACTTTACTGGCACCATTTGAGCCGGGTTTCTTCAACATTACTAGGTCTTGGCTTTCAAAATTACTAGAATCAACTGTTCACAATGATCCGTCGTTAAATGAAGAGACAGATTCTTACTTATATCCTCGCTAGCAGTTGTGGCACAACGTATTTTTATACTATTGATTATGATGTAGCATCTATTGATCATGATACGATCCCACCATAATCAAGGCTGCACGCAAACATTTGATGGTCTCTCTGGTTGCTCATCGGTTTAAATACGGAAGACAACTATGTTTGTTTACACCGTTTTGTTAATCGAAAGTACATATAAATTGATATTCAATAGAGGTATGTGGCGGATCCTGTTTTCTTTTTTCATTGGAACACTTAATTTGTCTAAAGGCAACATTTATTTTATTTTGAGCGGTCCAGGGTCCCTATTTGTATTAGGTAGATCCGTTTTTCTTTTTAATGTAAAATGGTCTATTCTACTGACTTACTATGTGTCTTTTTTATTAAAGGAAAATGATTTGTTTCACCAAATCAGCAACGACCGCAATGTTAGCATGAATTACATGAAATAGCGGCATTGAGCCCCAATGCTTTAGACCCACAAAATTTAAGCCTTCTTTTGTCAAGAAATGATCTGACATGTTGCATCTTCTCTTGACAAAGGAGAAAGAAAAATTTCTTAAAAATACGGATGAATTCAACGGCAGTCATCCAGAAGGAGAGTAATGACGGACCGAGCGTATAAAGGGGGGGTGCATGCCCCCCATTGGATTTTCAGAATTTTTTTGTTGCAAAACGACGTCGTTTTACTTTTCAGTAAAAAAAATAAAAAAAATTTACCCTAATCCCTCCATTCCATCGTTTTTACCTACCATTTTCATTCCAAAAATCAGATCAGTCGCACCTCCTCCCCTCTTTAGCGAATCAACGGCTTACATTCACTGATTCACCATTTCAATTCACCTTCTCATAAATTCCTAATCGTCTCCCCGAGGACGGAGAACCCCGACTCGATTTACATCCATCGGCTTCTTGTTTTGCTGCAGTAGTGTTCGTTGCTCGATTCTTTGTCTTTGTGGAGCAGGACGGAAGACTTTGCAGCGAGAGAGCACTTTCGAGGCTTGGAGGAGGAGAGGGAGCAGGTAGCCAGGTAATGTATTCTATATTTCTATTAATGAAATTTAATTTATTAAGTATAAATGGTTTTCATCTTTTGTATTTTGTCAGCTTGTGCCTTTGTGGGAACTACTTTGTTTGAACATTATGAAGTTGGAATCGGAGAGTGTGATGTGTGAATGTTTTGAGTCTTTAATATTTTATAAGAGAAATTGGGTTTGGGTCCATTGTGATTTGGGGAATTGGGATGAATTAATAATAATATTATAATAGTGTAGACTGTGTAGTAGTAGTGTATACAACTTAAATGTTTAATTGAAGTTGAGATTGGAGAAGTATTTGTTAAGTTGATTAGGCGTTTTTGTTAGGTATTAATGTATTATACAATGTAGAATGTACAATATACATCTTCATCTTTTTTAAGTCTCGATTGATAATAAGCGTAAAGACATGATTTGACAAAGCCAAAGAGACTACATATTGGAAGGCATCAATAGTGGTTTGATTGACACGGGGAAAGGATTAAACCAAGAGTTAAGTCTTAAGAGAACCGGAGATACACGTTGGGGATCTCATCATGATTCTTTGATAAACTTGGTTAATTTATTTTCTACTGTTCTTGATGTTCTTACAATTGTTTCAAGTGATGCTACACATTCAGCAAAAGTGGCCCAAGCAGACGGTTTATTGAACTATCTTTTATCATTTGATTTTGTCTTCTATTTGCAATTGATGTTGAAAATATTAAAGATCACGAATGTGTTGTCACAAGCTTTGCAAAAGAAAGAAGAAGACATTGTGAATGCTATGATATATGTTAAACATGCAAAGTGCCGGTTGCAAGCATTAAGAGATCATGGATGGGAGGATCTTTTAAATAGTATCACTTCATTTTGCAATGAGCATGAGATTGATTGTTTGAAGATGGATGATGAATATGGTACTCCAGCTAGTCATCGTCGTATTACAAACAAGCACATTACTAATGATTTTCATTATCGTGTGGAATGCTTTTATGGAATTGTGGATATGCAACTTTTAATGATGAATGAGCGATTCAATGAGATCACTTCTGAGTTGCTTATTTGTATTGGTAGCTTGAGTCCACTTGATAATTTTGCTGCATTTGATTTGCAAAGGTTGATAAAGTTAACCGAGTTTTATCCCAATGACTTCTCTTATCTTGAATGTGAGACTTTAAAGGAGCAACTAGAGACATATATCCTGGATATGAGATCAGATATCAGATTTAGCAAGTTGAATGAGATTGGCGATCTATCTACATTGTTGGTGCAGACCAAAAAGCATATGGGGTATTATTTGGTGTATCGGCTTTTGAAATTAGCATTGGTTTTGCCGGTAGCAACAACAAGTGTAGAAAGAAGCTTTTTTCGCAATGACCTCGTTAAGACAGATTTGCGGAATCGAATGTCGATGAATTTACGAATGATCGCTTTATTTGTAACATTGAAAAACATTTGCTACGTAGTATTACAACCGATGTTGTAATTAAACGATTTCAAAGCATGAAACCTCGTAGAGGACAATTATAATTTATTGGTTACGGTTATTTTGTGCCTCAAACAGTTGTAATCATGGGCTATGTTTGGTAATTTTGTGTATGGATTATTTGGAATTTGTTGTCTAATGTATTGTAATTTTGTGTCTGTAACAATTGTAAATCATCGACTGTTTACTCTAATTTTTCACCCGAAAAAATTGTAATCATCAATCGGCTTTTATCGATTTGTCTTTTCATCAAAATTTTTAGGTCGTCATTTGGAGTAATCCGCTACTTTACTAGCTAACATTTAGTAAACAACGAGAGAATCGCCTTCGAAGATAGTATTTGAGAAACCCACAGAGAAGAAAATGAGATAGCTTTGTACGTAGCTATAGCTTCTCCAACCAGAAAATCATATTTTTGTTGTGAAATTTCTTGGAGTAGCTCCGTAAGATGACACCATTAGAGTTTCAAGCTGAACCGCCAATAGCCATACAGTCTCATTAGTAGCTACAAATCCACATTGTTTTTAATACAATCTATAGAAATAACAATCCATTTGATCTCATGTGGTGGTGCAGTGAACAATTGTTTATATTCCTTTTGGGTTTGCAACTTGCAAGTATCCAGTTGCCTTAGCTTCGGCCATTTTAAGGACCGAGTCTATATTATCTCTCTCATTGTCGTAGTAGATGAATGAGCACTTAGATCTCCAAATTCCCCACAAGAGAGTAGAGACAGATGACATGAACGGTCCCAACTTCGTCTTCTTTTTGCACTACATTACTGTGTGTTTTCTGTATATCAAATTTTCTACACATGTATCATCATTTTTGTTATTCTACTACACATGATCTTTATTGGACCCGTAGAAATCAATAGAAGTAATCGATAACAAGACAACAAAAATTTGACGCCACAACACGATCTCCCACCATTGATTTTGAGGCCCACATCACAATCAATTAACACTCATCAAAATCGATATCGTGCCAGATCAGCATGTAATTTTTATTGTCGCTTCTATCATTACTCAAATCAATATCGCATGCACATTATAATCAATGTAAAAACGCCACGCAGATTTTGTTATGTTATTGTCACTACTCATTAAGATTAATGTTCTAATCGATTCGGACTGTTTACACGTCTACAAAAGGAAACTGAAAGAAAAAATAAGGGTACGAAACAACCCACACGTTAACTTCTAGTAAGGAAAACTTATGAGAACAATAATAATATTATTTCTAAATATAGATAAATTTATAAAATAAAGATTAAACCGTTAGATCCATCAAAAATCATTTGAAAGAGGATTTCTTCTCAGATCTTTCTTATTTGTAGCACATAAAACAAATAATATTTTGGTATTGTATTTACTACGGAATTAATCAGAATACCTTTGTATCGATTTTGCCCAATCCCGCCTATTGGGCTAACGATCCTCCGGAAGGGTATTGCACTGTGTACGTCGCAACTAGAAGCCGGCCTGAGATTTCGGCTAAATTGCAAATTTAGTCTTGTAACTAGATACGTTTTGCAATTTTGGTCTTGGTATTTTTCCGGTCACAATTTTGGTCCGGTTTTTTTTTTGGTTGCAAAAATGGTCCTGAACGCCGGAAAATTCTGACGGGACAATTTTTTCGGCCAAAAAAGCTGCCACATCATTCGAAATTGACATGTCAGCAGACACATTAACCAGAACCAGACCGTTTTATTGGCAATTGTCACACTTGAGTTTTCTTTTTTTGTTTGTTATAGGTGCGGCGTGATAGAAGGCGTGACGAGGATCACAACGGTACGAAAATCGTCCAAAACAGAATTCATATGAAGAAATGACTCGAGATTCAAGTTCGGATGTTTGAAGAAAAATAAATAATTTTAATAAAAACAAGCAGCGAAAACAACAAGTATCACACAGGACGTGCCGGTGGCTGTTTTTTTTTTGGGAATGAGGGAGAAGGACAGAAATATTTCATCAATTGAGTAGAAGGGCGAGTTTTTGAAACTTTTGCATAAAGCGACAAAACTATTTATTCATCGTTTAAATTCATCATTTAAATTATTCATCGAAATTCACTAATTTTCAAAATTCATTATTAAATTCACCGATTTTAAGGGATTCACCGTTTAAATTCACCGATTTGGGATTCATTGGAGAGATTCACCGATTTTGGGATTCATGATTAGTCATTCTCGCTTATAAAATTATGCATTGTCATTCTCTATAAAAAATATGTAATTTGTCGTATCACTTAAAAATATTCCAGATTGTGTCCTTACCTAATTTCCTTTTTTTTTTTAAACTCTTTGTGTAAATAAAAAAAAATAAAAAATAAAAAAGAAAAGAAAAAGCAATGCAGAAAATAAAATGCGTACCTTAGCTAGAAAGGGGCCCACACCCCAATTAAATCACACAAGCAAGACTCAAGTGCAGAAATCCTATATGCGTACTATCCCTAAAATGAAGATAAAAAATAGAGTTACTCTTCTAAAATTTTTTCCACACAGAGAGCTCTATCTCTGTTTTATTTTAGGGATATGAGCAGTCAAGATCCTACTTGTGGGGATCTATTCACGCCTCTAAACATATTTAATTATTAAAAATTATAGGGATAGGGATGCTGTTGGAGTGAAATAATAAATATTTAATGTGTATAAATAGGGTTGTGAGGTAGAATATGTATTATTTAATATTATTTGAAATGGTATAGGGATAAAATAGGGATGCTGATATGGAGGTTTTTGAATTGAGATGTTGTAAAATAGGGATATGTATTATTTTATATTATTTTAGGGATAAAATTTGGGCCTTTGTTGGGAGTGCCCTAATGCGGCCTTAGAGTGACTCCAATGATAACCCCCAATTACACCCTCCAAACACATCGTTTTCCGTTTCAGTTACATTTTTTCAACACCCAAAAAATAATTCACTCCAATAAGCAACCTCTATACAACTCTTAAAAACAACTTTTCTCTTTCTAATCTACCTATCTAATAAGAAGAGAAGGGTGAAGGAGAGGCTGACAAGTGTATTTTTTTGATTGGCTCCTTTTTTTTTACTGTTCATCGGCACAGTCCAGATTAGTTTGGTTTTTTTATTTTTTATTTTTACTGTTTATCGGCCTAGTCCAATTTTCTTTTTTCAGGCCCATTCCAGAAAAGTTTTTTTTTATTCTTTTTATTGGTTCTTTTATTTTTTTAACTGTTTATCGGCCCAGTCCAGAAAAGATTAGTTCTTCTATTTTTTTTTTATTGTTCATGATTCGATATAATAAACGTGAGCAAATCAACTCCGAATCAAACATTCATTCCTTGAAATCACTAGAATAAGGAAGGAAATGGACAAGCTGTCGGATTTTACTGAGAATCGAAAGGATTCACATTGAATGTGGGGAAAAAGCGGATGAAACGGCAATGAGACGGAAGAACAGGGTTTTCAGAAAATTCGGCTAAGAAATGAGTAATCGGATCGAGTTTAGTGAATTTTGATTAAAAAAAAACTCGGGTCAAAGGGTGTTAAGAGGTTGGGCCAGACTTTTGTGAAACACGGCCTCACAAAAAAATGGCAAATCAGATTTTTATTTCATTCAGTCCAACCGCCAATAAAAAGTCCAATAAATAATTAAATTAATTAATTAGATTATTAACCAAACAAATTGGTAAAATAACTAATTAAAAATCTAATTAATTATTTAAATTCCTGCCAAAATAATATTGATAAAGTGAATATATTGTATTTATAATTTTTTTTATAGTATTAAAGTGTCTATGCCGTTTTTTGTTCCTCGCGATGCTTCCTTTTAATTTCAAAAGCAGATAGTTGCATAAGATGACTGTAAGAAACATCACAAAAATGTAGCCAAAAAAGCCAACACAAAACCGGGAAACGCAGAAACTATGTTGTAAGCAACTTTTAAGCTTTATCAAACTAAGACCATATATGCATGTGTTATATTCTAAAATATGTGAGAAAAATGAAACAATACTATGGTTAATGTTAGGATCGTCACTATCAGTCATCTTAAAACCATTTAATTATTACTTAAAGTCGCAACTTTATTTTTTTAACACGCCTCCAGTGTGGCTCATAGGCAAATTTGTCATCTTATCCCAAGCACACAAAAGGCAAGACCAAACTAGCCAACAAGACAAGAGGCCCAACACTCATGATAAAGCGAGGGGAGCGGGGTTTGATCCCAAGACCTAAGATTCTCGATACTATGTTAGGATCAGCGTTCACATTATCAGACTAAAACCAATTGATGTTAGTAAAGGCGCAACTTTATTTCCTTTAACAGTTAAGTCATATCCAAAATGTATTACTCAAACCAAGTTTTATCTCTTATATTTTAATATTTACTTTCAAGCAATGTTTTTATACCGAGGACATTATCAAGGCCTTGCGGTACAAGGCCCAGATCACACTAGTCAATTGACAAACAAAAAAAAATGTACCCCACTTGCCATATATTTCCCATTTTTCTCCAAAAGTTTCCTTTTGCCTTCACCTGATATAACAAGGGAGGGGTATATAATTTTATTTATTGGGGATGGTTGAAAGGCCCACTGTGGCTATAATTCACTCGAGAAAAAAAAACCGGGTGTTGTGGATATAATTCACTTGAGAAAAAAAAAAACTGGTGTTGTTTCAAGGGCCCTTTGTGGTCACTCTTATGCAAATGGTAGACGGGGGTACTTTCATTGGGTAATGATAGAATTACTCCCTCAAATCTATATCATTTTTATTCTTAATATAATATAGTGTTTGTGATTTTTTCAATTTTTTTAAATTTATTTTATAAGTGAAAAAATGTGGTGAAAAGTGTAAAAATTATGTAGATTTGAAGGAGTAGCTCTATCACTCCCCGTTTTCATTTTGACGGAAATTCCCCGGAAGCACAATACAGAGTCGGCGGATTTTAATTATTACTAAGACTCCTATGTCAAATTACATAGTTTCCATACTATAATTTTATTTTTCTGCAGCCATTTATCTTTCCTTAGAAATAGATTTAGGTGATTTTCTGCAATTTTTCTTCAAGATAACATCCTCACTATTTTCTTTTTATTTTGCGATTGATATACAACGAAGTGACGATTCGAGTGAAGATTGCCACTGTTTCTTTTGGTTATTTTATTTCAATCTTTTTATCGTGTCTATTATTGATTTCTTCATTGATTCTTATGCTTTTATTTTTATTATGAGTAGCTAAATTTAGAATAGCTACATTATGTGATCGAATAACGAAATTAATGTCTAAACGATGATCTAGGGTTAAGTAGGGAATACAAATTTAATCTTTTGAATGGTTGTGTCCTAAAATTTAAACTTAAAGCTATTAATGGAGTAGCTAACCATTAATTGATCAAACACTCGACCATTAAATGTATTTTGTGAGGAAGTGCGCAAAATAAGGTTTTAGGATTGCCATGCACGAACTAGTCGAGTTTTTCACTATCTATTCCTTGGTAAGGTTTTTCTAGCTAAGCCGTGAACTGGGTGGATGCGGAGCGTCTCATTGTTTTTCATCATATTAGGTCAATTAAATCCTATAGAGGGGACTGTTAAACCGAATATAGGGTAATTAGGTTGTGGTATTAGCGCATAGGGACCAGTTTAGGAGATCGCACCCACAACACATTCATTAGAAGCTATTGGTTGATTGGTAGGTTAAGGCTCGTCCCTAGTGAGTTCGGTAAAGGTGTTAAGAGTAGTGTTTTTTTTACCATAGTTTAGCTATTTCGTTTATCATATATTTTAAAGTTACAATATTTATTAGTGTAGTTATAATTATTACCTTCCACCTCAATTGTGAGCCTGAATTGAATAAGAGCGTGATTGTGATACTTAACTGATTCCTCGTGGGATACGACATTGCTCGTCACTATAGTGCTACCGACTCGATACTGTGCAGGTTAAAGTTGGTTTGCTATAATTTGGCAATCAAAATCCCCATACGAAGTTGATTCGAAATGGCCAGGAACCCCAATCTGGCCACTCGAAAGACCACAACAACGTAGCAAGAATCTAATCCAACTTGAACCGTTGATAGGAAAAGGAAGATCTGATTCATGTGGCTGTCGATTTCCAGGTTCCTTTGAATGTGTTCGATTTCATGTCTCTGAGAAGAGTAAAAGATTGAAGCTTGAGTTAGGTGACGCATTTTATCTATGGAGATTCAACCGAATGGGTGAAGCAACGTCGGTAACTTGGACAAAAGAAGACGAAAACAAGTTTCGTTATACATGGAAGTTAAACCCTGTGTTATCATTAGGAGGTTTCTTGGATCAAAGTATCAAAGCTTTTCCTAACAAATCAAGGGCATCATTGGTAAATCAGTATTTTAATGTCTTCATTTTACGTCGTAGGGCTGAACAAAATAGGACTACTCCTAATAACATCACTAGTGATGATGACATTGATGAAGATGAAGATGAAGATGAAGATACTGAATCACAGCGTGTTAAGGCAACAACGCTTAATTGATTCCGTGAAGAAAACACATTTGAAGAAATCCAGATAGCACGTGAAGACGCGGATCGACTGTCCAGAACCGTAAATTCTTGAGGCGTTCTTTTGTTTTAAACCACTTAAATTTGCTTCTGATCTCAACCAGAGGATGATACCGGGCATCATGTGTTGGTGAAATTTTGTCTCTAATTTTGAATGATGGATTTTATTTACATTTAAATAAAAAAACAAAAAAACATAGCTACAGCTTCTCCAATCAGAATATAATATTTGCTGAGAAGTTTCGTGGAGTAGCTTTGTAGGATGACACCATTACAGTTTCGAGCTAAACCGCCAATAGCCATACAGTCTCATTAGTAATAACATCCATCCCCGGGATATGACCTAGTGGTAAGCGGTTGGGGTGGTATAATGCCACGCTGGACCGAAAGCCGGAGTGTGGGGTTCGAGTCCCATAAAGGCGGCGCTTTCGGTGTGGAAAAAGCAACAAGCCTCCCGAGTTCTTGCAGCCCCGATTAACCTCTCATCTTGACTCACTGTGAGATCGAGGACGAGGGGGCCTTCCTAAGCAGGGTTTAACTGCTTTTTTTTCATTAGTAATAACATCCACATTAATTTTGATACAATCTGTAGCACGAGCAATCCACTTGGTCTCATGTGGTGGTGCAATGAACAGTTGTTTATATAGACAAACGTTAAAAAAAATAATATAGAGATAGAAAAAATCATTTAGTCCACTGAATATATCTATGATTTAAAGTTTAAACGTAAAAAAAATTGCAACTCTTTTACCATATTTTTTTTATTTTTTTGTCATCTAGTATGTGACATCTCATTTGATGTTTTTATAATTTCTTTTTTGAGGTCATTTTCTTGAAAAAAAACACCGAAACACTAGTATCGTGAAATAATGGAACCGTAAAACATTGTAGCGAACGGATTTATCTTATCACCAGTTTTATTTTTCATCGTCAAATCGATATAACAAAGGTCGAATGTCAACGTGTTATTTGACGATTATACTTTGGCTGAAGTTTGATTTAAAACACTGTAGCTTGGGGTGAAGTTATTACGCTGTAACTTCCTTCCTCTCGGGAAAACTAGTTGATAAGTCCAATATGTCAATGTCCTTCAACCACCATGCACCTCAAGAAGCAGTACGTTGAAAAATCTAGAGTGCTAAGCACACTTAGTGGCTAAGGCAAATAATGGTATCTATATAATTTTGGTGGCCCACTGCTTTTTGACGAAGAAATTGAAACCAAGATATTTTATGTGAAATTCTTTGTAGTGGCTCTTAGATTAATTTACGAAGAAAAGTAGAAGTATGTCACTTGAGGTTGAGGCTTCTGCAGTTAGAAGTCTTTGGAGAAGCTTTTGCCTTAAAAGCTTGAAAAATAAAGCCATTACATCATGAGTTTTAAATTGTTGGAGTAACTTGTGTCAGAAAAATACTTCTAAAATAAGTCCATCCGATTTGTTTACAATAATTCAGTCATATCAGAATATTCAAGTCTTGACACACAGCTTTTGCTTCTTTGAATCGATCAGTCAGCTAGCTTTGAGAAAGAAATAATCAATGGCGGAGGAGGATTTGTTGGGTTGTTGTCGGCGAGGGATTATTCTCTCAATCTTGCTGTACATAATTCTTCCTCTATCCCTGCAGATTCATCACATATCTGCACAAAATTTGCTAAACTACAATTGCACAAACACAATTGGAAATTACACCCAGGACAGCATATTCCACTCAATTCTCAACGACATCATCTCCGACCCATCCAGGATTCGGGATTTTTAAAACCTTACGCTAGGCAAAGGCATTGACCGAGTCAGCGCCATGGCTTTTTGCGGAGGAGGATATATATATATATATATATGCTAATGATGATGCTGAATCATGTGTCCGTTGTATTAAGGACGCTGCAAATAACCTTACAAAAGTACTATGTCCTGTTCAAAAGGAAGCGATTGTATGGTATGATGATTGCATGTTTAGATACTCCAACAACGTAACTCCATCCATGGAAAGATGTCCTTAACTCCTTTTTACAAGAAAATAAACTCTACTGTTGTTGCTCCTCCAATGTCACATTTGCTAGGGCCTATCTTATTTTAGTAAGGAGCTGTTTGGAGATTTAATAACTTATGGGGGTCAATTTAGTAGAATCTTTGCAATTTGTTGAGTTTGTTAGATGTCAGGCTGGGTGTATGAGAGAGAAGTTTGTTAGCATCTTGTGGTATTTAAGTGTAGGAGATGGAATGTAATCGGCATGAAAATTGAATACAACAATTATCCTCCCTAAATTCTTCTTTTCTGTCTTTTCTCTACATTCTTCCTGCTTCTTCTGTTTCTTTTCTGTTACTTCCCCTTTTTGTTTGCTGCATTGTTACATCTGGTATCAGAGACAGCAATGGCAGAAGGAACCCGATCAAAGGCTACTGAAGATAAGAATCAATCCAAGGTCAATGATGCAATGCTGCAATTCCGAGATGAAACCAAAGCGGAAATCACAGAAATGCGTTCCCAATTGAACACCATGTTCGCCTTACTCCAGAATTTGAGCAAAGAGAAGGAATCAGCTGCTGGAAACAATGATCGGTCAGCTCCTCTGTTACCCACACCAACAAATGCCCAGCTGAAGACTAACCAGGTTCGAAATGAGTATGAATTTTACGATACCCGTCATCCCAAAATTGATTTCCCGACATTTGATGGTAAGGATCCTCAAAATTGGATTAGAATGTGTGAAAGCTACTTCCATATTAATAAGATTCCAGATGATCATAAGGTCGGATTAGCAGAGCTGTATTTGAGGGGATTGGCTAGTACATGGTATGGGGGTTGGAAAACTGAATTTCCTAAGTCTTCCTGGCATTTCTTTAGTCAAGAGGTGTGTAGAAGGTTTTGTAACCGTGCTTTAGAAGATGTGCTGGATGAATTTGAGAAATTGAGTCAGATTGGGACTGTGGATGAATATTTAGCTGCTTTTGAGGATCTTAAGGGGTTGGTGAAGCAGCATAATCCCGAACTACCTGATGAATACTATGTTAAAAGATTTGTTTGGGGATTGAACACAGAAATTCGACCTATGGTGAGATTGATGTGCCCAAAAAGTACTATCAAGGCTCTGGAGATTGCAAGAGCACAGAAAGCTATGGTGGATTCAATTGTGAAGAAGGCCAAATTCGAGTCCCTAGGCCTACCATCCAAAGCCAAACTAAACCTACAAACAAATGTAAGCAAGATCAATGGAGCCCCTAACTTGAGCAAACAAGCCAGTATCACACAAAAATTTATATCACCAGCTCAATTGCAAGAGAAGAGAGCCAAGGGGCTCTGTTTCAGATGTGATGAGAAGTTTGTACCTGGCCATCAATGCAAGTACAAACAGCTGAACTGCATATTAGTGGAGGAGGATGAAGTGATTGGTGAGATAGTCGCAGAAGAAGAGGAGAAATTGGCCCAGATTTGTGATGAACAACCCAGTGAGTTTTCTCAACTATCACTCAATACAATGTCAGGACAAGTATCAGCAAGCACACTTAGGATTCAGGGGCAGCTCAAGAAGAAGTACATTTCTGTTTTGATTGACAGTGGGAGTTCACAAACTTTTTTAGACATCAATTTGGCTAAGGAGATGAAGTGCATTATTGAACCTGCAAGAAGTATGTTGGTAACAGTTGCTGATGGGAATAGGATGCTCAGTGATTCAGTTTGTCCCAACCTCCCATGGCTCATGAATGGCCATAGATTTTATCATGATGTTAGGCTGATAAAGCTAGGAGGGTGTGACATGGTGCTAGGAGTGGATTGGATGAAGAAATACAGTCCCATGACTTTTGATTTTGAAAAACTGCAGCTCCAGTTCAAAAAGGATGGTGAGGACATCATCCTTAAATGCATAGGGGAAGGGGCACAGCTGAAAATGATCAGTGGAAAGAAATTGGGAAAATATGTGAAGCAAGGAGCATGGGGTATCCTGGGGTGCCTAAATTCCATACAAACAGCTGAACATTCCCAGATTGACCCTGCTGTCCAGTGTGTACTGAATGCTTATGCAGATGTGTTCAAGGAACTCATGGTTGCCTCAGAGAGAAATTGGGTTCATAACATTGACTTGGTGCACAGTCTTTGTACCCTTCAAGAGTAGACCATATAAGTATCCCCATCAACTGAAGGGGGAGATAGAAGATATGATTGAAGAAATGCTAAAACAAGGTATCATCCAGCCCAGTAACAGTCCTTATGCTTCCCCCATGTTGTTAGTCAGAAAAAAGGATGGAGGATGGAGGTTGTGTGTAGATTATAGAAAGTTGAATGAACATACTGTTAAAGACAGGTTCCCAATTCCCATCATTGATGAGTTGTTGGATGAGTTAGGAGCTGCCAAGTACTTCACTAAGATAGATTTGAGATCTGGTTTTCACCAAATTAGAATGAAAGTGCAGGACATAGAGAAAACAGCATTTGTAACTCATGAAGGGCATTATGAGTACAGAGTAATGCCATTTGGATTAACTAATGCACCAGCAACTTTTCAAAAGTGCATGAATGGCATACTCAAACCCTTTCTCAGGAAGTTTGTGTTAGTATTTTTTGATGATATTCTGATATATAGTCCTGACTTGTCCTCACATATTCAGCATATTGAACAAGTCCTACAATTACTGAGGGAGCACAAGATGTATGCCAAAATCAGTAAATGTTCATTTGGGCAGACTAAGGTTGGGTATCTAGGCCATGTCATTCAGAATGGGGAGGTGAAGGCTGAATCAGAAAAGATTGAAGCAGTAAGGAAGTGGCCTAAACCTATGAATGTTACAGAACTGAGGGGATTCTAGGCCTAACTGTGTTTTCTGAGAAGATTCATCAAGCAATATGGGATAATTGCGGACCATAATCTGAATTACTCAAAAAGGATGGATTTGAATGGAACCATGATGCTGATTTGGCTTTTGAGAATCTGAAAACTGCCCTATGTAGCTCACCTGTATTGATCTTACCAGATTTTTCAGTGCCCTTTTGCATAGAAACTGATGCTTGCCAATTTGGGGTAAATGTATTTACACAAAATGGAAGACCAGTATCCTATCTGAGCAAGGCCTTCAAGCCAAGAGGATTTGGGGTTATCCACTTATGAGAAGGAATTGATGGCTGTAATTATGGCAGTTACAAAGTGGAGGCATTATATTCAGGGAGGAGAGTTCATCATTAAAACAGACCAACAAAGTCTCAAATACCTATTAGATCAAAGGGCCACTACCAGCCTCCAACAAAAGGGTGTTTCTAAATTGATGGGGCTCAATTTTAAGATTGAATATAAGAAGGGCAGGGACAATGTAAGAGTGATGATGCACTTTCTAGAGACACCACAACTTCATCGAGCAAGCTGGTGGCCATGACCTCTAATTCTCCTATGTGGTTACAAGATGTGGTGGATAGCTATGAACATGATCAGTGGTGTGCTGACAAGATTCAGGAATTGTTGGTCAATGGTTCAAAGATTACAGATTTTAGTATGCGACAAAGTGCTTGACTTATAAGAACGTAATCAGTATTGGTAGTAATGGGGTATCAGATGAGAAAATTCTACAACAAATTGCATGATTCACCCATAGGGGCATTCGGCATACAAGCTTGTTACAAGAGAATTTCATCCTTGTTTTATGGCCTAATTTGCTCAAGGATGTTGAAGAGTTGGTTAAGACTGTCTTACTTTGCCAATGATGTAAGGATGTCCACCATCACCCAGTAGGACTGCTCCACCCATTGCCTATACCTAATCAAGCATGGGAAAGTGTGAGTATGGATTTTGTTGAAGGCTTACCCAAATCTGATGGTAAGGAGGTAATTCTAGTAATTGTGGACAGTATACTAAATATGCTCATTTTGTTGCTTTACAAAGGGATACACATCAGAAAGTGTGGCACAAGAGTTTTTCAATTTGATATATAGACTACATGGGCACCCTGACTCGATTCATTGTGAGAGATAGGTATTTACTGAGAGTCTGGAAAACTTTGATGAGCTTAGCGGTGTTAAGTTGAATACCGATTCACTTATCATCCTCGGTGATGGTCGATTGCAGAGAGGTTAACCAATGTGTGGAAATGTATTTGAGGTGTACGTGCTTCCATAGGCCCCAACAGTGGAGAAGATGGCTTACATTAGCAGAATACTGGTACAACACAAGTCATCATTCATCCTTGGGAAGATCACCCTTTGAGGCATTGTACGGATACTCACCAAAATCCTTACCCTTGGGTAGCTTTGGAAGTTCTGGTGTGGCATCTGTGGATGAGTTCCTAAAACACAAGCAGATTTTGTCTAGAGAGCTCAGGGATCATTTGGCCAGGGCACAGGCAAGGATGAAACAGAATGCAGATAAAAATAGAGTGGAAAGAGAGTATCAGGTTGGAGACATGGTTTTGGTCAAGCTACAGCCTTACAGGCAGGCTTCTATGGGGGTGAGGAGCAATGTGAAGTTATCTGCAAAGTTCTTTGGTCCCTACATGATTGAAAGTAAGATCAGTCCAGTGGCATACAAGTTGAAGCTCCCTGTCACAGCCCTTATTCATCCAGTTTTTCATATATCAATGCTGAAAAAGTACTCTGGTACATCACCCCCATCTACTGAGGATCCCCCTGTGATTTCCCCTGATGGACAGTTAGTTTTATATCCTGAAGAGAGGCTGGACATAAGGATGATTAAGAGAAGCAATCAAGCTGTGGTGCAATGGCTTATCAAATGGGTAAATCTGGATCAAGAACAGGCCACTTGGGAAGATGCTACCTTCGTCAGATCACAGTTCCCTAAGTTTATTCCACCTTGTGGACAAGGTGTTTGCTAGGGGAGGGAGATGTCACATTTGCTAGGGCCTATCTTATTTTAGTAAGGAAATTTGTTTGGAGATTTAATAACTTTATGGGGTCAATTTAGTAGAATCTTTGCAATTTGTTGAGTTTGTTAGATGTCAGTGGGTGTATGAGAGAGAAGTTTGTTAGCATCTTGTGGTATTTAAGTGTAGGAGATGGAATGTAATCGGCATGAAAATTGAATACAACAATTATCCTCCCTAAATTCTTCTTTTCTGTCTTTTCTCTACATTCTTCCCCGCTTCTTCTGCTTTTTTTACATTACTTCCCCTTTTTGTTCTTTGCATTGTGTTTAGGAACTCATCCACGGATGCCACACAGAACTCCAAAGCTACCCAAGGGTAAGGATTTTGGTGAGTATCCGTACAATGCCTCAAAGGGTGATCTTCCCAAGGATGAATGATGACTTGTGTTGTACCAGTATTCTGCTAATGTAAGCCATCTTCTCCACTGTTGGGGCCTATGGAAGCACATACACCTCAAATACATTTCCACACATTGGTTAACCCTCTCTGTCTGACCATCAGTCTGAGGATGATAGGCTGAACTGGTATTCAACTTAACACCTGCTAAGCTCATCAAAGTTTTCTGCTGTAAATACCCTATCTCTGTCAGTAATCAGAGTCTGGGGTGCCCCATGTAGTCTATATATCAAATTGAAAAACTCTTGTGCCACACTTTCTGATGTGTATCCCCTTTGTAAAGCAACAAAATGAGCATATTTAGTATACCTGTCCACAATTACTAGAATTACCTCCTTACCATCAGATTTGGGTAAGCCTTCAACAAAATCCATACTCACACTTTCCCATGCTTGATTAGGTATAGGCAATGGGTGGAGCGATCCCTCTTGGGTGATGGTGGACATCCTTACACTGCTGTTGGCAAGTAAGACATGTCTTAACCAACTCTTCAACATCCTTGAGCAAATTAGGCCAGTAAAACAAGGATGAAATTCTCTTGTAACAAGCTTGTATGCCAGAATGCCCCCCTATGGGTGAATCATGCAGCTGTTGTAGAATTTTCTGTCTGATACCCCCATTACTACCAATACTGATCTCGTTCTTATAAGTCAAGTACTTTTGTCGTGATACTAAAATCTGTAATCTTTGAACCATTGACCAACAATTCCTGAATCTTGTCAGCACACCACTGATCATGTTCATAGCTATCCACCACATCTTGTAACCACATAGGAGAATTAGAGGTCATGGCCACCAGTTGCTCAGTAAGTTGTGGCTGTCTAGAAAGTGCATCAGCTACTACATTGTCCCTGCCCTTCTTATATTCAATCTTAAAATTGAGCCCCATCAATTTAGAAACACCCTTTTGTTGGAGGCTGGTAGTGGCCCTTTGATCTAATAGGTATTTCAGACTTTGTTGGTCTGTTTTAATGATGAACTCTCCTCCCTGAATATAATGCCTCCACTTTGTAACTGCCATAATTACAGCCATCAATTCCTTCTCATAAGTGGATAACCCCAAATCCCTTGGCTTGAAGGCCTTGCTCAGATAGGATACTGGTCTTCCATTTTGCTGTAACACAGCCCCCACCCCAAATTGGCAAGCATCAGTTTCTATGCAAAAGGGCACTGAAAAATCTGGTAAGATCAATACAGGTGAGCTACATAGGGCAGTTTTCAGATTCTCAAAAGCCAAATCAGCATCATGGTTCCATTCAAATCCATCCTTTTTGAGTAATTCAGTTAAGGGTCTGGCAATTATCCCATATTGCTTGATGAATCTTCTGTAAAAACCTGTTAGGCCTAGGAATCCCCTCAGTTCTGTAACATTCATAGGTTTAGGCCACTTCCTTACTGCTTCAATCTTTTCTGATTCAGCCTTCACCTCCCCATTCTGAATGACATGGCCTAGATACCCAACCTTAGTCTGCCCAAATGAACATTTACTGATTTTGGCATACATCTTGTGCTCCCTCAGTAATTGTAGGACTTGTTCAATATGCTGAATATGTGAGGACAAGTCAGGACTATATATCAGAATATCATCAAAAAATACTAACACAAACTTCCTGAGAAAGGGTTTGAGTATGCCATTCATGCACTTTTGAAAAGTTGCTGGTGCATTAGTTAATCCAAATGGCATTACTCAGTACTCATAATGCCCTTCATGAGTTACAAATCTTTGTTTTCTCTATGTCTGCACTTTCATTCTAATTTGGTGAAAACCAGATCTCAAATCTATCTTAGTGAAGTACTTGGCAGCTCCTAACTCATCCAACAACTCATCAATGATGGGAATTGGGAACCTGTCTTTAACAGTATGTTCATTCAACTTTCTATAATCTACACACAACCTCCATCCTCCATCCTTTTTTCTGACTAACAACATGGGGGAAGCATAAGGACTGTTACTGGGCTGGATGATACCTTGTTTTAGCATTTCTTCAATCATATCTTCTATCTCCCCCTTCAGTTGATGGGGATACTTATATGGTCTACTCTTGAAGGGTACAGCACCAGGCACCAAGTCAATGTTATGAACCCAATTTCTCTCTGGAGGCAGCCCTTCAGGTTCCTTGAACACATCTGCATAAGCATTCAGTACACACTGGACAGCAGGGTCAATCTGGGAATGTTCAGCTGTTTGTATGGAATTTAGGCACCCCAGGATACCCCATGCTCCTTGCTTGCCGTATCCAAGCTGGCCGTATTGGTACCCAAGCTGCATTTTGTGGCTTTGGAAGGATGCTGGGCGTATTGGTTTTCTCAGAATCTCACTTCACTTGCTGGCCGTCTTCTCGTAGAAGTAGAAGCGTCCAATAACTATTATAAACGCGCAGCATACGATATTATCGACAACCCTAATGGAGAGACAATATATGGATTTATGCAGTGCACTCCTGATATTTCATCTATTGATTGCAAATCTTGCTTGAATCATACCAAATATGAATTGCTTAGTTGCTGTGATAATGTTGTGGGCGCCAGATATCATACGCCTAGCTGTGTTTTTCGCTTTGAGATGTACCCCTTCAGTTATCAAACTATCTATGTCCCAGGTGATTAATTAATTTTATATATGTATATTTATTGTTTGTTATTTATCGGATTTTAGCATGCTGCAAAATACTTTTAGGCAAAAGATTAACGCACCAGTCCGGTGCTTTTCATGATTAATTCATGATCTCAATCAAGAAGTAGATTTTCTTATTATTAAGAGAATATCACTTACATATCATGATGACAATTATTGAGATGAAAAACTGAACTCTAGGCTTATGTTCCTCCTTTAAATAGATATGAGGAGGAACGGTTACAATAATTATCATAACTGACTTTACTGTTTCCTAACTAACTGGACCCTCAGGTGGTGTAATGCCTAATCCAATGCTGCTGCAAGTAAGTTCAACTTGCAATGTAGAGCTGCAACACCCCCCTCTCAAGATTAAGTTACCGAGCTTGTAAATGTTAGTCAAAGGGTAGTAAGATAGTAGATTCTAAAAGGTGCGTCTGTCCAAAGGCTTTGTAAATAAATCTGCAAGCCGTAGGTATGTGAAAATAGGCAAAGGCTTCGGTAATCCTGATTGATAACAGAAAACAAAATGAGTGCAAGATTCTGTTGTATTTGATAATCTTGATTAGATTTGTTTACAGTACATGCTTATATATAAAGTGCCATATCACACACATATGTGGCACACTTACACAACCAGAAATACCCTTCATACACAATCTATTTCTATTTCTTAAATCCCTCTCTCAAACTATATGCACCAGATATAACATTTAGTTTGCTTCTGAAACTGTTGAACTAATTAACTGATAGAGCTTTTGTAAAGACATCTGCAACATGCACTTCATAAGGGATATAACTAACAGATAGTTCCTAGTTAAGAATCCTATCTCTGACAAAGTTAACATTAAACTCTATATTCTTTGTCCTGGCATGATACACAGGATTTTGAGCCATAGAAGCAGCTCCCGGACTATCACACCAAGCTGTGGGAGTTTTGACCATTTTGATTTTCATTTCTTGCAACAGTTGTGTAATCCAAGCCAGTTCAGCAGCCAAGTTTGCCAAGGACATGTACTCTGATTCAGTACTAGATCTAGATACCACAACCTGCTTCTTAGAGCACCAAGAAACTAAGGATGACCCAAGGAAAACACAGTAACCTGTCACAGATTTTCTGTCTGAGGGGAAGCATGCCCAATCAACATCAGAGAAACCTTGCAAATACATGGATCCACTAGCAGGAATGAATAGACAGTAGTGTAGAGTCCGTTTTGCATATCCAAGCACCTTTTTTAGTGCTATCCAGTGCTCCACAGTAGGTGCCTGCATGAATTGACTCAAGTTGTTCACAACATAGGTTAGGTCAGGTCTGGTAGAAGCAAGAAACTATAGTCCCCCAATGGCACTTCTGTACAATAGTGGATTCTTCAAAGGTTCTCCTCGGTTGGACTCAGGTGGATGCCAACAGACATAGGTATATTGCAAGGTTTGATGTTTTCCATGTTTAGTCTCTGTTGCAACTGACCATCATAATGTCCTTGTGAAAGAGTCAAGCCATTTGCATCTCTGTATGCTTGCATCCCCAAGAAGTGTGCTATAGGACCTAAGTCCTTTAAGGCAAACTTTAAGTGTAACATTTGTATAAACTTCTGGATCAACTTATCTGAACTTCCTGTTACCAGAATGTCATCTACATATATGAGAACATACAACATGTTTTTGTCAACCTGCAAGATGAACAGAGAGGTATCTGCTCTTGTTAAGGGTGATTTTATATGATTTATAACGTTATATTTTGTAATGATTTACTCCATATTCGTATTATTTGCATAGAAATTAAGGGTTTAATCGAATTATTGAGCAAATGAGTTTTAAAAGTATTTAAGTGTAAAGTTGAGCTAATTTCATGATTTTATTGGCAATTATCTATGGTTTTACACTTTGCATGTCTTTGTGGTTTTGTAGGTGCATAAACATGTCATAATTGGAGATTTAATGGAAGGAGGAAGATGCAAGTTGAGGATTGGAATGAAGATTTGAAGAATCAAACGAGCGTTTGAGCTGAATGAAGAGTGAACTGGCGTCCAGAAGAAGTGGACGAGCGTCCAAGTTAAAGAATTTGATTCAGAGTTCTCCCATAATTGATGAACGAGCGTCTGGAATTGCATAGGACAGGCGTCTGATCCAGCTCGGCCCGACTCGAAGACTTTTAAGCATCTGGACGGCGTTCAACCCATCAAACGGGCGTCCATTTGCCGACATACCATAAACCGACTTAAAACTCTATAAATAGAAGCGTTATTCCAACCCTATCAGACACATTATTCAGCCGCCTGAGAAAACCCTAGATCAAGCAGAGTTTAGCTCGGTCGACCGAGCCCTGGGTTGTTTTTTTTATTTTCTTGCAATATTATTTCGTTTCTGGATTGTGGGGATGGCTGGAAGCTGATCAGACTTGGGGCAAGCATGTGAAACTTTTCAGCATCGTTTTGATTTCTTCCTTTGGATGATTTTGTGAGTTTTAATTAAAGTTGTTTCTTTTCTATGATTATGTGTTATGCAAATTTATATCGAGAGATGTTTTGCTATTGATGTTTACTATGTGACGAGAGTCGGTGTAAACCTAGATCACCATAGGAAAGATTGGATCTTTAACCTATAAGTAACGAGAGTTGATTAGGTTGATTATCTAGATTGTTAGATTGAATAAATCTTGCACCTTGGCCTGATAGCGTTAATCTTTAAGATCGAGAGATAAAAGATTGATAGACGAACTTTTCTAAGAGATTAGGAGTTCATACCTTTGATAGGTGAATCACAAGTTTAATTAAATCATCATAAGATAACCTAGAAAGAAAGCGAGGTTTGGGACGGTGGATCATTGCTTGTTATTTGTTGAATCACCATAGTCATTGTCATGGTTTTACTAGTTTTATTTATTTTCTTAGTTTGTAGTTTAGATTTATTTTTATAGCGATCTTTCCTGGCTTTGGGTGACAATCCCTCATCCGGTTTACTTTTCGTTTTGTTAGGTTTTAATAATAATGGCATGAATCTTAGGAAAATTAACGAACTAGATACCCCGATCCACGAGATCGACTCCGGTATTAATCGCTATGCTACGATCCCTACACTTGGGGTATACCGGATTTATAAATTTATTACTTGTTTATTTTCATTAGATAAAATCCGTGACAGCTCTAGATTGGGTGAATCCCCACGCTAACATCTGTGATCTAAGAGCACCAAACCAGGCTCTAAGGGCCTGTTTGAGACCATACAAAGCTTTATTGAATTTGCACACATCATGAGAATTGGCATGATCTTCAAACCCTTCAGACTGTGGCATAAAAATAGCCTCATCAATTGGACCATTTAGAAAGCTTTGTTTATGTCTACTTGCCTTATGGACCACTTGAACATGACAATGAATGAAAGTACAATTCTAATAGTGGACGCCTTTGCTACTGGACTAAAGGTATCAGTAAAGTCTATGCCATATTTCTAAAAATACCCTTTAGCCACCAGTCTGGATTTGTGCTTTAAAATGCTTTCATTTGGCTTCAGTTTCAATTTGAACACCCATCTATTTCCCACCAGATTCTGTCCCTAAGCTGCTGGCACCAAATCCCAAGTATGATTCTGCTGTAAGGCTTGGAACTCTTCCATCATAGCCTGTTTCCACTGAGGACTGTTCAGGGCATCAAATACTCTTATAGGTTCAGAGAGGTGAGCAAGAGTGTTGGATTGAGTGATAGAAGAATGATAGGCTTTAGGCTTAAAGATTCCACTCATAGATCTAGTTTGCATAGGATGACTGACAGGCCTGGGTGGTGAATTCTCTTGTACAGGACTCTCAGGAGTTGAATGATCAGGAGAGGTTTCAACTTCATGATCAGAGAGAGGAATTGATCTTAGAGTAGATTTGGATGGCGAAGAGTCTAAGCAAGACTTAGATGGTGAGGAAAAACTGGAAGTTTAGAGGTTTCTAGAATGGACATCAGAAGTAGGATTGGTGTATGGATTGTTGTTGTTGTGGTTGCTGTAAACAGGGCTGGAGATCACGGTGTTATCAGGAGAGCTATTGGGATTTAGATCAGTGGAGTTTTGAGGCATGATATTGGATTCAGTTGTCACAAAGGGTAAGTGAAAGGTGTTGACCAGATTATGATCAACAAAAAACAGCTCTGTTTGGCCCTTGGTTAAAACCATTCTTAAAAGGAAAGTCAGATTCATTAAACATCACATCCCTGCTGATATACACCCTACCAGACTGATCAAGACACCTATATCCTTTGTGTTGAGGACTCAAACCTAGGTTCATACACTTCACTGAGTGGTAACTAAACTTGTGTGTGTTGTAAGGTCTAAGATTCGGATAAGAGACAAACCCAAATACTTTGTATTTGGTGTAGTCATGTTTGGTTCTGAACAGAACCTGAGGGAGATTGATTGTTTAACACAAGGGTAGGAAGGTCATTTATGAACTGGACTGCTTGTTCAAAGCTACTCCACCAAAATTCAAGGGGCATTGAGGACTGAGCAAGAAGAGTCAATCCCATTTCAACAATATGCATGTGTTTTCTTTCAACTCTACCATGTTGACCATGGGCATGAGGGCAAGGATGTCTAAAGGCAATTCCATTTTCTTTCAAGTAGGATTCAAAGGCTCTATACTCTCCCCCCTCATTCTGACTGAAGACACTTGATGGTGGATTGGAATTAGTTCTCAACCAATTTTTTTGAAGGAAATGAAGGCAGAAAGAGCATCAGACTTATGCTTCAAAGGATATATCCAAGTATACCTAGAATGGTAATCTATAAAGTGGATATAATATTGATAACCTAGGTTGGAGGTGACAGATGCAGGACCCCACAAATCAGTGTAAATCATATCTAGTACAGACTTAGCATGAAAGACATATTTATCAGAAGGTAAACCATGCATTTTTCCAAGTTGACATGCTTCACAAAAGGACAAATCATCAAAAACAGTAACATCACAAAGATTCAAAACAGTCTTTAACACGGATTTTGAGGGATGACCAAGTATTTTACGCCAAACATCAAGATTCTTATCTAAAATAGTATAATAAACAAAAACATTGAGCACATACGACTAGAGACATTTAAGTATCAAACCTTTAATACGCGCTAATAAGCTAGAAGACATCTAATAAGCGCTAGTCTAATCGTACTATTAATGTCCTGTTTAATAGCACATACGACTAGAGACATTTAAGTATCAAACCTTTTAAAGTGAGTCGAGATCTCATCAACCATAATCACTATCATGGTTTCTCTCTCACAGTTTGACACTAGGGATGTTATTATATATACAATCACAAATTGATTCATATAGATAAACAGATTATGTAATAACATTAAAGTCATTTATCATATGTATAAACATAAAGAAATAGTAGAAATAACCCGACCCGGTTGGATCCGGTCCAACCCGATTAGACTTAGGACACTATTTCAACAAATTTTTGTTACCTTCACAAGGGAAATTGCAAGTTGCCCTTCGGTGACCAAGTTTTCCACTTGACCAATTAGCATAAGTTCACAATAGAGCTAAAGGGCTCCTCGAAATATGGTAAATCCAGCACGCTCACATTGAAATTTTTTGTTTAAGAAAAACAATGAAATACATCCGCGTACATTCAAACAATCGACAAAGGCAAAAGAGAACAAAAGCCAAGATTTTATTGCAGTGAAGCTTTAGATTTTCCGAAATTAATGACGATATTCGAAAAATATTTTTTGACAGAAATCATAGTATTTTGAAATTCAGAACAACCATTACATAATGGTTTATTCCTACGAATGAGGAATGAGGAGACGTATAACCTTCTGAAAGAAATAAAGGCTCCGTTAAAAAAAGAGACCGAAAAGCCTCTTCCGATAAAGCCATCAAAGAACGCGCAATCTTCAAAGAATACAAAGAAACACCTAGAGATAAGCGTGAGGCCTTTCAAATTTCATACACAAGCAATCGTGCATCATAAATTTCAGAGGCGTTTAAATTATAGCCATACTTCTCGTGCCACATCTTCACCGAGCAAACCTAACCAACAACATGCGTCATCGCTAGGTCTGGGACTTTTGACATGGGTATGACCCGAATCATACTTGTGGCATCAATTTTCTATTCCGGATCTTCAAAGAAAAACGGGTCTAATGAGTTCAAAGATATGATGGACCTCAAATAGATCACGACCTCAATAAGGTAACCACCACGAGACGAGGAAGTTTTCTGAGCTACCGACTTGGTACATGTCATATCATGTTACCTGAAGTTAGTTCGAGGTAAAGTTTCTTACCAGCTCATATCACAAACATGGTGCCTGCTCACCTCAGTATAGATATCCGCATCTCGGTATAAGCCTTAGAGAACTTATACAGCGGTTATACGGTCAAGCACGACATTACTCTACGTTTTTGTAATAGCTCTATAAATCTTGCTTATAGAGCCATGATAACTTCATGACCTCCCTCACAACTGATCTCAGTCATTGACCATGACGTCAATGATGACATCATTACCTCCCCACGATGGAGGCCTATAAAAGGATCATCTCATACATCTTCTTGAACTACGTTAAATAGCACCACGGTACAATTTTTTCATCGCCTTACATGTACAAGTGTGCGTGGCGATCAATCTGCATTGACCCGGATATAATTCACCAACAAATCCTCCATTCACAGTAGTCGGATTATCCTCATGAAGTCTAATTACCCGGTTTTCAACCCGATTATGGTCACGAAGATTTGAGCATTATCAACAAGATATAAGAACATGAACATGATACGTAAGTAATTAATGAATTTGAACAATTACGTGCAAGATAAACTGAAGTAGTTAATAGGATATGTTTTCCATGCATTGATCAAGCCGTGCTTTAAAAGTGGTTTTCCTCAAGTTAGGTTTTCAACTGTTTTGCAAATAAGATGAAGTAGATTCATGTCATGTTTCCCGGCATCCGAAAAAAATGAATCTCCATTTTGATCTTCTTTCTCCTTACTGGAAGTCTAGAATGCTCACTCCTTTATTTGAAATAAGAATATACATAGGTTGAAGACGAGTTGGACGATGAGCAAGCAAAGCAAGATTATTAAAGGAGTCATGAAATTCTTTGTGGTTCGGCAGTTTTATTTTTAGTCAAGTTGAGTTGTAATGGATGCTATGTTAGAAAAAATGTGATAAAACAAACAGAATTGAATGATCTCCAATACACGTATAAAACGTTTCTTTAACGAGCTGTTTTAAGATCTCTCTCAGGATTCAATGAAGTACTACTTTAGAGACACAATATGTTTGTACTGATGATGCTTCTAAAAATAAAAAAAAACTTCGTGTTTTTTTTTCTACACCGAATGCTGATGTCTCTCTATATATAGACAACGAAAAGATACTGTACCTCTTCACGAAAGAACAAACATGTTCGTCTTCAAAGGCACGTATAGGACAAACCAGGTCGAACCCCGTTTCTTTTCGGCGACACCTGTCGCACTCAGTGTGCAACAACACATTCAAAACAAAACAAAAAAACAGACTTTGTGAATAAAATATCTAACATTTTCCCCCTATTTTTTTCACAAAAAAGTTTGTATGTAAAAAGCGGTTGCATCACCTAAGTGACTGCCTACGTACCCTTTTTGGGGATCAAGCCACCGTAGTTCATGCAGACACGGACTAAGCATCATCGTAGGAAATCACACATAAATGAAAATAGCTTTTGGCTTTGAACTTCCACTTAGTCTAAACAACTCAAAGTCACATCAGGGCGCTGTGGTGAATAAATCTTGAATCAAGGACCCTATCATGATGTTACCGGAGTTATCACACATACTATTTCGTTAAAACAGTGTCTCTTCATTCCAACGCATTAATGGCCATGCGTACATCCCGAGATTCATGAATGCTTTAGAGAGCGGTCTAAATCTCATAGAAAGCGGCTGACTTTCACACTCACATAGGTAAGTTCTTTTAAAGTGATCATGAGTCACTTTTCCCAATGATGAGAACTTATTAAGAACTAATTTCAACATTTACCATGCAGTAATTACTCACACTAGAGATTTTATGAATAGGATCTATTAAATACTCTAGCGCCTCGATCTAGTTAGACTTTAACTTGTTTGTACCCTTTGAACTCTGTTTATTTTTCCAAACATGAGTAGGGTTCCCGTTAAAGCTAACTAATGTTTCATAGACCTTAATCCCATTCCTTTCGATGTTATTGCAATCATCTCTCTAAGCAGTCCTTTTGTGAAAATGATCTTCTAGATTGCTCTTTGACTCTACATAGTCAACTGTGATTACTCCTTGCTTATGTAATCTCCCCTAATAGACTGATCTTCTACTTCTGCTATATAGATCAGAAATTTGCTTAAGACTTCATCTTTACTTTTCAATAAATACACATAAGCATATTTCAAAAAATCATCTATAAAAGTTACGAAATATTTATGACCACCACGAAACACTTTACTGTGTAAATCAGAAACATTAGAATGTACTAAACCAAGTAATTCAGATGTGCGAACAACAGACTTATGTGGCTTACATGTTATTTTACCTTGAACACATATATCACATTTTCCCACATTGTCATACGTACATTTAGGAATTATGCCTAAATTATGCATGTTCTTGACAGATTTATAATTAGCGTGTCCTAATCTAGCATGCCACAAAGTTGAAGAATCGACAACATAAGCAAAGTTATTTTTCATTACATTCATCGTAACCATGCCATTACAAGAGTACCCTTTTCCAACAAATATATTGTTTTTAGTTACAATCAAATTATCAGATTCATACACTATCTTAAAACCAGCCTTATTGAGACGATCTCCAGAAATCAGGTTCTTTGTCATCTCAAAAACATGAAGAACTTCAACCATGTTAACGTCTTTCCCGAAGTGAATTTGAGTTCCACTTCGCCAATACCAATAACCTTGGCTTGCACATCATTTGCAATTTTCACCGCATGTTCATCAGTACTTTCCTTGTAAGTCTTAAACTCGGATCGGTTATTACTTACATGGATTGTAGCACCGGTATCTAGCCACCACCCTTCATCAATTCCAACAGAACTGGCTTCCTCCACAACCGCTACAAATTTCTGATCATCATTGTCATCAACAGCATTGACATGGTCTTTTGTCAACTTGTCATTCTTGCCTTTTTCGCCTTTTATGCTAGTTCGGCATTCACGAGCGGTGTGACCAGGTATTTCACAGTAATAACAATCACCCCTGAATTTTTTTCTTAAAAGATTCTACTTGATCTCCTTCAAAAATTCTTGCGCTTCTTATTTCTGGTTTGGGGCCTGAACCATATTTGTTTTTTCGACCTCATGTTACGTTGGTCCTTGGAAAGGCTAACACAAGTTTAGAGGGGGTGAATAAACTTGTCACCAAAACTAATCTGAATGGAAAAGTCCCAGAGGCGAAGTTTCTCCGAAAGTTAAAGCGATTTTCGATTCATGTCCCTTTAACTTGTGCGGAGTTCGATTAGCTTAAGCGAATATAAGTTATTCTTGACTTATATTTAGTCTCGTTAACTGGCAGCGGATAAAAATTAGCCTTTAACAACTAGTAACTATAATTTCAATATGAAAACCAATGAATGCATAAAGTAAGTAGACAAGAATTATAGAGGTTCAGGTGGTGTAATCTGACGTCCTCTCTTCCCTGTGATGCGGAGGAAAATTCCACTAGAACTTCTTTGAGATGGCCCGATTACAAAAAGTCCTAAAGCGATAGTCCTTGGCTAATCCTACAGCTTCACTATCTAAACACTTGTAGAACAGGTAGGATTGTTGCTCTTCAATTGTTTTGAACCTTTGGTCCTTGGAGGGTAGAATTGCCTCTTCACCACTCATCACAAACACTGATCTTTCGACTACACTCAACCTTATCCTTCACACCTTCTTGGTGTTTCATGATCTAAACCATTGATAAAATCAAAGTTGAGACTTTGAATCAATGACTATGATTCAAGCGTGATATGAGCTTTTACTTCTGGATAAGTAATTTAAGCACGGCTCTGTATTTCTTCAAATATTAGATCTTGAATTATGCTTGAACACTTTGAAGAAATTTTCTTGATCTTGCAATTAAGTATCTAGCAGGTATTCTTTTTGAATTTGGCTTTCCCCCTCAATTTGATTTTTCTTGACTAGATTTCTTTTTAATTTTCTTGCTTGTTATCACATGCCCTGCTTTTTCTCTCTCTTTTGATGTTGTAGAGGTAATCTATTTATAGGGGTTTATCCAATATTCATCCTGCTTTGCAACGGCTAAATTTTTTCGACCGTTCTATTGTGTCGTTGACTCATCAATGAAATTTCTTACTTTACAACGTTCAATTTGTACTTTGATCTGTTGGATGATTGACTTGTAAAAGCGAGTTTCTTATCGCTTTACTGAGTTTATTACTTGTCGGTTTCTTATCGACTTGGAGCATTAGCGAAATTTTATTCTTCTTCAAATATCGATTACTCTAGTTTTTATCGATTACAATTGACTTAATCGAGTACACCATGATACATTTATCATCTAAGAATTCATTGTCCTTATGATTCTTAGGTCTTCATACAAGATCTATAAAGTCAGTTCAGGTCACCACAATCTTGTCTGAAGTCCAACTTTACAGTCTTGACTTTTAATCTTCATAACTGAGTTTGAACCCTCAGTTCTTCATTCTTCAATAACTGAGTCTGTGTCCCTAAGTTCTTCCATCTTCTAGATAAGCCAACTGAGTCTGCAACTCTCAGCGAACTTACCTTCTTCAGTAGGTGTATTCCGAGTCAGTTTGTTTGTCTTGATGATTTCCAGTTTTCTAATTGATTCCCAGTTTTTAGTTTTACGACACACTACTAATTACAGTGCTTGTCTGATTTAACTTATACAACTATCAGACTTTAATAAATCCTATACATTGGTATCTATACATCTTTTTGATTTGCACTATAACAGCTAGTTATGACACTTCATCAATGGGGTTAAGAACAATTAATATACTAAGTGATGAATTATCATCAAAACATAAATTTTATTTCCAACAATTTCCCCCTTTTTGATGATGTCAATACCCTCCTTAAAAGCAATGCAAAAAGATAAAAGACAAAACATAATAAATAATACCATGAACTGAGAAACTGAAACTTTATTTGATAGCTGAGTTACAAGGGTAAAATACAACAAAAGTAAAACAACCGAATTTAATGTCCTGGTTGATTGTCATAGTTCTCTGCAACAATTCTCATTTCTTCATTTGTGGTGAATGTTCAATTCCATGAATGCTTGCCCAAATGTTCCATGGTGAGATAAATTGTTTTTCTTGAAGAATTTACTTTTGAATAGAGTTGCAAATGTGAAACCGATGTCCTTAGTCTTTCATTTGTGGTGGTTGTTTTGATGAGAGTTTGAATAAATTCGAGTTGACCTTTTGAACTTTCTCTGAAGCTTTATCTAAGGTACCATCTGCTTCCCATTTCTTCAGTTTATTCCAATAGTACACAAGTATCTTCTGCATGTGTAGAAATGTTTCAAGAGATTCTTCTTTTGATACTCCTTCTCTCTCTGGTAAATTCTTGAACAAATTGTAGAGACGAGAATCCAGACCAACTCTTTTGTCAGTTGGTTCTGAGTACTTAATAATCAGTTTCATCTCATCATCAGTAAAATCTCCTCTTGCTTTCTTCAGTTTACTTAACTTATCATCAATATTTGTGAGGACTTGTGGTATTTCAGTTGTATGGACTTTTAAGATATCTAAACTTTCCCCCTTATTGACATCATCTTTATTAATCAGGCTTTTGATGTAAGTATTTAATGATTGTTGAGTTGATGCCAATATGGTTTGAGCCACAACTGAGTCCTTTAAGCCCTGTTCCATTAAGAACATTACATCCCACTAGATTGCCGAGAATGCCTTCCCATCTCTCTTGAGTTTCATTTTTCTTCGTGACATGTTCGGTGGTTGTTTTCCGAATCTCAAGCAGAGTGGTTTGACACTCGTTATTCACAGTATCCAACTTCTTTTCCAGTTTGGATCGTTCATCTTGGACCGGCTTCAGGGATTTTAAGACTTTTCCGAATAAGCTTTTATCACCCTTCTCGACTCTCGAGTATCTCATTGTGATAATATCTAATGAGATCAACTTGAGTAGAACATCTTGTGAACTTCTTTCTTGTTGTTCCTTTGACTTGCTTGTTTTGAATCTGGTAGATTGGTTTGTTTTTAGAGGTGAAGGAACAATTTCCTTCAATTTTCTCTAAATTCAGCTTGATTGTCTTCCTTCTTCCATTTGTTTCTCAAGCTTCCTCGGTCTTGATGAATCAATAACTTTTCTTTGGTGACAAATGTACTTGAGTTCATCACCCGATTCTTCTCCGGTATATCTGCCAATGTTCTTGCTATCTCAAGTGTGGATTTATCAGTGGGAGACTGGTAACCTCCTTCTGCTTCTTTGTCTGACTGAGTTCCAAATAAGTTTTCAGAACTTGAGCTTCCACTGCTTCCACCAGAACTACTAGAGTCTTCATCAGTATTTCGTTCTGTTGCAGTTTCCTTTTCTTGTATAGAGGCAAGAATCCCCTTTTGTAGGCCAGGATCTTCCTCAAAATCATCATCAACATTTTTCTTAGAACTTCCACTGGCTAAGGCTTCCTTCCAATAACTGTTTCTGATTAACGCATACCCTTGATTTAGGAATTCTTCGGTATTGAAAATTTCCATTAAGCTTGTGATGTTGTATAGATCGAATACCCATTTCTCAATGATCTCCATTTCTGCACGCTGACTTCTTTGATCATTTATAGAACTGAACTTCCAAGTTCTGTATCTTTGCAAACGCTCATAATCAGCTTTCATTAGTTCTGTATGATCAGATGGAGATTTGAATGGTGTGAGGATGTCCTCAGAATCCCTTGTGCTCTCATGATCTTCTCCTTGAGTAGGAACTTCAATTTGCATGGGATCATCAGTTTGTATAAGATTTGTTCTCATTGGTTTCTCCTCGGCAGATGAGTGAAACAATCGATATTCCTTTCTCAATCTCAGAAGCTGAGATTATCGACTCAGTTTGTAGGACTTTTTCACTTGCTTCTTCATCAACGGCTTGTTTTTCGCTTTGCTCAGGTTCCCGTTCAACAATTGGAACTTCTTCCATTGTGTGTCCAGTCGGTTCAGCTTCATGAACTTGTTCATCCAATTGAATAAACTTGGTTGATTCAGTTAAAGCTTCAGCCTCCTTTTCTTCAGTTTGAGGAACTGAAAATTCTTTAACAGTTTCCTCTTGTTCCAAGCTGGGTACCGATTCTTGAGAAGTAGACTTGGACTTTGAAAGCAACATAAGCATGTTCAATGTTGTTTCATCAATCAGTCTTTCATCATTTTATCGATTCTTCATTATCAGGATCGATTCGTGGTTTGTTCCCCCCGAGTTACTGACTTTCTATCTGCAAGACAGTTTCAACGATCATGTCCTCTCCGTTGATAACTTCGTTTCTTTTCATTGTTTCCATTTCTTGTACAGCTTCTTCTTGAATTGGTAAGACCTCAGTTACCAAGGTTGGTATGGATTGGGTAAGATTAATCTCAGTTTGCACTTCAAAGCCGATCATCAAACAACTTGATTCTAGCTTCTTGTGTTGGTGACATTTCTGTTGATTTCTCAGTTGCACCTTTTCCAGTTTCTTCCAACTGCTTTCTTCTTTTCTTCAGATCTTCAATTTGTGCTAATACTTCATCTCCGGTTGCAGGTGGTTTTGATTTCCTGCTTTTCTTCTTTTTGAGTTTAGTCTCAGTTTTCTCAGCTTTCCTTTTTCTTGTCTTTTCTTCTTTAATATCAATCTTTCCATCAGCAACAGGTGTTTCTTTCCTTTTAGCAACTCCAAAGTGATCAAGTATCCTTTGGACCACTAATGCTAGAGTTTTCTTGTGATAAAATCTTCCTTTCTTTACGTCGGTCTTCCTTTTGGGTACATCAATTGATTGTGCTATCAATTGATCATAAAGATACCTTGCCCAATTGAAATCTTTTTCAAACCAGATTATGTAAAGCAAATCAAGTTTTGCTCCAGATAAATTGCTGAAGTTTCCAGCATTCCCAATTACACAATTTGCCAGTAACTTCGAAAGAAAATTAAACTCTGGCTTGAGTAGGCTTATGCTCCCTGTCTGTAGTACAGTAGATTCACCATTAATTGCTATATCTTTCCATAACTTCTCTTTATGTTCTTTAGTCAACTTAATGGCTGCTGATCCTCCAGATTTGTCAAACCCAAAGATTTCTGCAATTAATTCTTCAGTGACTTTAATTTCTTTATTACTGACAGTGGTGATGAAGGTTTGTGTATCTTCTCCTTCCACAACTGTTCTTCCAAATTGATAGAAGTCTCCGATGCTTTCTAAACAGACACTTTTTAGATCGATGTTGAAGACTGCTTCCAATCCTTTAATTTTTCGAATTTTTGTCGTAATAGAATTAAATAGAGTTTGATCAACATACTTTGCAATATATTGATCAAGAGAAACGATCATTCCGGGTTCAATACGAGTGAATGTCATTTTTTTTTGGATTTGATTGAGGATTTGAAAATTTGAAATTCAGAGAGTAGATTCAGAATTCAAGCGTAAAGAATTTATATAAAAGAAAATTCTGGATATTTATAATTTGAAGTGGGGGTAGTTAAGAATTGAGTGGGATTTAAAACGTCTTGTCATAAATGAGTTGAGATCGCGAAAAAGGTGGATGTGTGGAAATTATGAACGGTTTAGATTGAGAAGGACCACGTCTTTTCTTGATAACCGTGGCTGGATAAAAGTGAATAAAGAAGGTACGATGAGTTGACAGCTGTATATTCTCAGTTTTTGTCCTCATGCTGAATTCAAAAACATGGTTGTGAAAGCAACTCAGTTTTGTGAATTACGTTTTTCAGTTCTCAACTGATTGTGTTTTTCCTGCAAAACAAAGTGAGAAATTTTTGGTACCCATATCTTTTTGGGTCCTAACTGATTAGCTCGTGATGATACAACTTTGTACCTTTCTTGATATTTTGACTGTGTGAGGTCAGTTTTCACAAACTTTTCCTGTTTTGTCATAACAATTTTAAATTTGTTTTGATTGTGAAACTGATGTGACGGCCTATTCCAATCTTCATCTGTGGGAAATAATCTTCCTTTCCCTTTGATCCTTGAATGATCTTTATCCTTAGATGGATATGACTTGAAGATTTTCTTTCTCGATATTGGATCGCTTTTCTTGCTTTCAACCTTCGAGTTTTTCGTAAAATCACTGGCTTGGTGAATTTTTCTAACAGATTTTTCAGTTTTAGCAGCTTGTGCATTTGGTTGTGCTGAGTGTCTATGAGTTCTAATAACTTTATCAGTTTTCTGAGCTTTCGACGGTTGAGTAGTCACAAATTTTATTGCAACTGATCTTGGTCTTAACTTAAAATTATACTGATTATCAAACCCTAAACCAGATCTATCTCCAAATGGTTTTCCTGGTTTGAATTGAACTTTGGAGATTGGATCAACTGATGATTTATTGATGTTCACAACGTTTGTTGGTTTATCAGTTGGTCCAATCACTTTGGTTCCATTATTAGTCTTGATTAGGTTAATTTCAGCATTCAATCTTGAAATTTCAGTTTTCAATAACTTTTTCTCCTTTTTGACATTCTCATAATTCTTTTGAATTATCTCTAATTGCTTTATGAGTATGTATAAGGTTTCATTGAAATCTTCATTTCTTTGATTGTTCAGGATAGTGTGAGATTTAGATGTAGATGCACTTACCTCCTGATGTTTGATAGATAAACCTGATGTCAAGGAATCATCACTGCTCAGAACTTGTTTCCCTTTATCGATAGCATTCGTCGGTGTAGCTCCTAGCAATATGATTTCTTCATCATTTTCTCCTCCATGGCTTGTAGGTAGTGTCTCATCAATATCTATGGCTTTTATACCGGATGGATCTCTGGTTAGCTTTTCTTCTATAGAGTCAGCCACTCGTATTAATTCTCTTTCCGCTTCTTCTGAAAGATCACTTAAGGATGGAAATCCTCTGGATTCATCATCAATATTCGCATTAAGCTCAATGTCTTCATCATAACTGAAATGAGGTTCCGGATTTGTGTGAGAGCTTGTAGTACTGAATCTTTCAAATACTTGATCTTGGAAATCATAAACAACATTCTGCAAGTAATCAGTCAGGGGGTTATTTAGCCAATTTCTAATTCTAGATGTATCCATTTTAATGAAGTACAGTGAGGGTTTTCAACAGTTGGTTGTTTAGAAATAACTAACGCACAGTTATTCTTTGGTCAGTGATAATTCGGATATCCTCCAATAGAAAGAATCGCTCCGATACCAATTGTTGGTCCTTGGAAAGGCTAACACAAGTTTAAGGGGGGGTGAATAAAATTGTCACCAAAAACTAATCTGAATGGAAAAGTCCGTGAAGGCGAGTTTCTCTGAAACTTAAAGCGATTTCGAGTTCTCGTCCCTTTAACTTGTGCGGAGTTCGATTAGCTTAATCGAATATAAGTTATTACCGACTTATATTTAGTCTCGTTAATCGGCAATGGATAAAATTAGCCTTTAACAACTAGTAACTATAATTTCAACATGAAAACCAATGAATGCATAAAGTAAGTAGACAAGAATTATAGAGGTTCCATGTGGTGTAATCTCTCACGCCCTCTCTTCCCTCTGTGATGCGGAGGAAAATTCCACTAGAACTTCTTTGAGATGGCCTGATTACAAAAAGTCCTAAACCGATAGTCCTTGGCTAACCCCTAGCTTCACTATCTAAACACTTGTAGAACAGGTAGGATTGTTTGCTCTTCAATTGTTTGAACCATTTGTCCTTGGAGGTAGAATTGCCTCTTCACCATTTCATCACAAACACAGTCTTCCGATTGCACTCAACCTATCCTTCACACCTTCTTGGTGTTTCATGATCTAAACCTTTGATAAAATCAAAGTTGAAACTTTGAATCAATGACTATGATTCAACTGTGATATGAGCTTTTACTTCTGGATAAGTAATTTAAGCACGGCTCTGTATTTCTTCAAATATTAGATCTTGAATTATGCTTGAACACTTTGAAGAAATTTTCTTGATCTTGCAATTAAGTATCTAGCAGGTATTCTTTTTGAATTTGGCTTTCCCCCTCAATTTGATTTTTCTTGACTAGATTTCTTTTTAATTTTCTTGCTTGTTATCACATGCCCTGCTTTTTCTCTCTCTTTTTGATGTTGTAGAGGTAATCTATTTATAGGGGTTTATCCAATATTCATCCTGCTTTGCAACGGCTAAATTTTCTGACCGTTCCTGCTGTGTCAGTGACTCATCCAATGAAATTTCTTACTTTACAACGTTCAACTGTACTTTTAGTCTGTTGGATGATTGACTTGTAAAACTGAGTTTCTTATCGCTTTTCTGCTGAGTTTATTACTTGTCGGTTTCTTATCGACTTGGAGCATTAATCAAATTTTATTCTTCTTCAAATATCGATACTCGCTTTTTATCTCGATTACAATTGACTTAATCGAGTACACCATGATACATTTATCATCTAAGAATTCATTGTCCTTATGATTCTTAGGTCTTCATACAAGATCTATAAAGTCGATTCGAGTCACCACAATCTTGCCGTAAGTCCAACTTACTGATCTTGACTTTTAATCTTCATAAGCGAGTTTGAACCTCGTTCTTCATTCTTCAATAATCGAGTCTGTGTCCTCGGTTCTTCCATCTTCTAGATAAGCCAAGCTGAGTCTGCAACTCTCGTGAACTTACCTTCTTCGGAGGGTGTATTCGAGTCGATTTGTTTGTCTTGATGATTTCCAGTTTTCTAATTGATTCCCAGTTTTCAGTTTTACGACACACTACTAATTACAGTGCTTGTCTGATTTAACTTATACAACTATCAGACATTAATAAATCCTATACATTGGTATCTAGACATCTTTTTGCTTTGCACTATAACAGCTAGTTATGACACTTCATCAATGGGGTTAAGAACAATTAATAAACTAAGTGATGAATCATCATCAAAACATAAATTTTATTTCCAACATGTTCAATATTTTCTCGTTTTCGAGAGTCTTCCTCAATACGTAGATGACGCATGAGGGATTCCAAAGTGTGCTTAGTTTCATCATGTTTCAGTTCCTTTTTATAGCCATTCCACGAAGTTGGTAATTTAGTAATAATTGCTCCAACTTGGAATGCTTCAGGCAAAGTTATCTCAGCATTTTTAAGATTAGTAACAATAGATTGTAATTCGTGAACTTGAGTAAGAATAGACTTACTTGCAGTCATTTCGTAATCGAAATAGTTAGCAATCAAAAATTTCTGATTGCTTTCTTCTTCAATGCGATACTTGTTGTCCAGCGCCACCCATAATTCCTTTGTTGTTTCGATTGTCCTATGTCCATTGTACACAGAATCAGACAGTGCGTTCAGAATGTGTCCTCAGCACAAAAAATCATCATCCTTTTATTTCCTCTTTTGTTCCTGCAGTTCCTTCTTGCGTTCATCAGTGTCGTCCTCTTGCTCGTCTTCAACAGGTTGAAGATCATCACCTAGAATATAAGACAACTTGATTGTCGTCAGGAAAAATAGAACCTTCTCTTGCCAGCGATTAAAGTTGTGTCCATCAGGACGATCAAGACGAACCAAGTCCTGATTCATGTCTTGAATCGATGGTGCCACAGAATCATTCAAACTCAGATCTTTGAATGAAGACATCTCTTTAAAAATTGTTAGAAAAAATATGATAAAACAAACAGAATTGAATGATCTCTAAGGCACGTGTAAAACGTTTCTTTAAAGAGATGTTTTAAGATCTCTCTCGGGATTCAATAGAGTACTACTTTAGAGACACAATATGTTGTACTGATGATGCTTCTACAAAAAAAAAAACTTCGTGTTTTTCTACACCGAATGCTGATGTCTCTCTATATATAGACAACGAAAATATATTGTACCTCTTCACGAAAGAACAAACCAGTTCATCTTCAAAGGCATGTATAGAACAAACCAGGTCGAACCCCGTTTCTTTTCGGCGACACCTATCGCACTCAGTGTCCAACAACACATTCAAAACAAAACAAAACAGACTTTGTGAATAAAATATCTAACATGCTAGCATGATTTATGATTTAGTTTAACAATAGTTGCATTCTGTTAAGTTGTTTAATGGAGGACCTTGAAGACCAGTTTGCCAAGTCTCTTGTTTTTCCTTTTTTCCGTGTCTTCTTTATTACTCTGATATTGCATGATGCTTACGTGGGTTTTAGGGTTTACCCTAAAAGTCACGTGCCGAACCTTCCATTTTCGAATAAGGATTAGATAACCGAGACAGAGGCGATACAATTGATTAGAGTGTATGACTTATTTGATTGATATTGGTGTCATCGTGATCAATTAAGTTAATGTGTGTTGGGTCTATTCGTTATGTGATAATGTCCGAATTATCACAAACGGGTCATATGGTGGATATCTAGCTGGTTATGTGTGGTTTTTATACTTTTAATGTTGATTAGTCTCAAGAACAATATGAAGAACGATGCGGAAAGGGAAATGGGGGTGTTTTTGGATTATGGTTGCGTCGGAGTGACTGCTTACGTACGTACCCTTGGATTTGCAAAGGATCAAGCTAAATAACGTATTTCTGAAGGGAGAAGTGATGCCGCTATCTATAGGGACTATAATCGGCAGTTACAAAGGCGGAAAGTAAAATACAAATGATGTCGGGCGAGCTCTGCTAGGGCGAGATCTGATTGGGGTGATCTTGTATCATGACCGTTGCGGGCTCTTTGCCTGTAACCATTGTATAGACTGTTGCCTAGTCAAGCGGGCTTTTTCAAAAAATTTTTTAATCTTTCTTACAAGTGAAAAACATGTGGCCGGATGATGGTGATGTATAAATTGTGTAGACATAGAGAGTAACCCTATCACTCCCTCTGGCCTATAAGCAACCACACAAACATATATACAGAAGAATGAAATACTACCATTACTACGTAGCAGGCAGAATAAAAGGTTAATTAAAGAGGCTCTTTTATTCCCACATATATATATATAGTGAAGAAAAGAAAACCATGTCTGATAGTTTAACACCCTTTTTTTTTGGGTTCCACCAGCAACTCTCAAGAGGTAGTAATAATCTGTTTGCTTCATGAATAAAGCTGATATTTTTTGTCCAAAAGAAAAGAAAATTCCCTTCTTGCTTTATATCTTCTTTCCCTTTGTTAATTTCTTCTCAGTATCTGAAGAGGAATCCAAATCCAACTTCTTGATGATGATGATGATGATGATGATGATGATATGGGAAAAGCAGTAGTAACTAACTATTGAGAGAAATATATTTGGGAAAATATGATTGTATTATTCACACTTCTAAAGAATGATGTTACAAGAGTATTTATATTACATAGGCTACACCAATATAATGACTACAAAATATATGGATATAAATACACAATATTAACAATAAATACAGAATATTTCCTAATACCACCCCTCAAGTTGGACGAGGGACGAGGCCTAACTTGTCACGTTGGTGCTGGAAAGCCGGACGATGTAGAGACTTGGTAAGACAATCTGCCAATTGATCAGAAGCATTAACATGAGAAATACGAAGAGAACCACGCTGAACCTGATCACGAATGAAATGATAATCGATGGCCACATGTTTCATACGAGAGTGAAAAACAGGATTGGAGCAGAACTGTGTGGTACCAAGATTGTCACAATAAATCACTGGTTGAGCAGTCAAATGGATACCAAGATCGTTCAAAAGAAACGTAAGCCAACTGATCTCAGCTGTGGCAGCAGCAACGGCACGGTATTCTGCTTCAGTAGAGGAGCGTGCAATGGTGGTCTGCTTTTTCGAGCTCCATGAAATGGCATTTCTGCCAAGATAAATCACATGAGCACTGGTAGAGGCATAATTATCTTTGTCACCACCCCAGTCGGCATCAGAAAACGCATGAAGTGTAAGGGGAGAACGACTATATAACTGAATACCATAGGTAGTCGTTCCAGCAATATATCGAAGCAGACGTTTGACATAACCCCAATGAACATCGGTCGGAGAATGCATAAATTGGGACAATTTGTTGACGGCGAAAGCAATATCAGGGCGTGTAAAAGTGAGGTACTGAAGTTTGCCAACCACCATGCGATATGTTGAATAATCCGCCAGTGGCGTACCGGCATTAGTTTTTAAATCAGAAATATCGACTGGCAGAGGCGTGGCTACAGAATTGGCATGTTGTAGATTAAGCGTGGTGAGTAGTTCAGTCATGTAGCGCTGTTGGGAGAGAATAATGCCAGCAGAGTTGTGAATAATCTCAATGCCAAGAAAGTATGTAAGCCTACCAAGATCCTTGAGAGCAAATTTGGCTCCCAGCATCCGAATGAAGTTTTCCAAAGCAACCGAGTCATTCCCTGTAATGATCAAATCATCCACATAGACAAGTACATAGAGTAACACAGTTCCAGAATTAAAAATAAACAAGGACGTATCAGCATGAGAATTGGTGAAATGGGATGCCAATAAAAAACGTTTAAGTTCCTCATACCAGGCCCTAGGGGCCTGTTTTAAACCATAGAGAGCCTTGAGAAGCCTGCAAATATGAGTAGGGACGTGTAGAATCAACAAAACACGCCGGTGAGCTAAATAAATGTGACCTCTTGTAAGTGACCTGCAAGAAGGCATTATTAATATCAAGCTGACGGAGAGACCACCCCTGCGTTAAAGCCAGCGTAAGAACAACTCGAATAGTGGGAGGCTTAACAACAGGACTGAAGGTTTCATAATAATCAATGCCGGAGGCGTGCAAAGCCCTTGGCAACAAAAGCGGGCCTTATGGCGATCAATAGACCCATCAGGATGACGTTTTAACCGAAAAATCCACTTTGAGCCAATGATATTCAGAGAAGGATCATGAGGAACAAGATCCCAGGTATGATTACGCATCAAAGCATCATATTCCTCTTGCATCGCGTTTCTCCATTGGGGAATTTTGAGTGCTTGAGAGACGGAAGTTGGTTCAATGTCATGAGCAGGGAAGGAAGGGACATGGGCATGAAGATTGAGTTTTTGAATAGGGCGATGAATGTTATTTTGAGAGCGAGTACGCATAGAATGAGTTGGAGGAGGGGGAGGGGGAGGTGGAGGTGGTGAAGCCGATGGAGGTGGGGAAGCCGATGGAGGTGGGGAAGGGGGAGACGGGCTGGGAGGTGCTGCGGCTAAAGGAGAGGGAGACGAGACAGGAGGTGGAGGAGGGAGCCAATCAGAGATGTAGGGAGTGGGGGAAGCAGAGGCAGGAGAATGAGAGACATAAGGAAACACAGTTTCAACAAATTTAATATGGCGAGAGACATAAAGACGAGAGGTAGTTGGTTCATAGCACAAATATGCGTGTTGAGTGAGGGAATAACCAAGGAATATACAAGGTTTGGAACGAGGTTCAAGTTTGTGAGAGGTGTAAGGACGAAGCCATGGATAGCACAAGCAACCAAAGACACGGAGCTTGTGATAGTTGGGGGGTTTTTGGAATATAAGCTCATATGGCGATTTCATATTGGGGCAGTGTAAGTAGGCGATTAATAAGATGACAAAATGTAGAAAAGCATAGGGCCAAAACGTGGAGGGTAGTGACGCATGAGATAGAAGAGCAAGGCCAGTTTCAACAATATGCATGTGTCGACGTTCAGATAAACCATTATGTTCAGGAGTATGGGGAGGGGTAGTGAAAAAGGAGATGCCATTATTAGAGAGATAATCACGAAGAGCAACAAATTCACCACCATTATCCGAATAGAGTACTTTAATGGAGTGATTAAAAAATTTTTCAACAATAGCTCGAAATCGAGTAAAGGTAGGGCAACATCGATTTACGAACAAGGATAAAACCACAGATATCGAGTAAAATGATCAACGTAATTAAGTAATATTTAAAACCATCCGTGGATAAAACAGGGGAGGTCCACAAATCCGTAAATAAATATTCAAGGGGTCGGGAAGAGGATAAAGTAGATAAATGAAAAGGAAGTTTATGACTTTTATTTTCCAAACAGGCAGAACAGTGCGACAAAGAGGAGACATTAGTCTCTAAATCAAACAGACTAATAATTTTATTAAGGATTGGTGGAGCTGGATGACCCAAACGATGGTGCCAAGTGCTGGACGGTGCTTTGGTGGACGCAAAGGCAAGCAAAGGTTGGTTGGGCCATTCATAAAGTCCATTCCTAACCGGACCACGGAGAAGGAGTTGATTCGTCTGTAGGTCCTTCACAAGAAATTCAGTGGGTAAAAATTCAACAGATAAATTATGAGAGCGACACAATTGCGAAATGGACAATAAATTCTTGGACATGGCAGGAACACAAAGGATATTACGTAAATGAAAAGACGTGGAAGTAGATAAAGGAAGAGAAGTAGAACAAAGATGTGTGATATTAAGACCACTTACCATCACCAACCATTATGTCATCGGAGCCAAGATATGGAGTGTGGAGCGAGAGATTTTGAAGATCATTAGTAACATGATGGGTGGCACCACTGTCAAGAAGCCAAGACGGACCATCGAGGAGGCGGATTGAGAGGTCGGGCGGCAATGTGAGCTTGGTGACGAGGGGTAGGTGGGGCGATAAGTTGGAGAAGCATGAGTTTGGAGTTGCCGAATTTGAGGACAGAACTTAGCAGAATGGCCTTGGGTGTAACAGTATTGACACTTGCCAAGATAAGGACGGCGGGGAGGATTGTTTTGGAAAGAGCCAGGGGTAGAGGGACGGAAAGAAGGCTTGGCATGGGGGCATGCGAGGGTGGGAGAAGGACGAAACTGGGAAGATGGAGAGGGAGGGAAATTGCGCCAATTTGAGGAGTGTGGAGTAGGGAGGAGGGGAGGCCGAGTGTAAGCAGGATGGGCGGAGGTGGGGGAAAAAGTGGCCGACGAGGAATAGGTGGGTTTAACCTTAAAATTCAGCAACTTTTCATGCAGTTCTTCGAAGGAAATAAGAGTATCACGTGCTTGTACGGCCCTAGCAATATCTTGATATTCATCACCAACATTGTCTAAAACTAAATCAATCAAATCCTCATCATCCATAGGTTTATCAATAATAGATAATTCATCAGCCTTATTTTTGATAGCATGCATAAATTCAGAAATAGATTGTGACCCACGTGTCATTGATTTTAGGGCGTCCTTAATAGCACGAATACGACCCCGAGATGCCTTAGCATACGTATTTTTCAAAATTTCCCATGCCTCACGAGATGTAGTAGCTTTACGAAGGAAAGAAACTACCTGAGGGGTACACGCAGCAATTATAGTGTGAAGGAGGAGACTATCCTGACGTTTCCAGAGAGTATACTCAGGATTGACCTTGGTGGCGCCATCAGCTTGAACAGTTTGCGGTGGAGGAGTGATGGTGCCATTGACATACCCAATCAAATCATAGCCCACAAGGAGAGGCTCCATTTGTAAAATCCAAACGCCATAATTGGTGGAGTCGAGTTTAATCGGAGTTTGCGTCGCAGAGTTGAAGGTGATGGGAGAGGCATCGGCCATGGAGAAAGCAGGAGAGATGACGACGAGAAGCAGAGGGGGCGAAAAAAAAAAAAAAAAAAAAAAAAATTTGATGAGCACGAAGCAGAAGGAGATGGCGGTTTAGGGTTGGGAAGGAGAAGAAGAGATGCAAGAGTTTTACAGAGGCTCCGATACCATATTGAGAGAAATATATTTGGGAAAATATGATTGTATTATTCACACTTCTAAAGAATGATGTTACAAGAGTATTTATATTACATAGGCTACACCAATATAATGACTACAAAATATATGGATATAAATACACAATATTAACAATAAATACAGAATATTTCCTAATACTAACATCTGAATGGATGCTATGTCTCAGGATTATCAACAAGGTGGTATTTTCAGTTTCTTGAATGGATTCGATAGATCCCAGCAAGAACAAGAACAAGAGCATCATAAACAGATCATCCCAAGGGATAATAAGATGAGATTGCAAGGCTTTCATCCTCCGCCGCCGCCGCCGCCGCCGCGGTTGGTAGCTATAGAAGAAGTGGAAGAATCTAATGGTGTCCCAGGTTATGAAACTACAGGAATGTTATCAGAAATGTTTAATTTCACTTCCGGTCCTGCTTCCTCCACCACGGCTCATACTTTGTCATTAGCGGAAAGAGGGCAGTTTCCGACCACCACCACCGCCACCACCACCACCGACTGGTATGGCAGACATGAAGCGATGGTGGTAGGTGGTGGTGGTGGTTGTTTAGGGCAGTTGGATTCATCCAATGATCATAATGATAATCATCATCAAACACAGCAAATTTCAGGACTTAATGCAACAGATTCAGCAGGGGCCATGCAGCTTTTCTTGATGAATCCACAACCTGCAGCAAGATCTCCATCTCCATCACCATCATCTCATCATCATCATCATCCATCAGCTTCATCTTCTACACCACACATGTTACTACTTCCTAATCCATCACCAACTTCAACTCTTCATCATCATCATCACTCTCCAACAGCAAATATAAATCCTTTTGGTCCATCACAATTCCCATGGGTTAATCAAGATAGATATAACCAAAGTCAAGGACTTTCTTTAACTTTATCATCTTCACTACAAGCTGGTAATAAGAAACAATTAGCTGATGATGATGATGATGATTTGAGATTAGGAGAAATAAGTGGGATGTTATTGTTCAATAATCATCATCAGCCATTAATGCATATGGATCATCATAACCAGCAAATTCACCATATGGGTTATGAATCTTCTTTAGGAACAGTTAATGGGTTGAGGAATTCAAAGTATTCAAAGGCAACACTAGAGTTGCTACAAGAATTTTGCAGCATTGGTAGTAGGGGTGGTCAGTTGTTGTTAAAGAAAAACAAGCAGCAGTTAATTATAAAGCAAGAAACTAATATTAACCCTAATCCCAATAATAATAATAATGATCATAATAATAATCCAAGTGGTACTGGTGTCGGTGGAAATTCTTCGTCTTCTTCAAAAGATCCTCCACCTCCTCTGTCAGCTGCAGATAGATTGGAACATCAAAGAAGAAAGGTCAAACTATTATCTATGCTTGATGAGGTACCTTTGTTTCTGACTTCCTACCCCCTTACCCACCCCCACCCCTACCCCTACCCCTACCCCTACCCTACCCTACCCCTGTCACGCGCATCAATCATTGATCTTTATTTTAGTACTTTCATCATAAAAAGTGATACCAGGGGCGGATGATCACCCTTATGGAGGGGTATTCGCCTCGAGATCCGGAGAATACATTACTATATAATTTATAGGTATGTTATGTATTTTATTGTCTCTCGAAAAATTTATTTTCGTCTCTATCATGTATAATACTACGATAATTTTACATAAAACATTTGTCATGTAAATATTAATACATAGTTATTACTAAAGTGATATACTTAAAAAAAATATTAATTGGTTTCGGAATATTAGTTTCCGTAAAAACATTGATCTTAATGTTTTAATCTTTATTGCTAGAAGTAAAATTGTTAATGCTTTCGGAATCTCTGATATATATATAATAGTGTTTCTTATCATATAAAACGAAATGTATAGCCGTGTTTTTTCCGATGTATAATAGGGTTTTTTTTAATCGTGAAGAAAGAAAAAAAGCATTAATATACATTTTTTTATTACAAAAATTCTTTAGAATTATCGCCTCGTTGTCCGGGATCCTGCGTCCGCCCCGTGTGATACAACAACATTTACACATATTGTTGATCATGATGTAAACACATAAACGGTACCCGTATCATTACTCTAAAATTCAAGGGGGATAGCACCAGAAAAGTTTGGATTCATTTGAGTAATATCATATGAATATTGCCGTGGAAAGAGCTGGAAATAGGATAATAAGGTTTTGTTTGAATTTGGTTGTTTTAACTTCAATATCGACAAATATTAATCTGTTTATTATATCATTGCTGATGCTATTGCTGGGGCATTACATTTTTTAAATTGGATTTTGCTAGATGAAATCTATCAGAGATCCGTGACTAATATTATAAATATAAAATAAAAAATAAAAAAAAAAAAAAAAGTAGAATACACTTCACCGATAGAGAAGTGATGTTTCACCTTAATTTTGCTGTATTCTAGCTAGTAGCTTTCAGGTACAAGGTAATTAACAAATCGTTGGTGATAAGGTTGTTTTACGGGAGAAACGAGGAGAATAATGAAATATTTCATGAATGAGTAAAAGGATAGTCTTTTGAAACTTTCGTGATAAAGAGACAAAACTATTTATTCATCAATCGAAATTCATGATTTAAATTCATTCTTAAATTATTCATCGAAATTCACTAATTTTCAAAATTCATTTATTAAATTCACCGATTTTCGGATTCATTTATCAAATTCACCGTCAAAATTCATTTGATTTGGGATTATTTAGGGAGATTCACCGATTTTAGGATTGTCTTCTCGCTTATAAAAATTATCTGGTTAATATTCTCCTATAAAAAATATGTAATTTGTCTTATTCTTAAAAATATTCTAGATTGTGTCCTTATCCCTAATTTTCCATTGTTTTACTTTCTTCCTCTCTTTTTTATTTTATTTTATTTTTTTATTTAGGATGAAGGGATTTATTTTTTGCCATTATATATAGTTGCGTATAGAGCAGGTTGTATTTTTAAACGGTCGTTGGGTGAGATCATTTCTACTGAAACTAATACTACAAATTTACGTTTTTTAATTCTTTCATTAATTCCGTAGTAATTATCTTACCACCCAATTACCATTAAAAAATTACTAACAAGGTATCGGCTGAAGTGTTTTCGTTAAAGTAACCTGGCTTCGAGGCAGTGTTTGAACTCATTATATAAGGGCGAAAATAGGGTATGTAAACCTTTTGTTTCCGTAAAAAAATTATACTAATAGTTACGAAATTCATTATAATCGAGCGTGCAAGTAAAATGTATTGTGTTAATTTTTATAACAGATTCGTTGTTAATTGTTATAACAGAGAATTTATGATCTATGTCTTTTTTTTTTTTCGACTGTGTTAGACCTGAAGGAAGAAGCCTTTCTTTTTTCTCTCTTTCTCCGTTTGTTTGTGTGTGCAGTGCAGACAATTGATGTATAAATGTTGTTTGTTGCCTGAATTGGGAAGAGATACCAACAAGTTATAGACAAATAGTATATTCCTTTTTTATGTCAACAATCATATATCATTGTACCAAAGCTGCATGTTTTATAATTATAAATTATTTCATTTTGGTAGGTAGACAAAAGATACAATCATTACTGCGAGCAAATGCAGATGGTGGTGAATTCATTCGATTTAATGATGGGTTTCGGGGCAGCAGTTCCGTATACAGCACTAGCACAAAAGGCAATGTCTCGGCATTTCCGGTGCTTCAAGGACTCAATAGCTATGCAGCTTAAGCAAAGCTGCGAGCTATTGGGTGAGAAAGACACGAGTGGGACGTCGGGAGTAACAAAAGGAGAGACGCCGAGGCTAAAGCTGCTTGAGCAAAGCATAAGACAGCAAAGAGTGTTTCATCAAATGGGGATGATGATGGATCAAGAAGCTTGGAGGCCTCAGAGGGGTTTGCCTGAACGTTCTGTTAACATCTTACGAGCTTGGCTTTTCGATCATTTCCTACACCCGTAAGTTCGTTCATTCCCTTCGTCGTCTTTTTCTTTCTATAAATTAATTATGACTAGCTTGATTGTGGCGTACGTAACTCTAACCACAATGGTCTTCATCTCCTGTCCTACGGGATGATTGAAAATATTAATCGAGATAAGCACAGTGGCGCGCAGATCGTCGTGAGCATTGTTATCAGATCAAACAACTGAAAGAAGTCACCTCTTTCCGAGGTTTAAATCTCCACACTCCAGGTCCAGGCACACAAGCCCTTTTAAGACACCCAAGCCCCATTTACCACTAAGTCATGTCTTGGGGACATGTGGCGTATATTTAACAAGACGTTCTAGTGTCATATATTGTGAGCGGTTGTGATAGATCGATGTGACATGCACTTATCTTAAATGATAAGTCTTTTATACAGTAATTACATTATAGAATTTATGGTACAACGGTTGTATGAAGGTTGTATCATGTGGTATACATTAGAGTCTCTCATTTTTACTATCTTTTATATATACACTTTTACCTTGTCTAGAATGTTAGAAACGAATAGTCGTGATATATATATCATGGGGTACAAAATTTCTACTACAACGATTGTATTATAAATAAATTAAAAATCAACTAGCCAAGTAGAAATTATGTAAAGGGAGTGAAAAAGCATAGACAGTGATGAAAGGGAAAGAATCTTCAGAATCAAAAGGCTATGAATGAATGAAAGTGATGAAACCATGCAGCATTATGGTCTTTGTTTCTGTTTCTGACATATACTCATTTCCTACCACAAATCCTTTTTTCCCCCGACTCTATTGACACAATTGTTGTGTAATAACGAGTGCAACATACTTTTTATCGTTGATTATATTATATATAGTAATGATATGGGTATAGATAAATTCGATTCAGACATTTATGTAATAACCTAACACAACACACTTGTTCATCATCTTTGATTATTATATAATGAGGTGATAAGAACACGACTGTCCAGACACAACGAGTGACACATTTACACTCATGATTATGATATGTTTGCATAATGATCAATAAGCTGTATGTCATAATCAATGATATAAATATAGATTATGTCTTTCATTGTGCATGAACGATTCGTATCATCACTCTTTTTTTTCTTTCGCTTTAAAATTGTATAACACCACAAAAATATGCATATCATTGTGGTGTCTTTTTCAATTTCAGGTATCCAAGCGATGCAGATAAGCACCTGCTGGCACGACAGACTGGTCTATCCAAAAACCAGGTTCATACTATATACTTACTCTATATATATATATATATATATATATATATATATATATATTTCATTTGCCTCGTCTCATTCTGTAACCCCATTTTCGATATGAGTTTTTATCCGGAAATAGAATGGTCGGGGTATGAATTTAAAATAAAATAGAAAAAACCTAAAACCCATTAAATATTTAGGAAAATGATTTAATCACTTAAAAATTACACAACAAAATCCACAGAAGGAATCATTTTGTGGTGTAGAAAGTTAATACATTTTATTTTTATTTTTTCTCTTTTTAAGTGTGTGGCTAAAAGAAATTTTGTGCATGAAATCGGGGGAATAAATCTGTGCCCCATCATCAACCAAATATATTTAACATAAAGACAATGATGCAGGCCTCGAATGCATCCCCGACCTTTTTTCGACCACACAGTTAAATAAAAAAAAATCAAAGGACAAACATATTTTGGACCACAAAGTATACATTTTGGGGATATGTGTGCTTGTTTGTTTTTTTTTGTTGTGCCTTTATCATTTTCCTTAACAAAAAGATTGTTTATTAGACAGATTGGGCGTTGTGTATACAAAAAGAAATAACATTTATTTTTATTTTCTTATATAACAAAACAAAACAAAACAAAACCGTGTAACAAAACAAAACAAAAAGAAATAACATTTATTTTTATTTTCTTACATAACAAAACAAAACAATACACTAATCAAGAAGAAGAAGAAAAAAAACAAAACAAAACAAAACAAAAAAACAAAAACAAAAACAAAAACAAAACAAAACCGTGTAATAGTTTAAACTTTTTTTTTTGAAGTATGTAATAGTTTAAACTTGGTGCTAAGAAAAAGTCTTTACATTTAAATTTTCCTCTCTACTTTTCTTCTAGTCGATAGACCGAGTCAATTAGTGGGGTTACGATGGCTAAGCTAACCCGGTTGTTATTTTTGGTATATCAAATTACTTATATAATTCAATCATGTGTAGTCAATTATCTTAATATAACTCATCCGATCATATATTAATAGTCCATTAGCGTATCCAAAAATAAATTCTTGGCTTATTAGTCTTTATAAATCGATAAATTGGCAACACATTTCGGTGTGTCTTTATTTTCCTATGGTGAAACAAGAAATTAAACCGAATATTAATAACCTAATTAAACAAAACTTTATACATACATTACACATATTGATGTAATGTCACATCTCAAAAATGGTTCAAACTTCATATTTTATCTTTGTTTTGTGGTTCTTTGTTTTATGTCACGTCACCATTCAACATCAAATAATATGATCACAAAAAGATACTCGTAGTTATTGTCCCGTTACAATTTATATAATTCATAGCGTCGTTTTGGAAAAATCTACAATGTCCAATGTTATTTTCCCAATATGAATTAATATACAAATTTTGTATTTACTCTGGCTATGCATTGGATTAGATGAGATAGGATCCCCTCTCATAAAATTTGTATTTACTCTGGCCATAATTAAAATAGTATTCATACAAGGAAAATTAATACCACCTTCTTTTCTTCATAATTTTGCAACCATTACTGTATTTTTTTTTAGCAATAAGTTTATTAAGTTTGATGATTAGACTAATGGATATAATGTAATCACGATATATTTATTATGATCATATTGTGTCATTAATGAAAGATATAATTAAAAAATGGTTCATTAATTATGCCAATATATATGTCATGGGGTTCTGCTAAGGTTTTTAATATTTTATTTTATTGGGGGCGGCCGAGCGGGGTGGAGATTCAAACACTGATCAATCAATACCAGGAAGTATAATGGCTTTATCACTATGTCAAGTTTAATCCCTTTCTGCTAAGGTTAATTGGATTAAGATATTATAATAGCCACGTGCTACAATATGTGTTAAAAATAAGATTAAATAATAATGGGAAATCCCTCAAAAAAGCATTGAAGAAAATTAACAATAATTTATTCATGTAATTCAACAGAAACTGTAATTACAGTCTTATTCAAATAATGCCAAATTAAAAGTGTGTTTGGAACTAATTATTTGGACTTGATTATAAGTAAGAGGAATAAAGCAAAGTGAAATATTGATTATATAGTTTAGAATATATATTTTTTAAAATTTGTGTAGTAATCTAAAAGAATGTAGTACTAGTAGTCATTAAGTTACCATAAGTGAAAATTAGTGACTTTAATTAATGACTAGTTAGTGACCATAAGTGGCCATCATAGATGACTAGTCACTAACTTTTTTAAAATTTGTGCAGTAATTGATATGAAACTATAGACATTCTTAGTAGTATATCATATGAGTAATCTAACAATGACAAATATCTAAAAGATTATATTACATTTATTTTATTTTGTTCAATTAGCTAGAATAACGGGTCCAGTGCAATTTGGCTAAGATATATATATATATATATATATATATCATGCCAACGAAATGGTTGTCAGGCAAAGGCAGGATTTTTCATCATGAATAATATTGGACCACTATAACTGGAACAATCCCCACTATTATAAAGATATGTTCCTGCCAAAAATATATAACAAAAGAACAAAGAATATTATTATGTGGTATTTTTATTTTTATTTTTATTTTTAGTTTTTAGTTCTTAAGAAATATGTGGTATTAAAAGCAATATATCATGTGTTTAAACATCTTTATCGACATATAGTCTTTTAATCTATACTATTGTTTAAGTGTAAGACTTTTTTTTTTAACCTTGTAGTTGTTCATTTATATGATTTTAAGTTTTTTTAATCAAGTCCACCTGGTCATTCGAACATGATTCGTTAACACGCACCAATCTAAAATTCTTGCTACATTCTTGTACAAACACAATATTTTGTAATCAATTTGTCTCAAAATATAATTTCATTTAAATTTTTTATTTTGTCATATAATATAATTTCATTTACAATACCAATTAAGTATTTGTGACGTCCCGTTCTCGGATATCGAGCTACTATCCGGAAAAAAACATTTGACACGTATAATGTTACATAAATCAAGTATTATATGTAAGTCTCACATCATCATATCAAAATAAAATGACGCAGAAGCTAAAGAAACTCGGAAAAACTTAAAAAGATTATAAGAAGTTACAATGATGCCCAAAAGACTACAAGATTCGATCTATTACAGCATACGAATACTAGAAGTTGATACAAACAGAAACTTAGTCTTACAAGCCAACAAAAAGTTCAACAAGTTTGATCATTACATTTGATAGCTAGTCAAAATACATTGGTATAATAGAACAAGATAACATCGACATCCATGAAGGTATCCGAAACATGCTCAATCATCCGAAAAAGGGTAAGTACATTGAGTACTTAATGAATGGTAGAAGTCATTGAATAGTATGCTTTATAAAGTTCAGAAAGTAAAGACATACATTATTAGAAAACTATATTTTCATTACATTCACATTCCAACCTTTATCATATCACTTCATTTCTCATTACATGTCATGAGTTCCCTACTGATTTCTAGCTTAACTTATCTCTGTTAGACCATCAATTCGATGGCACTACGCACGATGTATATGGTATGAGCGTAATTCCCTCAAACCATATACAATATGGGATTAAATCCTCAATATAGAGCAGCTTACGGGCTTCGGTCCCAGTATAATCTTAGCTTAACTCTCATTGCGATATTCTACTATGTCTAACCAAATATCAAAGGCATTTATTAATCTTTTATCTAAGCCTATATGTTGTTTACTAATTAACTAGTCACCAATATTCATTCAAGTAAAAGACCTAGCATCCCTACATCCTCATCCTACTTCATTTAGGCTCTAACTAAGCCTAACACATATACGGACAATGATAAGTCCTATATAAGTCATCAAATCATAAGGTCAATCATAAGTTTCCGACGGTCCCGTACTTCATCACATCAAGAAAATCCATACGGTGTGGAACTAAACGCATCAGAAACTTATTCAAAACTTAATCACATTATTTCAAGACTACATATAATAGGCTCTAAACCAAAACTAAGCATACAAACACATATGCAATGTTGTGCACAATTTCACCAAGCCAAAAATCAAGTCTACAATATCTCATACCAAAACATCATATAATCAACATATGATACCTTCTAAACAATACAAAACAAGTCTATTCAACTATAAAACCTCTTTACCTCGAATATGCGATTAAAACTCCCAAGCTTTGCAAGCTGAAACGCAGGAAAATCATAGCCTCTTGATGAAACCTATAAGATTAACAATCCATGCTTAGAACAACAATGATCAAAGGTTTCTAAACATCAGTAACTATGATTAAGATGATTCTAAATTTCAATTCCTACTGAGAAGATCAAGATTCCAAAAAGGATCAATTCTCATACCTTTTTCTTCTTCTTTTTTTGAATTAATTCTCATACCTTTTTCTAATCGCGGTAAAACTTGTATACACATGATCCTCTTTCTCGATGATCGATTTCCCCTATTGTGATCTGAAATTATAGGGCTGGATTAAATGCTATTTTGAAGATTCTTCCTCTTTTTTTCTCTTTATAGTCGGACTTGCCAGGATAGCCAAGGAAGATTTTTCTTCTTTTTATATACTTCAATACTATGATGCACGGATACGGATACGGGATACGCGGATACGGGATACGTGGATACGAGATTTTCGTAAAATATAGGATACGGATACGGGGGTGTATTTGTAAATAATCAAAATATAAGGACCAAACTGTAAATAATTAAAATGCAAGGACCAAATTGTAAATATAAATAACTTAAAAACCAATTCATAATATAATATTTTTTCAAAGCTTGAAGTCATATGCTTAACCGAAAAAACAACAAACGTATTCAAATATGTTTTTTGTAGCCGTAATGAAGATTTTGAGGTATGCTGTATGCATTTACCTTTTCTTATATTTTGATTTTGAGAATGTGTTTCTTGGAAGTTTTCTATAAAAATCTACAGTTTGCAATTATCTGATTTGTTTCTTGGAAGTTTTCTATAAAAATCTGCAGTTTGCAATTATCCCGGATAATCTGTGAAAAAGAAAGAGATAAAGAATCAAAGACAAAGGGGATAACTTACCTGTTGCTTAACCGAAGCTCTGTGGCAGTGTGGCCTAAGGTCCATCTGCAGTGCAAGATTCCATCTTGAATTAAATACCTCTGAATTTATTTGTAATTTTTTGAATAAAAGATTAGGAAGAAAATATAACAATGGGCGGATAATTAGAATTTGACGGATTAATTTTAGGAAGAAGAAGAACTAGGGATTAAATGCTATCTAGATTTTAATTGGAGAAAACAAAGAGTTTATATTGGGATTCACAGGGATTATCTTTTACAATTAACAGGCTATGGAATTCTAAAGGGCACAACATTTTCCATATTTTAAAAAAATAAAAAAAATCTCACAATAGGCGTATCCGAAGGCCGATACGCGTATCCTATCGGAATTGGCGTATCCTAAATGCCGTATCCGAAGTTTTGGAAACTACAAATCAGTCCTGATACGTATCCCATGGCGTATCTTGCGTATCCGTGCCGTATCCGTATCCGCGGCGTATCGGATACGCGACACGGCTGGAAAGTGAAGTATCCGTGCATCCTAGCTTCAATAATCAAGTGAAGATTAAATTAACATTCTAATTTTCCTAAAAAAGACATGTTTGCTCTTTTTTGAAATTCTTGGATATCACAACATTTATTATATTTTTCATTTTTTACCACTAATTTATTTTATATATATATATATATATATATATTCACAATTTTTCATTATTTTACTTAATTATTATATTAATATCGGTGAAATGGTATTCTAGACTTTTCTTATTTAAATTATTACACTTAATCACTTTATTAAAGTGAATGTTTTTTCACACTACTGAATAATACACAGTATTTTTGTTTTTATTTTATCCTTCAAATTTATGTTTTATCTGCACTCGTTGATTCGATTGAAATTATCCTTCAAATTTATGTTTTTCCGTATTCGTTGAGTCTGGCCGAATTTCAGACAGAATGTTGTATGTTTTTCCGACTCAGTTTTAGTCAAAAAGAAAAGTCTTTCTAACCTAGACATGTATTATGTATGGAAAAATCTAAACTTTTGTCTCAAATTGAGATAGAATAATCACCATTAACTTGAATTGTGTTAGAATAATTTCTTTATGTGAAAACATGCTCCCTCCTTAAACCGTATGAAAAATCTTAATTGAGTTATATGTTGAGACGGAAGGAGTACTTGAACAATAATGACCATATATCCCAACAACTTATAATTGTCAAAACTGCATTAAATTGGGGACTAACATTTTGGTCTATCTATCTTAAAAACTTGCAGGTCTCAAACTGGTTCATAAATGCCAGGGTCCGTTTGTGGAAACCAATGGTGGAGGAAATGTACCAACATGAATCCAAAGAACAAGATGAAGATGAAGATGAAGATGAAGATAAAGAAGAAGAAGAAGAAGGACGGGAGAGAGAAATCAACCCAAACAATAATAATAATGACAATATTAATGCACAAACAATGCAAAATACAGCAGCAACTGCAACTGCCGAAAGATCAGAATTTAATGACTGCTACAAAAACAACCCTTCACTCCATAGACAACACCCGACGACGACAAACTCTTCCTTCGCCGGCGGCACACCCACCGCCGCAACATTGATGCCGGCACCTTTTCCTCCAGCCATTATTATTCGTGATGAAACTTCCGGCAGCAAGGACGAACTTGGTTCTACGCTCATCAGGTTTGGGAAGAGCGCCGGTGATGTGTCACTTACATTAGGGTTACGACACACCGGGAACTTGCCCGAGAATAATAATAATTTTGCCGTTACAGACTTCGCGGGATTCTAAATATTACTGCCTCCCTTCTAAAATTTAAAATCATTTAGGTTTTTAAAATTATTATATAGGTTTATTTAGAATATCAATCAAGTATTTATTACATTTTCTTTCTTTTGTCCTTAATTTATTATAACGCATCTACTTTACAACTATTAATTGATAGAAGTAAAAAGATTCTAAACTTTTACCATTAAAATTAATGAAATTTAACAACTTTCTTAATCTGTATAAAAAGGTCTAAACGACCTATATTTTGAGGCGGAGGTAGTACCTTTTAAATCATTCATATATACTACCTCCGTCACATGTTATACGTCATCCTATTATTTTCAACCGTCCCACAATATAGGTCATTCTCATATTCCAACACAATAATTAATGTTTTTTTCTTCTTCTTATTTTGCTATTATTCCTTATTCCAAAGAATTACATTATTTTAATTAACCTATAGGCATTTAAGTCCAAAATTATCAAAGTTAAATCATTTATTGAGTTTCTTAATCTATGTGCATAAAGAGATGATTATTTATAATATAAGACGGATGTAGTATTATTTTTGCTTTTATTATATTTGCCGTTTTTTTCACAATACTACATCAAAGGACAAGCAGCACAGTGCAAATTTTAGTGGAAATTATCAAAATATTCGATATAAATTTAAATCTAATTGTAATTCTACAGTGACGATGCTGGATACCGTTAATGTATAAATCCGAGCCGATTCAGTCTAAGGACAATGATCAAGATCCAAAAGTTTATACAAAATATGAAAAGGAGGGTGTTTGTGATTGATTTAGACTGGGCTTGAGAATGCATGTTCTCAAGTTGCCTATGTATGCCCTAGTTTATGGCGGTGTCGTGTCCTTCAAAGATTCTCACTTGTAACCGCCGGGGGCTTGATTTACATCTCTATCTCGTGATTTTCGGGATATTTTTAACTATACCCAATAATTTGAATCAGAGTCATAATGAGAGAGGATACTTTCCATATTTATCGCTTAAATCACCCACGTGGGATAAAACCGTTGTTAGCTCTATCCGACCGGCCGAGAGCTTCAAATGACGCCGTGGTCCGAGCTGCGTTGCCCTTACTTTGTTATGCCCTGACCGACATTCGGTGGGCTTGGGTGTGTATTAAGCAGACTAGACCGACTTACCTCCTGGGGATAAAGGTCTTATAATTGGGCATTAACAAAGGCTCATGGTCCTTAATTGCTCAGTCTCTCTTTCCTCATTTATTACATAGTTATTTGTGGGACGACACGTGGCCGAGGCTGATCTAATCTCCGTCATAAGCCCCCAGAGCTGATCACGCATCTCGAGCTGGTCAACTCTGAATATTGTTGAAGCTCGATCTCTGTTAATAAGATCTTGGAGCCAATTAACGGCTTACTTTGCCAGATGGCAGTGTCTCGTTATGACGCCGTCATAACTTCCGAGAAACCGAGGCGTTTCCGCCCACGCCTCTTGTAGGGACGATTTATTTAGACTGTCTTTGGGGTTCATAACCCGAGTCACATCAACCGTCTTTCATTATCAATTCAAAATGTCCTTTCTTGCAATTTAATCCGGAGGATCTATACCGCTTTGCCGTTTTCTCTCCCATCTCTACAAGTAAGTTCTACCTCTATGTTTTTAACTAAGCATCTTTCTTTCACATTCGCATTTATTAATGGGATCTTCAACCCCATCAAGTTCTTCCATAGAAGAATTGTTTTCCTCTGAATCTGAGACTGAGAGGCCTAGAGCCGATCTAAATCATGCTTCTTCTTGTCGTCTTTACTCTGAGACTTTTGACCAAGCTTTTAGGTTTAAGATCCGGGAAAGACCCAGAGAATCATAGGGAGCTACGGAATTGAGACCGTTCTTTCGGAGAGTAGCAAAGACTACATTTGTCAGGAGTATAGGATAGACATGAACGTCTTCTCTCCTGCACTTCCCAACGACCCTCGGCCGTACTCTTACCGGCCCCGGAGGGGTTTTGCACAGTTTACGAAAGCCAACTAAAGGGGGGATTAAGATTACCTTGGTGCCCCGCCTTCTGCGGTGTTTGCAAAGACTACGGCATAAGTCTTTGCTTTCAGGTCACTCCTATTAGGGTTAGGAGTATTATCAGGTTTTCCATCTTGTGCCGGATGGCCGGGGTTTGTTTCTCGGTGAACCATTTCAGAGGATTTCACCAAATCAGGAAGAATCCGGGAGCCAATAGGTGGTATCACTTTCTTCGCCGGTCAGGTGTCCAGGCTTATATCGTTGACGGACCCTCTCCGACTAAGGACTAGCGGGCCCGTTTCTTTTAAGTTCGGGATGGAGGAAAGCCGAAATGAGCCGATAGAGGTCAAACAATGTACTCAAGGATTACGTCCCGTGATTTTTATTTTACCGAGGTACGAGCTATCCTGGATTCAGGCATCTTCATGACCGTCAAGAAGTTGTCTTCTCAACTGATTAAGGCAGCTCGACTGGGTGAGGCTGGACATGATCCCCATGTGCCCCTTAGTGCTGAGGACCGAGCTACCTGTAGGGTTTATGATTTGCATTAATTTTATTCCCTTCATGTTTTATCTTGGTGTTGTGGAATAACCCACTTTCCTCTTCCCTTATTCATTGTAGTGACATCCTTTGCCGGTTTGCTAATTGTTGTGGGAGATGAGCAGGTTGACGAGAGTGTCTCGACAGAGAGGACACATACTGAGGAGCGTGCTTCTGACCTATTTGTGTGGGCTTGCCTTTAAACGTTGGTGTGGTCCGACCACATTCAGAGCATCAAGGCACTGGTACGTTGTGCTCCTCTAGTCCAAGGGTGGATTTGGAGGCCCTTTATATTGATATCCCAGATGATGATGAGAATGATGATGATGGAACTCCCCTGCTATGGAGGGGCCAATCTGGTGCCACCGTGGCAACTCATGGAGGGAGATTAAGGAAGAGAGGCAGATCTGCCACTTCTCTTGATCCTACTCCTTACCCTGACTAGGAAGAAGAGGGATTTGAGGAAGAGCTGCAATCCGACCCAATCTTGGAGATGACCAATGAGGAACTAGCCGATGAAGGTCTTCAGACCATTAATTATTTAAGTCATTCAGACAATATTTTCTTGTTTTGCATTCGGACTTCGTTTTCTTTAACAAATTACTCTTTCTCTCTTGCAGAGGTTCCGTGTTGGACAAGAGAACTTCAAGAGGTTAGCTGCTGCTTCTTCCTATGTAGAAAATCTAAGGAAAAGGTTATTGACCTTGAAGAGGAATCTTCTGCTCAAAGAGCAGCTGCAGACTGTAGTTCATGAGAACAAAGCTCTCAACAAGCAGCTTCAAGCTCAAGCTTTTGAGCTACAAAACAGGGAGACTAAGTATGATGGATCCCTCCGGACTCTGGTGGAAGAGCATCATGGGGTAAGGACCGAGCTGGAGCAGGCTGTGGCCAATCTCCGAGAATAGAGGAACGCTTTGGTAGCAGCTTGACGCAACCCATGCACACATCATCAAAGATTATAAGGCTTCACCAGATTTTTCTCAAGCCTTGAAAAGCATCTGCGGCGAGCAGGACTTATACGCTGGGCGTGGACGAGGCTCGAGCTCAATTTCCGGATCTGGACATTGATCGTCTTCCGAACAAATTCATGTATAGGTTTTGCATGGACAAGATCTGCAATGACCGGCTGAAGGAGTTCCAAGAGGGTGAGGATATTGTGGCCAAGCATATAGCTCGCCGTGCTCCCCGGCAGGCATCGGGGCCGGTGCCTTCTTCTTCAGATCCTTCTGCTCCTCCTACGGAGCAGCATCAGGATCCGACTCCTCATACATAGAATTAGACTTTCGTCTTTTGTTTTTGTTGTTGAAAAACCTGTAAAAATGTAAATTGCACGATTATGCATATTTTGCCAAGCTCTTTTTGCCATAGCCTATTTTGGGCACTTACCTGAAATACTTTATAACATAGTTATGATGTGGTTGGGTATTCTGCCCCTCAGTATGTCATGCTTGAACTTTTAGTCCTTGGATGGCATACTTATCCAGCTTGTATTTTACTTTACCTGTGACTGAGCATGTCCTTCACATACTTAATGAGCTTATTGAGTCCGCCCTGCGGAACTTGGTTAGTTCATCTGTGAACTTTATTGGTTTGTCAAGTCCGGCCTATGGAGCTTGATTGATGTCCATCCTGCAGAATTTAACGAGTTCATCATTTGCAAACTTGTTGAGTCCGACCTGTGGATCTTGATTAGTTCGTCCTATGAACTTTATTACTTTTTCTTTTGCAAACTTTATGGAATTTGGCGAGTCCGACCTACGGATCTCGCTTAGTTCGCCCCGCGAACTTCATTAGTTTGTCCTTTGCAAACTTTATTGACTTTGATCGAGAGTCCGACTGCGGATCTCGTTAGTTCATCCTGCGAACTTCATTAGTTTTTCCTCTGCAAACTTTATTGACTTTGACTGAGTTTGACCTGTAGATCTCAGTTAGTTTTTCCTTTGCAAACTTATTGAGTCCGACCTGCGGATCTTGGTTGGTTCGTCCTATGAACTTTATTAGTTTGTCTTTTACAAACTTATTGAGTCCGAGCTGCGGATCTCGGTTGGTTCGTCCTTCGAACTTTAATAGTTCGTCCTTTGCAAACTTTATTGTTCGCTTTTCTTGCAAACTCAATTATATTACCATGCAAAACGGACAATATAAAGAAAATAGCATAAATATGGCACTCAATGAATGCAATCGTAATCGTAACAGAATAAAGGATAGTTTTAACACTTGCAAGAATAAAATAAAATGAAAATTGTTTTATAATCAGTCATTAGGCTCCTGTCCCATGATGTGCGATCCCGTTCTTCATCAGATCTCTTTTATGTTGGCACTATTCCATCCCTCTTGATGGTGGCCGCATAGCCGCTTCTAGCTGCCTCCACATCTTCCTTGATTTCTACTGAGCCTCCTGCAGTGGGGAATTTTAGACTGAGGTGAGCTTGGGAAATCACAGCTCGGAGCTCAATCAGTGTTGGTCTTCCCATAATAATGTTATATGTGGATGGAGCTTTAATCACCACATAATTCATCATCAGAGTCATGCTTCGGGTTCCCTTTCAAATGTCGTGACAAGGCTTATCATCCCCATGGGATGAACTAGAGGTCCAGCGAACCCGAACAACGGTGCCGAAATAGGTGTGAGCTCTGAGTCTTTATCTTCATGGATTGAAAAACTGAATAATATAGGACATTGACTTTGATTGAGTCCGACATGCGGATCTCAGTTAGTTCGTCCTGCGAACTTCATTAGTTTGTCCTTTGCAAACCTTATTCACTTTGACTGAATCCGACTTGCGGATCTCAGTAGTTCATCCTGCGAACGTTATTAGTTTCCCCTTGCAAACTTATTGACTCTGACCTACGGATCTCGGTTGGTTCGTCCTGTGAACTTTACTAGTTTGTCCTTTGCAAACTTATTGAGTCCGACCTGCAAATCACGGTTGGTTCGTCCTGTGAACTTTAATAGTTCGTCCTTTGCAAACTTTATTGCTCGCGAGCTCTTCCCGTGAGCAGTGTGGGGAAGGCTTTACACTTCATTTTCTCTAGAGCACTGAATAGACTCATATGTGTTATATATTGAAAAAGATGATCGGATGGGTCCTTGGATTTGTTGAGTTATGAGCCCCAGTTGCACGTAAGTTTGATTAATTTCCAAAAATACCCCTTATGTGTGAATTTAAACTATTACCCCTGCTACTAACTGCCATGAAGTTAAACTTACATCAGGTGGCAAATCTACGTGTATAAATTTTATTTTGCAGGTCTGATTGGTTGTATAATTGATTATTAAATTATTAGTCTAGTTTATAAAATTAATTTATTAATTTTATGGATTAACTAATTAATTTAATTAATTGACATAAATAAATCCAATATATATACATACAAAATCGGGCATGGCCTCTTTTTTACCAAATCAACCAGGCCCAACTTCTTTTTTTCTCTAACCCGGACCCTACTCCTTTTAAACCTAAAATCCAAAAAAAAAAATCCTAACCATATTTCTTTTTCCAGCCACTTCTGATAATTCTCTCCCAACCGTCCATCATTCAATGTATACGATTTCCTCCTGAAAAGAGTAGTATGAGAGAGTATAAGTCAATGCGAACTGACACATCCGTGGTCACCTTGTGCAGGAGGATCAAATCTCTCCGTCTTCAATGCCAATCCATGAAATCTGCTAGCCATTTCTCATTCTCTACCTTTCTCCTTCCTTTTTCGCTTATCCCACGTGTTAATAATCCTTTGGAGAAACACAGAAGGCATATTCTGTAAAGGCTCCTCAAAATCGAAGCAACAATGTGACGAATTTTCGATTAGGAAGGCTTCAAGATGAAAGCTTGCACCTTTATTTCAAATCGTGATGATTCGAAGCACTTACTGCACCTATTTTTCAGAGATTTGCTCGAAGAAACACAGAGGGCCTAATCTGTGAAGGTTTCGAAACATAAACGTCGTGTCTTTCATTTATTGTGTTAATATCTTTCGGATTTTATTTTGATTTGAACCTATTATTTCCTTGACCTTCCCTTTTGTGTTGATCTTGCAGCATATGGATTCAAGAAACACGTGTTTAACATGAAGGCTGATTACATAGCAGTTAAAGGATGTACCCATCCCGTTTCCAGTACCAGATTCAGAGGTGGATTGATGTGTTGCCGTTTTGAACAAGAATTGGTGGTTCTCTCCCCTCTGTTTCAGCCCGGGTTTGGTGAATCCCAACCCTAACCGCACAGGTAAATTGGCTTAAACCATAAACTGTGGGCTAGTAAAATGACCTAGGGCGTTCTAACCCGACGATGGTCCGGTTTGAGTCATATATCGAGGTCTCGACCGGTGATGCCCTTAATAAGTCAAATTTAGACCTGGTTTAGTCTGAACCAAGGCCTAATTGGTCTAAATCAGTCAATCAATGTTTTCAACCAAAGTTTACTGTCGGGTTTCACACTCTGTTTCATATTGCCACTCACACATTGATTGACTGATTTAAACCCAATCAGTCAATCAATGTTTTCAATCAGTCAATCAATGTTTTCTACTCCCTAAATCCTATATATAGCCACTCACACCATCACAGAAAACATCAGTTGACAATAGAGCTATCCCATATTTTCTATTCTTTCAAAAGCTTTGTGTTCTATTTTGAAAGGCTTAGAAGCTGATGACGGTCAAATTATACCCGTAAAAGTCATCAACATTGACCTTAAATCGAGATTAATAATGTATATTTCATATTAAATCACTCGTTTATATTTATTATTTAATGTTAAGTGATTATTAATATGATATTTGGTATTTAACTGTTTTTATTGTTAAAAGACCGATTTATTGTGCGATAAATGCTGATTTTGCAGATCACGACAAATCGAGAGGATAAATGTCATTCAATCAGTAAATCTCGAGATAATAAGGAAGAAAATCGAAGCATTAATCAAGAGATAAATCGGAGGAATCAGATCAAGACGGAAGGATGCGGTGGGAACAAGTCGAGACAAAGAGACAGCGTTTAACACGTGTAAAAGGGCTCAGTCGACCGAGCCTATCCATTCGGTCGACCGAGAGAGTCGGCTCGGTCACTTGAAGTTTATCCTGCAGAAATCACGTGTATATCTTCTAGATCCTTCATAAGTCGGCAGAAACTCCTATATAAGCAGCAGCTACGAGAAATTGTAAATCAATCCCTTCATTCTTTCTTCAATCTTACAATTCATAATATAACTTTGATACAATGTAGAATAATTTGAGGGTTTCAATGATTTAAGTGGTCGCAATATGTAAGCCTTTATTTTCTGCTTTCTTTCTTATAAGTAATTAATCCCTCCCAATTATGTTTTATCGCTTGAATTAGTTAATCATAGCTAGATGATGTAGATCTAGGCTATGACGTTAGGGATGTGGCGACTCCTTTTGTACATGGGGATCACATAACCTACGCCATACACTTAGTATTTATTCATGAATCTACTTGATTTAATTAATGCGTATCTATGTTAGTTTATATGAATATCATGCGCACCATCGCTTAACTGCTCGTATGATGAAACGTTGAGAGATATATTCTAAGATGTATTTTGGGTTGAAATCGTTCGGGTGACCGAAAGGTGTCATTCGGTCGACCGAGGCCTTACACTCGGTCGATCGAGCCCCTGTTTCATCGCTTATTTCGCCACGCGTCTTTATGGTAGGTTTAGCCTGGTTGAATTTATTATCTCAAGTAGGTATGGCTATGGCTACGTTACTCGCTTAGTTTAATTAAAAGCGTGTAAAAGTAAATACCAATATAAAACTCTTAGGTAGGCATTATGAATTGCTCTTCACGGACGTTCAACGTTATCTAGGTAGGTTTATATTTGGGGATTGCTAGCACTGATTATACATACGTCGTAGATTAGCATGAGACTATAACTTGGTAATTGCTAGTTGGACGAGAGCTTGAGTAATCGCTAGAAGTACGCTAACCATAGGATTGTTGCTCAGACGAGGTGTACGATTAATATCGGCATCCTTAGTGTCGTAAGCGTGCAAGTTATATGAGACGGATACCCAAAAGGTGAAGTCACGTAATGTAGCACAAATGATCAGCAACCTAACCGGTGCTAAGTCAAGTTAAAGAGGATGACTCCGTAGCCAATCTAAGATAGATACAAAGCAGATTGACAGATTAATAAGTTCAGTTTATTATATAAATTATCTAGGTCCGAACGATAAAGACTATAATTGGGGAGGTTAATTACGTTATTTGTCTATGTGTCGTGTCGTGTCAATTTATCTTTTCTTGTCTTATGTTGGTCGTAGACCGCCTTTGTGTCCTTGGCATGGATGATTAATTGTTTGTATATAAAATGATCCACAATTGGTTCCCTGTGGGATCGACCTTGATTCACTATAGCTATACTACGATGGGCCTAGTCCTCTTGCTAGTATTGGTTTATGGTGGTCAAGTATATTATAACCTGATTGACCCCGATCAAGTTTTTGGCGCCGTTCCGGGAACCAACGGTCAATTTTATATATAAATAATTTTTATTCATGTCGAAGTTTTCGTTTTAGATTCTGCTTTTACGCTTTTGAGTCCTCTCGGTTGTTCGCTTCTGTGTAAAAATTCCGTATCTGGAACAACCGGTCTCGCTCCAAATGAGATCGCTCGCCGCCAATGAGCCTGGTTCTATTTTCTGGGACTTCATGTTTCTGTTTATCCCCGTATGTTTAATCCGTAAGTCTGATAGCATCATGGGAGACTATGTTAAAATCAGTCTACGGTCTGTTTTATTTTTCTTCTGTTTGCATAAACCAAGGAAGCAATAATCTGAGTCAGTAATTTTTCAAGGGCGCTGAGAAAATAACCCAGCAACATGCGGAATTACTACTCTACGATGGGAAAAGCGATGGAAGCAATACCATTAAAGCACCAAGATGGCTCCGAAAAAAAATATATATATTAAGGCTTAAATTCTTCGTGGTACAATGTTGAAGGCTGAAGGCAAGGTACTACCTTTTTTTTGCTTATGTTTTACTACCTTTTGGTTTTTTGAGCATAAGTTAGCCTATACATGAACCCTAGTATGAATCTTAGCCCGGAGTTGGTTTGTAAGAATAATTTTATTAGTGTCGAAGGTTTTGCCCCATATCCTGCTCTCATCTAGAGGTGTAAGAAAACATGTAGTCGTTGAAAGGAAGCAAAGAAAAAAAGAGTTCCTCGTAGTTTCTGTTAAAATCTCATTGTCCTATGCATGAGATTGCTTCTACCGCCATGGGAGCAACAAATTGTGTAGTTTAAGCATTCAAAATCTAAAGAAGACGTTGAGTTTTGAGAGAACACAATCTTACGCTCGTTGAGTTTTATGGTGATGGCTTCTCGGTGAACCCACCTTAAACAGAAACGAGATTATGCTTTGGGTGACAATTTAGAAATCGGAGACTCTTAGTACATGGGTTCGGAAATGGTCTAACCATGGCTGGGCGAGTTCAACCGAGCTTCGCTCAATCGACTCCTCCCACGTGTGATGTACGTTCTATGATTCAACAAGACTTAGCATAGCCGATAAGCCTTCGGGCTAAACGGGGCTTAATCTTGACGGATTGGCCTGAACTGTCACATATGTTCCAACGAATAAGACGGCGTAGGCTTGCCTACATAACCGACCTTATTCGGAGTACTTTGATTCATTGTTTCTTATTGTCAAGGCCAAAGCCGTAATTTTAACCGAGTTTCTTAGAATTCACTAATTCCTAAAACGGTAGCCGAGGTAAGAGCTTTGGATAAATGGTATGGATAAATGTCGTTTCCTAGGTCTCACAACCAAGAGAAGGGTATTAATCCGCAAAAGCAACAAGCCCACCTCTTATAGTGCACGAAGGGTCAAAGTCTGGCGATCCAAGAATGATAACTGACAAGGATAATTTTTGGAAAGTCGAGCTGAGGACTTTAAACTCAGAACTACTTCTTTAAAACCTTAGGATTTCTTTTTAGGATTTTAGGTTTTGTTTTCTTTGAGTCCAATAAAAGTAACGTGACATATGTTGAGGTTTTTTATTTTGCCGTGTTCTGATGGCCATTGGGCTAAGGATGTGCAAAACTTTTTTACTCAATTTAGGCCACGTGAAATAGAGTTCCGTAGGAGAGTCGAGAAATTGCTAAAGAAAAGGAAATTTAGCAATCAACCTTAAGATGGAAGCATTAAGAGAACTTGAGAATTACTGAAAATGTAACAGAGAATGGTTGGTGTGAACAAGAACAATTTTGGTCAACTTCTAAAACCTTTTAGAAAGGTGATCCAAGTGAAAATCCAAAGTAGTGTGCAATTCATTCTACAATTATCCTTATCTTTCCCTTTACACTTTTTCACCTTCAAACTTTTCGATCCTCTCACCAATCTGCCCTAACAGTTCCACATTTCTAACCATTCTTTCATCGCTCTCTTTCTTTCCATCCGTTTCACTCTCCCACCCAATCCCATTCCTTTAAACAATTCTCAATCCCAAAAACACAATTTCTTACCCACCCTTTATCTTTTCTTCCCATCCTTATGTGTATCTTTTTCTAAACCCATCATAGTCTCAACCTCCATTTTGTTTACACAATACCCTTGTGTTGCGGAATTTGAAATATTGCTATGTTTTATTGATTATTTTTTATCATTTTGATTCTCATGATCCTAGTTGGGGGAAGTGTAGCTCTGACCCTAGCTAGATTTTAAAGGTTTTTGGTTCGATCAAAGTACAACTTATCTTTCTACCGGAAGTTTTAAATTTCACATTTTTTCCGTCTATTCCGGCATTTCTAGGTGATAAGTTTTGTTCTGAACTATCACACCGATCCGATCTTGTTGATGACGGTTATGACTTTTACGTGATACATTGGGTTATTAGTAATTTCGAGGAGTAGCTACATCTCCCTAAGTTGTTGATATCCAATGCAAGCGAGAAGTTTATGCGCTAAGTTTTCAATTTTATCTTTAGCATATAGGTCGCATTGCATCTGTTATACCTTACCAAGTTTCTCTTTTATACTGGACTGAATACATAGTGAGCCAGTCACCCTCGTGTTTTCCCACGTCGGGTAATTCTTTTTGATCTATGTCTTCTCCACCCGGTTTTAAGAATATTTAGGCGGTGGAGGTTGTAGATGAAGCCTACCATCTTTAGTTGCTTGTTTATTTTTCTTTCTATTTAGTATTTTTCTTGTCTTTGGTTGTATAAAATAAAGTGGCTTAAAATGTTTTTCGGTATTCATACCAATTCATCGCCACATTATTCTATAACTTCCATAGACATGGTGTTATTAACGGTTTCGTGGAGTTTGTCTCGCTTATCTGAGTTTTCACTTGCTTCTCCACAACGTCTTTGAAATTTACTCCGATCTTTTCCTTTACTTGGACCCGTTCCAGAGCTAAGTCTTTTCTTAAATTCTCATTTATTTTTGTCATTGAGGACAATGCCATGTTTAAGTGGGGGGTAGGAGACTTAGCTATGATGTGATATGTGTTAAAATCGAATGAAACGGTACAAAATTGAAAATTTTGAATAAATGCCACATTATTTATCTCGCACTTAGAATTGTGAGTTTCTAACTAAGCATTGATAGGAAATAAACCAAGTTGCATGAGTACGTGATCATTTTATACTTATGTTAAGTAAATTTAAGGATATTCATGCCGGTTTTTGCGAGTAGTTATTTATTATTCGATTACTCAATCTGTGAATATCGAGTATACCGCGCAAATCATAATAACTGAAGAAATTATGTGTACATTGCATAGATGATTGGTTATGTGAACTTAGTATCAATATCTATCTCATTGATGCATTCTTATCTTTTAGCCATTAAAGCAGAGTAATAAGCTTGAGAGACGCACTGTGTTTTAGCAAAATGTTTATTAATCGGGCTTGTAGTGACATTATCAAAGTAGCCCCGTGCTTGTGGTAATATTCAATGCTATGCATGATCTAAGATAGGGGGAGACTAAAAAAGTTTTCTTCCTTGAGATTGATAGTATTTGAAAAATATGAAGAATTGAAGAAATTCAACTTTTAAGAGGCTTTGAGTAGTACTCGGTCTCCAAGTCCAAAATCCCTATAGATACGCTCTTGCTTATTGCTCTAGTGCTCTAACCATTGCGAGGCATAAGAAGTATGAATGCTGAGGTTGGTAGGTTAAGATTGTGAAGTTAGCATAAACTCTAATCTTGCCACGAATATATAAAACTAAATGCACATGCACACATCACTTCGATTCATAGTAAGTAGTGAATAATGGATATCTTATGAGCATGACTAGTATGAGTTGACTTGAATTTCTTGTGTAAGTATGATTTGACCATAGAAAATGTTGTCTTGGGGAATGACTTATTGATGCTTTGTTGGGACGATCAAAGTTTAAGTGGGGTAGTTGATGACGGTCAAATTATACCCGTAAAAGTCATCAACATTGACCTTAAATCGAGATTAATAATGCATATTTCATATTAAATCACTCGTTTATATTTATTATTTAATGTTAAGTGATTATTAATATGATATTTGGTATTTAATCGCTTTTATTGTTAAAAGACCGATTTATTGTGCGCGATAAATGCCGATTTTGAGATCACGACAAATCGAGAGGATAAATGTCATTCAATCAATAAATCTCGAGATAATAAGGAAGAAAATCAAGCATTAATCAAGAGATAAATCGAGGAATCGATCAAAGACGGAAGGATGCAAGTGGGAACAAGTCGACAAAGAGACGCGCTTAACACGTGTAAAAGGGCTCGATCGACCGAGCCTATCCATTCGGTCGATCGAGAGAGTCGGCTCGGTCACTTGAAGTTTATCCGCGTAAATCGCGTGTATATCTTCTAGATCCTTCATAAGTCGGCGAAACTCCTATATAAGCAAAGCATTTACGAGAAATTGTAAATCAATCCTTCATTCTTTCTTCAATCTTACAATTCATAATATAACTTTGATACAATGTAGAATAATTTGAGGGTTTCAGCGATTTAAGGGTCGCAATATGTAAGCCTTTATTTTCTGTTTCTTTCTTTTAAGTAATTAATCCCTCCCAATTATGTTTTATCGTTTGAATTAGTTAATCATAGCTAGATGATGTAGATCTAGGCTATGACGTTAGGGATGTGGCGACTCCTTTGTCTATGGGGATCCCATAACCTACGCCATACACTTAGTATTTATTCATGAATCTACTTGATTTAATTAATGCGTATCTATGTTAGTTTATATGAATATCATAGTAATTATCGTTAACTCACTATGTATGATGAAACGTTGAGAGATATATTCTAAGATGTATTCAGGTTGAAATCGTTCGGGTGACCGAAAGGTGTCATTCGGTCGATCGAGGCCTTACACTCGGTCGACCGAGCCCTGCTTTCATCGATTATTTCGCCACGTCTTTATGGTAGGTTTAGCCTGGTTGAATTTATTATCTCAGTAGGTATGGCTATGGCTACGTTACTCGCTTAGTTTAATTAAAACATGTAAAAAGGAAATACCAATATAAAACTCTTAGGTGGGCATTATGAATTGCTCTTCACGGACGTTCAGCATTATCTAGGTAGGTTTATATTTGGGGATTGCTAGCACCTGATTATACATACGTCGTAGATTAGCATGAGACTATAACTTGGTAATTGCTAGTTGGACGAGAGCTTGAGTAATCGCTTAGGAAGTACGCCTAACCATAGGAATGTTGCCTAGACGAGGTGTACGATTAATATCGGCATCCTTAGTGTCGTAAGCGTGCAAGTTATATGAGACGGATACCCAAAAGGTGAAGTCACGTAATGTAGCACGTTGATCTCAAGCAACCTAACCGGTGCTAAGTCAAGTTAAAGAGGATGACTCCCGTAGCCAATCTAAGATAGATACAAGCAGATTGATTGGTTAATAAGTTCAGATTTATTATATAAATTATCTAGGTCCGAACGATAAAGACTATAATTGGGGAGGTTAATTACGTTATTTGTCTATGTGTCGGTCGTGTCAATTTATCTTTTCTTGTCTTATGTTGGTCGTAGACCGCCTTTGTGTCCTTGGCATGGATGATTAATTGTTTGTATATAAAATGATCCACAATTGGTTCCCTGTGGGATCGACCTTGATTCACTATAGCTATACTACAATGGGCCTAGTCCTCTTGCTAGTATTGGTTTATGGTGGTCAAGTATATTATAACCTGATTGACCCCGATCAGAAGCCTGTGGTCTGAATTCCCTATCACTTGCCTGAAGCGATAGTGAATTGGTTGGAATCTTGCTAGGAGTGTGTATAGCTTGAGGACTGGCAAAGATATACACAGGACTCAGGATCAACCTTGCATAATTTTATGCATTGTGTTCTTCATCTGTGAAGGTAATCAATTCAGAAACTCCTTTACTGCTTTTTGTTAACTGTGTTGTAGTATCTGTTGTGTCTGCATATTGCTCAATAGGCTCCAGTTCTAAGATCAATTGCACTGAAAGGATCTATCTGTGGTGTGTAAGGGATTTGCATACAGTCTCACTTTCAGTAGACTCTTGATCTTATGTAATTCTGGAATATTGGTCAAGCTTGCAGTCTGTGTTTACCCCTGTTGCTTGTTTGAACATTCTAAGACTTGGAACTGTTGAAATTCAGAAAGGATCTAACCTGCTGATTAAGCAATTTGGTTGCTTACCAAAGTTGCTGCCTTTGTGGTCAAGGCTCAGCAAAATTGACTTTCTGATTATTAGCAATCTGAAGGATCAGAAGTGTTCATCCCTTTTGTTGTTGTGCTAAATTCTTGGTTCGGTATTTGGCTTGCATTGTATCAATAATTCAGGATCTGCCATCCAAGTGTGCTTGGTTTGATAAGCCTGCATACAACCTTGTGGATTAGGCCTTGGCAGACTGAGCTTTTGATCCTTTTACAAGATCATATTGGTACAAGACTTGGCTTGTTGTCTGTGCTTCACATTCCCCTTTGAACTGTTGGGAAACCTAGAATCTTTTCTTTGGAACTGAATCTGAGTTTCTGCCCCTTTGTTTGCTTTACTTGTTGTATCCTTGCACACCTGTCTTCCTCCTAAAATCTGCTATCTGAGTTATCTGCAAAATCTGTGGTGCCTGCAAATTTGTAAAATTTGCATACTCTGTGAATACCTTGTAATAGGTTCTTTAGTATTTGCAATAATTTCTTGCACTTGTCGATCATCTTGTGATCGGTTCAATCATCAATTTGATAGTCAAATCTTAGTTGAGACTCGAATCTAACAATCATTTTAGTGCTGCAACTGATTGATCAGTCTAGCCTGGTCCTTACCTAATTGTTCACTGAAGTAGCCATATTTAGGTTGCACATCAGAGTTGATAAACTGCTCTTTCGAGTTTGTTTATCATCACTGAAGTTCATCTGATAACTTCAGTCTGAGCAGTCCTGTTGACTGAGCTTTGTGCTTGCTTTTGTGCTCATATTTTCTACCTGAATCTGTAATATAATACATTATTTCGCTATTTGTAATATATTTGATTTGTTCTGTGTTATCTGAAGCCATCATCTCTTCATCGACTTTTCAATAGAAGTTAATCAATTTTCTGAATATTTTGTCAGGCTGTACTTTTGACTAAATTTAACTTGATACTAGTATTTTGTGCTGAGTCCATTCTGTTATTTAATCTGTTTAAATTAAGGCATCCGGTTAATCACACTTAGACATTTCTTGATCATCTAGGATAACACATAATTGAATAACCATTAATTCAGCTTCCGGAATTAATTGTTAGTAATTGTGTGTTCTATTTGCTCCATCTTGCTTGTAATTTAATAAATCGAATAAGTGGTATAAAACCCTATCACTCCATTCAACCCTCACTTCTAGAGTGATTTTGCGCATTATCGATCCAACAATTGATATCGGAGCGAGGACATCTAGTGATCATAACACGATATCTCTTTGTGTATAGTGCATTTTTACTTCTTTGATTTACCTTGGTCTTTTGCTTCTTTTGTTTGGCACTTTTTAGTTACCAAGTGAATCATCTCAACCGTGTGCTTAAACATTGTTCATCACACACACACATCATTTTTTTTTATAAAACTTGCATTGTAATTCATATTTTTGCATATCATTGATTTGCATTGTAATGGCTTCTATAAATAACTCCATGAACCCAAGGGAGTCTTATCTTTGGTAAGGCCACCGTACTTTGACGGTACTGGATTTATTCAGTGGAAACTCTCGATGATGACTCATGTGCAACAAACGGACTATCGACTGTGGATTATCATAAACAAAGGTCCATTTGTTCCCACAAAAGACATCACCGAAGCCGGAGTCACAACAAAGGTTAATAAGACTGAGGATGAATTTAATGAAGAGGACTGTAGAAAAATGTCCTTGAACGCTAAATCTGTTGCCATTCTTATCAACTCTTTAAGTCCCTCTAAGAACCGAGTTGTTGCCGCATGTGAGACTGCCAAAGAAATTTGTGAGGCTCTTATTAAATGGCGTGAGGGCACCAGTAAGGTTAAAAAGTCCAAAATTAGTCAGATAAATCATGCATATGATTCTTTTCAAGCAAAACCCAAAGAATCTATTATTGATATAATTAGATTCACGGACATAGTCAATGCACTCAACGCTCTTGGTAAAGACATCTCTATGGAGGATCAAAACTATAAGATACTTCTCTCTCTCCCTCCTCACTGGGAACCTAAGGCTATGGCCATAGAGGAAGCAAAGGATCTCTCGGTCCTCACTAAGGATGAACTTATCGGAACGCTTTTAGTTTACGAACAACATCTGAACACTCCCAGGCAAAAATATCGTGAGACATCTATTCCGGCACTAAAAGCTCGGGAAGAGTCCGAATCTGAAACTGAAAACGAGCAAGCGGATGATGAAAGTGAAAACAACGATGAAGAAATCTCTATGATTGTACGAAAATTCAAGAAGTTCCTGGTAAATGAGAAAAGAAACTAGTCTGGTGGGAGAAACAAGTCCCAAAAGAAAAGTGGATGGAAATCAGACATGACTTGTTTTGAATGCAACCAAAAGGGTCACACCACCAACGAATGTCCCAATAAAAAAGATGAAAAGCCCAAGCTTTCATCCATCCAAAAGAACAGAAATGCTCAAAAAGACAAAGGCAAGAAAAATGGCAAGGAAATGGAGGCTACTTGGGATGCAAGCGACGAATCCGAAAACGACAACAAGTCTGAAACGTCCGAGAAAGTAAAATTGTGTTTTATAGGTTTTTCACAACCCACGAACTTGAGTGACAGTGAGGTATCCGACTCTTCCCTAACTAAGGAAGAACTGCACACACTCAACGAACAATTATCTAGGAAGAACCTCACACTTAAGGGTAAAAACGAAACACCGAATAAGCTTAAGGTGCAACAAGATGATGATTTTGTCACCTTAGTCAATGAACTAAGTCAATTGAAACTTAAGCACCAAACGACCGAGATGGAGAATGAATCTTTGAGCGAAAGGTTGCGGCATTCAAGCAAGTCATCTCAGGACTTGAAGAGCAAATTACTCAGCTCAAAACGCAACCCTCAACTTCTCAGACTTCAAAGGGTAAGGACATTTGTGTAGAAGACTCATCTGATAGACAAAACTCACCCGTCTCAACCCAAGTCTTGGACCTAGGCCAATTGCCTTAGCACACACCACGCCTGCACAACACATTAAGAAGAAAAGAAGAAACAAAAAGAAAAAGGTACACACCGCACTTAAGAACGCTCCATCAACATCTGCACACACCTCACAACGTTCTTCCCCCGCACCTATGCATACACTTATGACCAAAGAGGTTCAAGGAGCTTTGTTCAACAGAACCACTTTGCTCATAACAGCTATGCTCCACCCAGTTTTTACCCGGCTGCACACTATGATACATGCATTTACCAGGTACCCACATATACATATAGATTCCCCCAGTTTGACATGTATTAGGCCCAAATGCTTTTCTGGCAAGATCAGGCCAATCAAATGCAATCGACCACATACCAACCCAACCCACATCACTGCGAACAGCCCGAGTCCTCCCGGACAAAGAAGGCTACTAGAAAATCAAGGGTTAAGAAGGTATGGGTTCAAAAGGACTTGATCGAGCCTGATTCCAATCCCCAAGGACCCAAGAATTAAGGGTACATATACAAACTCTTTGTATTGCAGGCATGTCTTAAAAGCTAAACTCTATAGGAGCAATACGAAATGGTGCTTGGACCGTGGATGATCTCGACATATGACTGGCAACTCCACAATCATCCGGGATTATAAAGCTATATCTAATGGAGGGTCAGTCACATTTGGTGGCAATTCAAAAGGCAAGATCATTGGCAAAGGATCAGTCGGTAACCCTAATTGTTTTATTATTCTTAATGTCTTGTTAGTCGAGCATTTAGAGTATAACTTGTTAAGTATATCACAGTTAAGTGACTAGAATTGTGTTTGATGAGGTAAGTTGCACGATATCTGATAAATTAAGGAAAGTTGTCCTAAATGGTCTTCATGAGCATAATCTCTACATGATCGAACTAGACAACCTCACTAATTGCCCGATAACGTGCCTCATATCTAAACATGATGACACAAATCTTTGGCACCTTCTCTTAGGTCATGTTGGTATCACCACCATTGAGGAACTGTGCAAACAGAATCTCATACGAGGTATACCAGAATTAGATATGAATGAGTTTGACACTTGTGAGCCGTGTATACATGGCAAGCAAGCTAGAACTTCACTCAGATCCAAACACGAAGTGTCTTCCACTCGCATCCTAGAATTGTTGCACATTGACTTGTTTGGTCCTAGTAGAGTAGTAAGTCTCAGTGGAAAGTCTTATGTGCTCGTTGTTGTTGATGACTATTCTAGATATACCTGGACTCTGTTTTTTACTCACAAGAGTGATAGTGCTCAAGCATTTTCTACTCTCGTAAAGCAACTGCATAACACCTTTGATATATCTGTTGTAGTTGTCAGGAGTGACAGAGGTGGTGAATTCGTGGATACTTGTCTCATGGAATTCTGTGAATATCTCGGTGTCCATCATGAATTCTCTGCTCCTCGAACTCCCTAACAAAACGGAGTTGTTGAGCGTAATAACAGAACACTGCAAGAATCTGCTTGAACAATGCTAAATGAGTTCAAGGTGCCTCGATTTCTGTGGGTTGAGGTTGTTGCTTGTGCATGTTATTTTGTTAATCGAGTATCTATTAGACACAGATTGCACAAGACACCCTAAGAAATCCTAAGAAACCGGCCTCCGAAAGTTAACTACTTTCATGTTTTCGGATGCAAGTGTTTCATGTTGAATGATAAGGGAAATTTGGATAAGTTTGCATCTAAGTCCATCGAATGCATATTTGTTGGTTATTCCGAGACCTCACGGTCTTATAGATGCTATGATCCAGTTTCTCGATGCATTCTTGAGTCCATACACGTTTCATTTCATGAGTCTATTTCCTTGACTAACATGTGCTCTAGTGTGAAAGATAAGCAATTAAATGTAGAGCAGTTGGACTTGGAGGATGAGTTTGACCTGCTTCCACCCGTACAAAATGACATATCCCCTGGCACAAAAGTAGCACAAGAAGTAGTTGTTGATTCAACAGCACCCATTGTGGATGACATCTTAGCAAATGATGCTCTCAACGAGGAAAACTTGCAAGAGGAGAATGCCGGTGCTCCACAACATAGATTGGAAAAGTACCACATCCCGGATCTGATCATTGGTGATCCCACTGCTGGCGGAAGTACCCGAAGGTCCACTTTTTATCCCTCCTCTTTGCATGCATTTGTCTCTGACATCAAACCTAAGAAAGTTGATGAAGCCCTCTTAGATAATGAGTGGGTTATAGCTATGCAAGAAGAGCTTCATCAGTTTGAAAGGCAAGATGTTTGGGAACTTGTTCCCCCACCTAAGGGTAAAACCTCGGTAGGCACACGATGGGTCTTTAGGAACAAGTTAGATGAAAATGGAAAGTCATTCGGAATAAGGCCCTACTGGTGGCCCAAGGTTATACCCAACAGGAAGGCATCGATTACGATGAGACCTTTGCCCTTGTGCTCGGCTGGAAGCCATTTGACTTTTAATCATGTTTGCATCTGGCTTAGGAATAAAACTCCATCAAGTGACGTCAAGAGTGACTTCTTAAACGGTCTTATCGATAAAGATGTGTATGTTCATCAGCCCCCGGGCTTTGAGGATACACTTCATCCCAATTATGTTTTCCGTCTCAAGAAAGCACTTTATGGACTCAAACAAACGCCTTGAGCATGGTACGATAAAATGTCATCAATGCTATTAGCTAATGGCTTCGTTTGGGGCAGGGTAGATAATACCTTGTTCATAAAGAAGTTTGGCTCTGACATCCTAGTTGCTCATGTATATGTTGATGACATTATCTTCGGTTCCACCGACCCTGCGCTCTGCACTGAGTTTGAGACCCTGATGTCTTCTCAATTTGAGATGTCAGCCATGGGAGAATTAAGTTTATTTCTTGGCTTACAGATCAACCAAACACAGTTCGGCACACACATAAGTCAAAATAAGTATATCAGAGATATGTTCACCAAGTTTAAGTTTGACCAGTTGAAACCTGCCACGACTCCTATTAGTTCTTCGGTAAAACTTACTCTTGATGAAGATGGTGATCCATTTGACTCTCACCTATATCGATCTATTAACGGTTCTCTGTTATACCTGACCGCATCGAGACCCGACATTCAGTTTGCCGTAGGACTATGTGCACGTTTTCAGTCTAACCCTAAGATATCGCATTACAAAGCTGTAAAGCAAGTTTTTCGATATCTCAGACACACACCCACTCTGAGCCTCTAGCATTCTCGAGACTAATCACGTACATTTATAGCATACAGTGATGCCGACTATGGTGGTTTTCATATTGAACGGAAGAGTACAAGTGGTACTTGTCAATTACTTGGGGACCGTCTCATCTCTTGGTTCTCTAAGAAGCAACCTAGTGTTGCCCTTAGTACTACTGAGGCTGAGTACATTGCCTTGAGCAATTGTTGTGCTCAACTCCACTGGATCAAAAAACAGTTAGCGGACTTCGGTATGTCTGTAGATTGTGTTCCGGTTTATTGTGATATTACCAGTGCAATTGACCTTGCACACAATCCGATATTGCACTCCCGCACCAAACACATAGACATTCACTATCATTGTATACGTGATCAAGTGCAATATGGTACGATATCTATTGAGTCTGTGCTAACTACGCATTAGGTAGCTGACATTTTCACGAAGCCTTTACCCCAGTCCTCGTTTGAAAAGTTGCGTAGTGACCTACATATGGTACCGTTATGATCACTTTTGCTTAGTTTTCGAACTAAGGGGGAGAAGTACGTATGTAGAAGATATGTAATCAAGGGGGAGCGTGCGAGGTATTTTGAAAATTAATCAAAGGGGGAGATTGTTATGAGCCCCAGTTGTACGTAAGTTTGATTAATTTTCAAAAATACTCCTTATATGTGAATTTACAATATTACCCCTACTACTAACTGCCATGAAGTTAAAACTTACATCATGTGGCAAATTTATGTGTTTAAACTTTATTTTGCAGGTCTGATTGGATGTATAATTGATTATTAAATTATTAGTCTAGTTTATAAAATTAATTTATTAATTTTATGGATTAACTAAGTTAATTAATTGACATATATAAATCCAATATATATACATACAAAATCAGGCAGGGCCTTTTCTTTACCTAATCAACCAGGCCCAACATCTTTCTTTCTCTAACCCAACTCCTTTTAAACCTAAAATCGAAAAAAAAAAAATCCTTAACCCTATTTCTTTTTCCAGCCGCTTCTGATAATTCTCTCTCAACCGTACCTCATTCAATGTATACGATTTACTCCAGAAATCTCTCTGTCTTCAATGTCAATCCATGAAATCTGCTAGCCGTTTCTCATTATCTACCTTTCTCCTTCCTTTTCCGCTTATTGTTGGGGAGATTTTGCATCAATAACAAAAGAAAATTTATAACCCTAACCTATATGCAAAACTAACTCCTAACCGACCAAAACATCGGGTTGTTGCTAGTAAAGCGTAATGAGTAAGGGGTCGATCCTCAGGAAAAAGGTATGTTCAATCTAATTTCACTAATTCCTTTTGATTGTTACTTAGGAAAAACGAATAAACGAAAGAACAAATAAAATAAATGAAAGAGCAATTAAAATAAATCTAACCTACGAAATAAAATAACACAACCTAAACTAAACTAAAGATACATGGGATCAAACAGTGCACAAACCAAGTGATTTCAATCCTAGTTCATCTCATGATTTTAATTCAAATTGTGGTTTCACCTTTACACGAGATACAAATCCCTAATCTCTTAGTGAATCCGTATTCTCAAGCTATGAAATCCTACTCTCGTAGTGAATTCAATTATCGATCTCTCCTCTTCCGAATGTTGAGAACGATTTTCCATATAAAACGAAGGTGTAGATTCAGGTTAACTCTCGTATTTTAGAACCTAACAACCTAGATAATTAACCAATTAACTTGTCATCATTAATGATTAAAAATCCTATCTTTCTATGGTGATCTAGGTTACGCAACTCTCGTATGTTGTAACTATCAATCGTAAACGATCTTCCGATTCAATTCACACATAGCATCATAATCATAAAAAGATACAAAATAAATTAAAGATCACAAAAACTGAACACAGGAATTGAATAAATTTATAAAAAACTCACATAGTTTTGGTACATTGATGATCTCATGAATCGAAAAACAGAAGAAAACTACACCTAATCTAACCCCGGATCACCCGAGCACAAGGCTCGGGTGACCGGCCTTGAAGCCTCACAGACTTGCCGCTGCTTTGCTGCTGTAATGTAAGTTGGAATGAATTATTATCAATTATTCTTCCTTAGGGTTGCATGCGTGTGGCTATATATAAGAATAACTAAGTCGGCTGTATGTACTAATTTGCGGCTGTAATTATCCTTATTTAATTAGGTTTTGCATAAAAGAAAAGGCGGATTTGAGGCATGGAGAAGAGTAAGTCGGTTTTTCGAGGCGGTTTGCTCCGGACGCCCGGTTAACGTTTTGAACTCAAACTTCTAAAATTCATATCTTGAGTTGTAGACCTCCAAAAATTATGATCCGAATGTCATAATAAAGCTCTCGGAAAACTCTACAACTTTCATTAAGGACTCTTCTTCAGAAAACACCTTTTTGATTAGCCCGTCGTATTCCGAGTATATTTCGGGATTTTCCAATACCACAGCATCATTATCCAAACTTGTAACGCTCATATCTCGGGCCTCGTAAGTCGGAATGAAGTGATTCAAGATCCTGTAGAATCCTCTCTTCAAACACTACAACTCTTCTCTTGAGGTCGAGAGTCAAATCAGTGTATATCATATCAAGAACTGCGTCGGAAGTTCGGCTGCTTGAATGCTTCATTCCAAGCTTTATCTCCATCTTTATCCTCTTCCAAGTCAAAAACATGTATCTACATTGCATCCAAACACCACAAAAACGTAACAATATCCAAAACCATATAAAACAATCAAATAATCGTATAAATTGATACGTTTTCATATTTAACTCTTTAAATCACCATTCACTCAATATTTCACTATAAACCTCGAATTCTATGAAAATCATACGTATATGGGGGAAATTGAGGTGAAATATATCCTTAAAAACACTACAATTTGACCCTTAACAACACCCCCACACTTAAACCTTGCTCGTCCTCGAGTAAAACAAAACAAGAACATACTATCAAGAATCCACATAACCTGACACGAGATATAGTCAAAATCATGACAAGCTAGTATTCAGCAAATCGACCTCACTCGGTGATGTGTGTGCAGAACCTACTAAACTTCCACCGATCCTCTCTCGATATAATACATCAAGCACTAACAGTTATCCGGTCAACTAAACGAAAACTTCATTCTATCTACAGCACTTACCTAACAAAAACTAATTACCAAGAACATAGTAACTAACTCACAACTAAATTCCTTTACTTAGTACCAAGAAAATACCTTCGGGTCTCTACTTGGTTTAGATCAACTTGACTTAGAATTCCAAAAAGCGTATATTTTATATTTCCTATCGTCGCGTCTCAAAAGTATAACACACTCCCTACATTAGAGGCAAGTCACCCCGAGATCACTCAATCCCTTCATCTGTCCAAGGTAAACCACACTCCCCAATTGGGGTGATCCAAATGGACTCGAGGTGATAGTTACAAACAAAATTCCCATAAAGAAATTTTATTCATTTATTATTTATAGATATATATATTTTTATATTTTTCAAACTCTTTGGAAACTCTCGGTCAAATATATTTCTAACACATTCAAGACTCTTAAAGTTCTCAAGAACACTAAGGTACTGAGATTCTAACTGTGAGTATAGCACATGTTCTTAACTTTCATTAATGCTAAATAAGTGTTATCTCAGACGAGAATTAACTTTCCTTTAACTAACCGGAAACTATTCTATATTTGGCTCTTCATCTAATAGGTTCATGAAATGAAGTTCAAGTGAGTATCGACTTACTGAACCTGTTCTTAGAACATGATATGACTACTGATAACAACTAAAGGGTGCCAAATTATAAAACTAGTATGCAATTGAAATGTAACTCAGGACAAAACAAAATTTTTTGAAAATTGAAGCACTTTTCATAGAAAATTATAACTAATATGAGCAAACGAAAGTAGATACATAAATCATCTATCCCCTCCCCCACACTTAGATTGCAACTTGTCCTCAAGTTGTACAGAAATAAAACAAATAGGGAACTTAGCTGATTGGATGCTTGCAATTCCGGAAAAAACCCTTAGAAACCCAAAACTGCTGCATAGCTCAGTAGACTGTGGAGCATCACAGGACAACTGAATACATCGTGAAAGTGCACAATCGCTATAGAAAGTATCCTGCAGACTTGATCAGTGCAAAAAGAGTCTACGGGGAAAAGATTAGACTTATACAAATAAAGCACATAAGGAAAAGAATTTATAGAGATATTCAAATTTAAGCTCATATAAAGATGGACACATATACATGAAAATATCACAAACTCGTAGGCTAGGTGCAACTACATGAAAATGAAGTACAATGCAACCTACATGGTATGCAATTCAAAATAATAATAAAAAACGAGGTAGTATTACGGAAACCGACAGTTAACTACTCTCAAGAAAAATAAAAGAAAAATAGAAAAACAATGCAACTAGATGGAATGCAACTAAATGAAATGCATTTAAATGATATGCAAAAAGAGAATAAAATAAAAGAAAGAAAACTAGCCCATTTATTAGCAACATGACATATATAAAATAAACGTCTACCAAATAATGACAGGTTACGATAAACGACAGTTCTGTTCATTACATGCAATGTAGACGCGCCTTAAGACTCGTCAAAAGTGATAGCATTATGGAAACCAACAGTTAGCTATTCTAAACAGATATAACTCATAAGATGCAATGGTAGCATTCCGAAAACCGACAGTTACTACCCATATGAGTTATAAAAACAAAGGAAGCACGTTAGTCTTAAAAGCTAACAAGATTCATCATAACGATATGTAGCATACGGAAACCGACATTAGCTACTAATTAACAATAAGAACAGTTATAGCTTACGAGAACCGACAGTCACTATAACTTGCACAGATGAATCATGCATATAAAAATTAATCAGTTATTTAACATGGATTCATAGATGGAAAGGTAAAAACTTATAAGTTCAGGACATCTATGTAAACATCAATTAGCCACAGATGCTCATATGAAAACATCCACATCAAATAAAAGCATTGAAGATAAAATCAAGAAATTTAGAACCTGGAATGCATCTCTTCAGACCGGACGGTCGTCCAATTAGTCAGTCTGGCGTTCACCTGGAAGTTTTAGCCTCGGACGAACGTTCAGCGTTTCAGACGTTCGTTCGCCTTGAAAACCGACCGGACGGGCGTTCAGAAAGTATAGACACTCGTCTGGTCCTCTAAATCAGAACAGGATTGAAAATATTTGAATGGACGGCGCCCAATACTTCCTAACGCCGCGTTCACTGCAGATGAAGAATCGGACGGGCGCCCAACGAAGCGAGACGCTTCGTCCATACAACAAGAATGCGCAGGCAAAGGGGAAAAACACAGCAAAACCCTAAATACTTATGAACACAACACCGCAACACAGATCACAGCACAGCAGCCTTATCAAATTAAGCACAGGGGTTAGACTCGGTAACACATAAACATATAATTCACGTAAAACAAGTTGAGTAAAAAAAACTTTTGCACATTCTTAACCCAACGGTTATCGAAACACGGCAAAATAAAAAAAACCTCAATTTATTCAACGCTACTTTTATTGAAAAAACAAAAACAAAAAACACGTAACAAAATAGAAAAATTAATTCAATTAGATTCAACAAAACACCGATCTCCCCGGCAACGGCGCCACTTTTGTTGGGGAGATTTTGCATCAATAACAAAAGAAAATTTATAACCCTAACCTATATGCAAAACTAACTCCTAACCGACCAAAACATCGGGTTGTTGCTAGTAAAGCGTAATGAGTAAGGGGTCGATCCTCAGGGAAAAGGTATGTTCAATCTAATTTCACTAATTCCTTTTGATTGTTACTTAGGAAAAACGAATAAACGAAAGAACAAATAAAATAAATGAAAGAGCAATTAAAATAAATCTAACCTACGAAATAAAATAACACAACCTAAACTAAACTAAAGATACATGGGATCAAACAGTGCACAAACCAAGTGATTTCAATCCTAGTTCATCTCATGATTTTAATTCAAATTGTGGTTTCACCTTTACACGAGATACAAATCCCTAATCTCTTAGTGAATCCGTATTCTCAAGCTATGAAATCCTACTCGTAGTGAATTCAATTATCGATCTCTCCTCTTCCGAATGTTGAGAACGATTTTCCATATAAAACGAAGGTGTAGATTCAGTTAACTCTCGTATTTTAGAACCTAACAACCTAGATAATTAACCAATTAACTTGTCATCATTAATGATTAAAAATCCTATCTTTCTATGGTGATCTAGGTTACGCAACTCTCGTATGTTGTAACTATCAATCGTAAACGATCTTCCGATTCAATTCACACATAGCATCATAATCATAAAAGATACAAAATAAATTAAAGATCACAAAAAACCGAACACAGGAATTGAATAAATTTATAAAAACTCACATAGTTTTGGTACATTGATGATCTCATGAATCGAAAAACGTAAGAAAACTACACCTAATCTAACCCGGATCACCCGAGCACAAGGCTCGGGTGACCGCCTTGAAGCCTCACGGACTTGCCGCTTTGTCTTTGTAATGTAAGTTGGAATGAATTATTATCAATTATTCTTCCTTAGGGTTGCATGGGTGTGGCTATATATAAGAATAACTAAGTCGGCTGTATGTACTAATTTGCGGCTGTAATTATCCTTATTTAATTAGGGTTTTGCATAAAAGAAAAGGCGGCTGAGGCATGGAGAAGAGTAAGTCGGTTGCTGAGGCGGTTTGCTCCGGACGCCCGGTTAACGTTTTGAACTCAAACTTCTAAAATTCATATCTTGAGTTGTAGACCTCCAAAAATTATGATCCGAATGTCATAATAAAGCTCTCGGAAAACTCTACAACTTTCATTAAGGACTCTTCTTCAGAAAACGCCTTTTTGATTAGCCCGTCGTATTCCGAGTATATTTCGGGATTTTCCAATACCACAGCATCATTATCCAAACTTGTAACGCTCATATCTCGGGCCTCGTAAGTCGGAATGAAGTGATTCAAGATCCTGTAGAATCCTCTCTTCAAACACTACAACTCTTCTCTTGAGGTCGAGAGTCAAATCAGTGTATATCATATCAAGAACTGCGTCGGAAGTTCGGCTGCTTGAATGCTTCATTCCAAGCTTTATCTCCATCTTTATCCTCTTCCAAGTCAAAAACATGTATCTACATTGCATCCAAACACCACAAAAACGTAACAATATCCAAAACCATATAAAACAATCAAATAATCGTATAAATTGATACGTTTTCATATTTAACTCTTTAAATCACCATTCACTCAATATTTCACTATAAACCTCGAATTCTATGAAAATCATACGTATATGGGGGAAATTGAGGTGAAATATATCCTTAAAAACACTACAATTTGACCCTTAACACTTATCCCTCGTGTTAATAATCCTTTGGAGAAATGCAGAAGGCATATTCTATGAAGGCTCCTCAAAATCAAAGCAACCATGTGACGAATTTCCTATTAGAAAGGCTTCATGATGAAAGCTTGCACCTTTATTGCAAATCGTGATGATTCGAAGCACTTACTGCGCCGATTTTTCAGAGATTTGCTCAAAGAAACACAGAGGGTCTAATCTGTGAAGGTTTCGAAACATAAAGGTCGTGTCTTTCATTTACTATGTTAATATCTTTCAGATTTTATTTTGATTTGTACATATTATTGCCTTGACCTTCCCTTTTGTGTTGATCTGGCAGCATATGGATTCATGAAACATGTGTTTAACGTGAAAGCTGATTCCATAGCCGTTAAAGGATAAACCCATCCCATTTCCAGTACCAAATTCAGAGGTGGATTGATGTGTTGCTGTTTTGAACAAGAACTGTTGGTTCTCTCCCTTTTGTTTCAACCCCGGTTTGGTGAATCTCAACCCAAACAGCACAGGTAAATTGGCTTAAACCATAAACTGTGGGCTAGTAAAATGACCTAGGGCGTTCTAACCCGATGATGGTCCGGTTTGAGTCATATGCTAAGGGTCTTGACCCAGTGATGCCCTTAATAAGTCAAATTTAGACCTGGTTTAGTCCGAACCAAGGCCTAATTTGTCTGAGTCAGTCAATCAATATTTTCAACCAAAGTCTATTGTCAGGTTTCACACTCTGGTTTCACATTGCTCGGTTTTTAGGGCTTTCTACTCCCTAAACCCTATATATAGCCACTCACACCATCACAGAAAACATCAGTAGACAATAGAGCTATCCCACATTTTCTATACTTTCAAAAGCTTTGTGTTCTGTTTTGAAAGTCTTAGAAGCATGTGGTCTGAATTCCTTATCACTTGCGTGAAGTGATAGTGAATTGGTTGGAATCTTGCTAGGAGTGTGTATAGCTTGAGGACTGGAAAAGCTATACACAGGACTCAGGATCAACCATGGATAGTTTTCTGCATTGTGTTCTTAATCTGTAAAGGTACTCGATTCAGAAACTCCTTTGCTACTTTTTGTTTCTGTGTTGTAGTGTTTGCATATTTCTCAATAGGCTCCATTTCTAAGATCAATTGCACTGAAAGGATCTATATGTGGTGTCTAAGGGATTTGAAATACAGTCTCACTTTTAGTAGACTCTTGATCTTGTGTAATTCTGGAATATTGGTCAAGCTTGCAGTCTGTGTTTACCCATGTTGCTTGTTTGAACTTTCTGAGACTTGGAACTGCTGAAATTCAAAAAGGATCTAGCCTGCTAATTAAGCAATTTGGTTGTTTACCAAAGTTGATGCCTTTGTCATCAAGGCAAAGGAAAATTGACTTTCTGATTATTAGCAATCTGAAATATCAGAAGTGTTCATCCCTTTTGTTGTGGTGCTAAGTTCTTGGTTCGGTATTTGGCTTTCATTGTATCAATAATTCAGGATCTGCCACCCAAGTGTTCTTGGTTTGATAAGCCTGCATACAGCCTTGTGGATAAGGCCTTGGCAGACTGAGCTTTTGATCCTTTTGCAAGTTCATATTGGTACAAGACTTGGCTTTCTGTCTGTGCTTCACATTCTCCTTTGAACTGTTGGGAAACCCAGAAACTTTTCTTTGGAGCTGAATCTGAGTTTCTGCCCCTTTGTTTGATTTGCTTGTTGTATCCTTACACACCTGCCTTCCTGCTGAAATCTGCTATTGAGCTATCTGCAAAATCTATTGTGCCTGCAAATTCGTAAAATATGCATACTTTGTGAAGACCTTGTAATAGGTTCTTTAGTATTTGCAATAATTTCTTGGACTTGTTAATCATCTTGTGATCAGTTTCAATAGTGAATTTGATAGTCAAATCTGAGTTGAGACTCAAACCTGACAATCATTTCAGTGCTGCAACTGATTGATCAGTCTAACCTGGTCCTTACCTAATTGTTCACTGAAGTAGTTGTATTCAGGTTGCACATCAGAGTTGATAAACTGCTCTTTCGAGTCTGCTTATCATCACTGAAGTTCATCTGATAACTTCAGTTTGAGCAGTCATGTTGACTGAGCTTTGTGCTTGCTTTTGTGTTCATATTTTCTACTTGAATCTGTAATAGAATACATTTTTTTTTGCTATTTGTAATATATTTGATTTGTTATGTGTTATCTGAAACCATCATCCCTTCATCGACTTTTCAATAGAAGTAAATCAATTTGCTGAATATTTTGTCGGGCTATAATTTTGACTAAATTTAACCTGATGCTAGTATTTTGTCTTTGAATCAAACATTATTTAATCTGTTTTAAATTAAGGCATCCGGTTAATCACACTTAGACATTTCTCGATCATCTAGGATAACACATAATTGAATAACCGTTAATTTAGCTTCCGGAATTAATTTTTAGTAATTGTGTGTTCTATTTGCTCCATCTTGCTTGTAATTTAATAAATCGAAAAATTGGTATAAAACCCTATCACTCTATTCAACCCCCTTCTAGAGTGATTTAACGTATTATCGATCCAACAAGATCCATCGTATGAGTCCATCTTGGGAACTTTGAACCATGCAGGTCGGGGATACGCCTCTATCTGAGCTGTAAAGGGTGATGTGAAAGAGAATTCGCTGGGCTTTCTCCCCATAATAACGTCAAGTTCCGCCCGGGCTACTTCTAGGGCTCGTGGATCAATTGAATTTTTCCCTGGGTTCGATGCGGATGAGTGGTCATCTTGCTAGCTTCTCTACGTATTATGAGTATCGTGAGGGGTAGGAGTCTTCTCATGTGCCTCCTCTTCCTTCAAATCCTGCGTGGGTATCTGTAGAATGGCTTTCCAAGCCTCTGGGTCCATGGCCATCAGCTTATCTACTACCTCTTGTTGAGCCGTATTCAAGGTGGCTCATTCACTTGTCTTGTTTTGCTCTTCCACACTGGTGCCTGCGGTTTCTTCACCATCATTGTTGTGGCCAGCTTGGGCATTTTCTGCGGCCGTCTCTGGGTGCGCGTCTTTGGCGGCATAATAACAATTAGATCTTGAACGATTGTCGATAAAAAGGCCCTCCTTCTAGCGCCAATTTGACGATGCTGGATACTGTCAATGTATAAATCCGGGCAGATTCAATCTAACGACAATGATCAAGATCCAAAAGCTTATACAAAATATGAAACGGGGGTGTTTGTGAATGATTTAGACTGAGCCTGAGAATGTATGTTCTCAAGTGCCTACGTATCCTGGGATTATTCGGGAATCAAGTCTGCATTAGTTCTAAAGAACGTTTATATAGTGAACACTTGTGCCCTAGTTTATGGCGGTGTCGTGTCCTTCAAAGATTTTCACTTGTAACCGCCGGGGGCTTGATTTACGCCTCTTTCCTGTGATTTCCGGGATATTTTCAACTATACCCGATAATTTGAATCAGAATCATAATGAGAGATGATACTTTCCATATATATCGCTTAAATCACCCACGTGGTATAAAACCGTGGTTTAGCTCCATCCGACCTGCGGAGAGCTCCAAATGACGTCGTGGTCTGAGCTACGTTGCCCCTACTTCGTTATGCCCTGACCAACCTGCGGTGGGCTCGGGGTGTATTAAGTAGACTAGACCGACCTCCCTCCTGAGGATAAAGTTCTCATGATTGGGCATTAACTAGGGCTTATGGCCCTTAATTGCTCAGTCTCTCTTTCCTCATTTATTACATAGTTATTTGTGGGACGACACGTGACCGAGGCTGATCTGACCTCCGTCATACAGCCCCATCTTTTCTAACTTTACGTGACTATATACTTCATCTTGCATGACTTTATGAGTAGTGATTTTAGAGTAGATATAATGTCATAACAAAAGATACACGACAAATTACATATTTTGACTATTGGTTATGAGGTGAAACCTATTGATTCTAATTGGTCTCATAAAAATCAACGATAGAAAATAATGTGATGTGTATACATTTTGTTGAGCCAAAAATATTTTTCCTTATTTTATGATGGTCTAGGACCACTATGTCATTACTTTTCCAATCAATCATAAATTTTTGAATGGATGAGTTTTTTTTTTTCCAATACACATGGGACAAAAAAAAAATAGAAATTAAATTAGACCCATGGTTTCATCTTGCATGTCAGACAACAGCCCAAAGTTGTCATGCAGTTTTTTACATATGTTTGGAAATATTCAAAGTATTTGTTGAGAGTTGTTTGGAAATATTGAAAGTATGTACGGTGGCCCTTAATTTGGAGGTTTTGAGTTTAAGTCTTATTGAATACAAAAAAAATGTACGTGTACATATTTCATATCTGTAAAAAAAAGGATGGATGAATCTGAATCAAATTCATATGTGGTTCAGATTCACCCAAATGATATATCTCTACAAATGAAGTTATCATCCGAGAGCTACCAATTTGTTGAGGCAGTATATCGAGAAGATTTGGATATTGCCATTTGTTATCGACGACTTTTTGCTTTCCTTTTTACGGATACGGCAGGACAATAATAGTTGTCCCTACTGGAACTTGAATTCGAACCTCCGGATTTGAGGACCCGATAACTACTACACACAAGCGCACACGCACACACATGTGTACACTCACGCCACGCTTACGCTGCAGCATGCGCTGCACGCACTGTAATACCCTACTCCCGACCCCTAGGTCCACTGGAATCATTCTAGAAGGGGTTACGAAACTCCCTCCGCGACTTTAATAAATATAATATATTGCCAATATAAAAAAATAAATCCACAAGATAAATTTTCACATCAATCACTAACTATTTCCATTACAATATTACAACAAATGAAATACTACAATTGTCGCTAACTTAATTTGCGCAGCATGTTCTAAATCCATGTCCATGTCATCGCTTTCATCCTTATTACATCTCCCTCGATCAATTACCTGATTTTATTTATAGAAGAAACAAAACAAAAACAAAAACCAAGAAACAAAGAAAACGATGCGTCAGCAAGGGCTGATATGTGCCGTGTGTGAGACTGAGAGTGTAATATTATATACATAATATATATAAAAACATCTGGAGCAACTTTTAGAAATAACAGCGGAAGTCTTTTATTAAGTGATAGAACAAATGAAGAGAAAACAATAAAGAAAACATGTGAGATTTATTTACAAGCATCAGTTTTGGCCGAGCTGATGAGTCAAGTACTGTCCAAACACCATATGTATCCAGGGATTTCAACCGCACTCCACGAGAACAAGCCATGCCTGACAACTCCGGACGATTGTCAGGGAAAAGGAATCAACCTTCACCATGCAGACCTCCTACACGGTTCCAGCTAGTGGCAGATCCAGAAATTTTATTCAGCGGGGTCCGTAAATATTTAACAAAGTAAATAGTATTTTTCACGTTGTCCGAAATATTTTTCTATATGTAAAATTACTTTTAACGAGGTCCGCGGACACCATTTTAGTAAGTGTAGATCCGCCTATGGTTCCGGCCAACCCTATAAATGCCCTAAGACCCACATCAACCGTCAGCCCTTGCTTTCCCGGCTGTTGCATGAATCTTCGGGGAAAAGGTACCGTCCCCACTCTTACGGGTAAGCACCCTAACTCCTGTCGGGAAGACTTCAAGTCAAGAGTGTCCGAGACCGGTGACCAGCCGTTCTCCTAGAGCAGTAACTCTAATCCCCTAACTCAAAACAATCAATCAGGTCTGAAATGTCCAGGCTTTTTGCAGTTGAAGCACAGATAATCAGGTTCTTTACTTTGTTTTAACTCAGGACAGTCAGGTTTGAAGTGTCCTGGTTTCTTGCAATGAAAGCATAGATAATCATTGTCTTTCTTTGGTTCTTCTTTCTTCTTTTCTTTGAATTTCTTGTTGAAATTTCTTGGAGAACCCTTTCCACCTTTCATCATCCACGATTTTCTTGCTCATTAGGGCAATCGCTCTTGCATTTCATCCAAACAGATCATCACGAGCTCCCTGATGTCTCCTCTTGATGTTTAGCGACCAATGCAGATGTCTTTGGTTCCTCCTTTTGATGGTAGGAACCAATCTCTTCTTGAATTCATAGGCTTTAAGATCGAGAATAATTTGAATGTATCCTCTTCATGCGACTTTCTCATTTCTTCTATTCTTTGTGACTTTCATCTCCCAAACTTCTTTGTCGTAATGCTTCCAGGAGATTTTTGTGTTTATTTCTTCTTTTGAATAACTTACACTCAGCAGGGTAAGTTCATCCAGGATAGCATTGAATCTTAACTCCATTTGCTCAATGGTTTCATTTGGTTGCATTTTGAACTTTTGAAACCTCTTTTTGGCCACACTGATTTTGTTCTTCTTGATAGCATCAGTGCCTTCATGGATCAACTGTATTTTGTCCCAAAGTTCCTTTGCAGTTTTGCAATCTTTAACCTTCATGTACATATTGCTATCCAAGGTTCTATAAATGATATCAATAGCAATATTGTTGAGGTTTGGTCTATTTCTATCTTCAGCATTCCATTCTCTCTTTGGTTTTGGAATGTACTCAGTCATATCACCCACTGTTACTGCCTTGGTAATCTCCAGTGGTCCATCTGTTAGCACATCCATCATTTCACCATGAGTTGCAGCAAGGTAAGCCTGCATTCGAGCGTTTATATTCATCAAATCTATCAGAGAACACATCAAAGATAGTTCTAGCATCTTGAGTGTTATCCATGATGCAAGTTTTTGAAAATCAGTGATTTGAAAAGTTTTCAAAGTATTTTCACAAGCACAACAAGTAGGATTTCTTCAGAACAGAAGCACTGCTCCGATACCAATTGTTGGTCCCTTGAAAAGGCTTTGGTTAAGTTTAGAGGGGGTGAATAAACTTAACACTTAAAATTTTGGAGTTAACAAACTCAAGCAACTTCAGTGACTGCGATAACTCGAGAGTCTGTGACACCTCGAGAGCCTCTTTGATACATGAGTTCACCTCGTTAATTAAGTTCATTGAATTTGTGCAATGGAATTATATCAAAAATTAAGCCTTATTACTTGTAGTTAAATATGATACTAAGTATTAGATACTCATTAGTGTATGTGTGTGATTTGGTTGCTAGATTCGGTGAGGTTGATGTGTATAGTAAACTAAATGCGAGAATGTAAGTGCGAGAAAGTAAGTAGGCGAGATTTTATAGTATGGTTTCAGGTGGTGTAATCACAATCGAGTCTACTCTTCTCATGTGATGTTGGAGGTAATTCACTAGAGATCTTTGATGTATCATTACAAAGATTCCTAAGTTGCTTGTCCTTCACCAATAACTATGGCTTCACAAACTGAACACTTGGAATAGGTAGGATTGTTGCTCCAAAGTCTTCCACTGGTCCTTGAAGGGTAGGATTGCCTCTTCACCAGCTCCACCACAAACAACATTCTTTCACACCCAACAGATGCTTCAACTTGTCCTCGTGATTCTTTGTAAAATAGAGATTGAATCAAGTAAATGATTCGATTCACGTGACTTGATTAGGATGATATAATCAGCACTTACGGTCTTCAAGTGTGTAAACTTGATGTAGCTTGAATCTACGAATACACTTGCATTTTCTCCGGATCGAGCCTTAAGCTCGGTAAGTTCAAGCAGGTGTTTTTGCAACTCGAGAATTATCTCTTATATTTTTCTCTTAAAGTTCATCATCTTTTACGAGTTGAAAGTCCTCTATTTATAGGTAGGATTGCATGTGACTTGTATTTGAAATTCAAATATAACCGTTCTCTGGTTTTGTCCCATTTGTCTTGCTGTCATCACTATTCATAGGATCGACAATCATCGAAAACCTTTTGTGCAGAATGCGATCTATTCACCCTTTGACTTGTAACCATTGGATAAAGTTCGAATTATCCCAACGTCTTTTTAATCTCGACCATTGATTTGTTTGATAAATCAAAGGTAGTTAGCTGTCATTATCCATGTAATCTTCCAATGTAAACTTGAATTAATCGAGGTATATATATCGGCAGAGTTCATCGATCATTGAAATACCTATCATCTCTTTGAATCGAAATTTCTTTGTGTTTAAAATACAATGCGTGAGACTTCTTTTATCTAACTTTTATTTGTGAAGTTAGATTACACCTTTTGCAAATAACTAAGGTCCAATCACCATCCAACTTAAGGAACTTAGACCTTTCTACACAAAGGTATATGTAATCAGGTTTAGGTCATCACAGACTTGCCTAAATTTCGATTCCATATCCTTGACTTTAATTACTAAGTTTGATCCCTTAGCTTTCATTAAGCGAGTTTGAGCCCTCGCCTCCGGTCTTCAAGAGGTTCACGACTAGTCTCTGACCTATCTACCTCTCGATATAGACCGATCTCATTTGATATAAATCACCGACCATTACTGAGGCTTGTTTGATCAAACCTATTCAAAAATCAAACTCTAATAAACCTATACATTTGATCTAGACATCTTTTTGCCTTTGCACTATAACAGTTAGTCTGGCACTCATCACTAAAACTTAGAAATAAGTCCAACAACCTAGGGCGTTCTAACCCGATGATGGTCCGGTTTGAGTCATATGCTAAGTTTCTTGACCCAGATGATGCCCTTAATAAGTCAAATTTAGACTGGTTTAGTCGAACCAAGGCCTAATTGGTGCAGAGTCAGTCAATCAATGTTTTCAACCAAAGTCTATTGTCGGGTTTCACACTCTGGTTTCACATTGCTCGGTTTTTAGGGCTCTCTACTCCCTAAACCCTATATATAGCCACTCACACCATCACAGAAAACATCAGTAGACAATAGAGCTATCCCACATTTTCTATACTTTCAAAAGCTTTGTGTTCTGTTTTGAAAGGCTTAGAAGCATGTGGTCTGAATTCCTTATCACTTGCGTGAAGTGATAGTGAATTGGTTGGAATCTTGCTAGGAGTGTGTATAGCTTGAGGACTGGAAAAGCTATACACAGGACTCAAGATCAACCATGGATAGTTTTCTGCATTGTGTTCTTCATCTGTGAAGGTACTTGATTCAGAAACTCCTTTGCTGCTTTTTGTTTATGTGTTGTAGTGTTTGCATATTTCTCAATAGGCTCCAGTTCTAAGATCAATTGCCTGAAAGGATCTATATGTGGTGTCTAAGGGATTTGACATACAGTCTCACTTTTAGTAGACTCTTGATCTTGTGTAATTCTGGAATATTGGTCAAGCTTGCAGTCTGTGTTTACCCATGTTGCTTGTTTGAACTTTCTGAGACTTGGAACTGCTGAAATTCAAAAAGGATCTAGCCTACTAATTAAGCAATTTGGTTGATTACCAAAGTTGATGCCTTTGTCATCAAGGCAAAGGAAAATTGACTTTCTGATTATTAGCAATCTGAAATATCAGAAGTGTTCATCCCTTTTGTTGTAGTGCTAAGTTCTTGGTTCGGTATTTGGCTTGCATTGTATCAATAATTCAGGATCTGCCACCCAAGTGTTCTTGGTTTGATAAGCCTGCATACAGCCTTGTGGATAAGGCCTTGGCAGACTGAGCTTTTGATCCTTTTGCAAGTTCATATTGGTACAAGACTTGGCTTTCTGTCTGTGCTTCACATTCTCCTTTGAACTGTTGGGAAACCCAGAAACTTTTCTTTGGAGCTGAATCTGAGTTTCTGCCCCTTTGTTTGCTTTACTTGTTGTATCCTTACACACCTGTCTTCCTGCTGAAATCTGCTATTGAGCTATCTGCAAAATCTATTGTGCCTGCAAATTCGTAAAATATGCATACTTTGTGAACACCTTGTAATAGGTTCTTTAGTATTTGCAATAATTTCTTGGACTTGTTAATCATCTTGTGATCAGTTTCAATAGTGAATTTGATAGTCAAATCTATGTTGAGACTCAAACCTGACAATCATTTTGATCTTTGCAATCGATTGATCAGTCTAACACAGTCCTTACCTAATTGTTCTTCAAGTAGTTGTATTCGGGTTGCACATCGAGTTGATAAAGCGCTCTTTCGAAGTCGCTTATCATCAATGAAGTTCATCCGATAACCGATCTGAGCGATCATGTTGGTGAGCTTTGTGCTTGCTTTTGTGTTCATATTTTCTACCTGAATCTGTAATAGAATACATTTTTTTTTTCTATTTGTAATATATTTGATTTGTTATGTGTTATCTGAAACCATCATCCCTTCATCGACTTTTCAATAGAAGTAAATCAATTTGCTGAATATTTTGTCGGGCTATAATTTTGACTAAATTTAACCTGATACTAGTATTTTGTGCTGAATCCAATCTGTTATTTAATCTGTTTTAAATTAAGGCATCCGGTTAATCACACTTAGACATTTCTCGATCATCTAGGATAACACATAATTGAATAACCGTTAATTTAGCTTCCGGAATTAATTGTTAGTAATTGTGTGTTCTATTTGCTCCATCTTGCTTGTAATTTAATAAATCGAAAAAGTGGTATAAAACCCTATCACTCTATTCAACCCCCTTCTAGAGTGATTTAACGCATTATCGATCCGCAGGATCCATCGTATGAGTCCATCTTGGGAACTTTGAACCATGCAGGTCGGGGATACGCCTCTATCTGAGCTGTAAAGGGTGATGTGAAAGAGAATTCGCTGGGCTTTTTCCCTATAATAACGTCAAGTTCCGCCCGGGCTACTTCTAGGGCTCGTGGATCAATTGGATTTTTCCCTGGGTTCGATGCGGATGAGTGGTCATCTTGCTTGCTTCTCTACGTATTATGAGTATCGTGAGAGGTAGGAGTCTTCTCATGTGCCTCCTCTTCCTCCAAATCCTGCGTGGGTATCTGTAGAATGGCTTGCCGAGCCTCTGGGTCCATGGCCATCAGCTTATCTACTACCTCTTGTTGAGCCGTATTCAAGGTGGCTCATTCACTTGTCTTGTTTTGCTCTTCCACACCGGTGCTGCGGTTTCTTCACCATCATTGTTGTGGCGACTTGGGCATTTTTCTGCGTCGTCTGGGTGCGCGTCTTCAATGCATAATAACAATTAGATCTTGAGCGATTGTCGATAAAGGCCCTCCTTCTAGCGCCAATTTGGCGATCTTTGAATATTGTCAATGTATAAATCCGAAGCGATTCAATCTAACGACAATGATCAAGATCCAAAAGCTTATACAAAATATGAAACGGGGGGTGTTTGTGAATGATTTAGACTGAGCCTGAGAATGTATGTTCTCAAGTTGCCTACGTATCCTGGGATTATTCAGGAATCAAGTCTGCATTAGTTCTAAAGAACGTTTATATAGTGAACCCTTGTGCCCTAGTTTATGGCGGTGTCGTGTCCTTCAAAGATTTTCACTTGTAACCGCCGGGGGCTTGATTTACGCCTCTATCATGTGATTTCCGGGATATTTTCAACTATACCCGATAATTTGAATCGAATCATAATGAGAGGATACTTTCCATATATATCGCTTAAATCACCCACGTGGTATAAAACCGTGGTTTAGCTCCATCCGACCTGCGGAGAGCTCCAAATGACGTCGTGGTGAGTGCGTTGCGTTGCCCTACTTCGTTATGCTCACCAACTGCGGTGGGCTGGGGTGTATTAAGTAGACTAGACCGACCTCCTCTCACGGGATAAAGTTCTCATGATTGGGCATTAACTAGGGCTCATGGCCCTTAATTGCTCAGTCTCTCTTTCCTCATTTATTACATAGTTATTTGTGGGACGACACGTGACCGAGGCTGATCTGACCTCCGTCATACAGCACCATCTTTTCTAACTTTACGTGACTATATACTTCATCTTGCATGACTTTATGAGTAGTGATTTTAGAGTAGATATAATGTCATAACAAAAGATACACGACAAATTACATATTTTGACTATTGGTTATGAGGTGAAACCTATTGATTCTAATTGGTCTCATAAAAATCAATGATAGAAAATAATGTGATGTGTATACATTTTGTTGAGCCAAAAATATTTTTCCTTGTTTTATGATGGTCTAGGACCATTATGTCATTACTTTTCCAATCAATCATAAATTTTTGAATGGATGAGTTTTTTTTTTTCCAATACACATGGGACAAAAAAAATAGAAATTAAATTAGACCCATGGTTTCTTGCATGTCAGACAACAGCCCAAAGTTGTCATGCAGTTTTTTACATATGTTTGGAAATATTCAAAGTATTTGTTGAGAGTTGTTTGGAAATATTCAAAGTATGTACGGTGGCCCTTAATTCGGAGGTTTTGAGTTTAAGTCTCATTGAATACAAAAAAAAATGTACGTGTACATATTTCAGTATCTCAAAAAAAAGGATGGATGAATGAATCAATCAAATTCATATGTGCTTCAGATTCACCCAAATGATATATCTCTACAAATGAAGTTATCATCCGAGAGCTACCAATTTGTTGAGGCAGTATATCGAGAAGATTTGGATATTGCCATTTGTTATCGACGACTTTTTGCTTTCCTTTTTACGGATACGGCAGGACAATAATAGTTGTCCCTACTGGAACTTGAATTCCGAACCTCCGGATTTGAGGACCCAGTAACTACCACACACAAGCGTGCACACACACACACATGTACACTCACGCTCACGCTTACGCACACGCGCACGCACACGCACTGTAATACCCTACTCCCGACCCCTAGGTCCACTGGAATCATTCTAGAAGGGGTTGCGAAGCTCCCTCTGCGACTTCAATAAATATACTATATTGCCAATATAAAAAAATAAATCCACAAGATAAATTTTCACATCAATCACTAACTATTTCCATTACAATATTACAACAAATGAAATACTACAATTGTCACTAACTTAATTTGCGCAGCATGTTCTAAATCCATGTCCATGTCATCGCTTTCATCCTTATTACATCTCCCTCGATCAATTACTTGATTTTATTTATAGAAGAAACAAAACAAAAACAAAACCAAGAAACAAAGAAAGCGAGTCGCCGCAAGGGTGATATATGCCCGTGTGTGATCGAGAGTGTAATATTATATACATAATATATATAAAAACATCTGGAGCAACTTTTAGAAATAACAGCGGAAGTCTTTTATTAAGTGATAGAACAAATGAAGAGAAAACAATAAAGAAAACATGTGAGATTTATTTACAAGCATCAGTTTTGGCCGAGCTGATGAGTCAAGTACTGTCCAAACACCATATGTATCCAGGGATTTCAACCGCACTCCACGAGAACAAGCCATGCCTGACAACTCCGGACGATTGTCGAGGAAAAGAATCAACCTTCACCGTGCACTGGACCTCTACACGGTTCGGCTAGTGGCGATCCGAAATTTTATTCAATTGGGGTCAGTAAATATTTAACAAAGTAAATGATATTTTCACGTGGTCCGAAATATTTTTCTATATGTAAAATTACTTTTAACGAGGTCCGCGGACACCATTTTAGTAAGTGTAGATCCGCCTATGGTTCCGGCCAACCCTATAAATGCCCTAGGACCCACATCAACCGTCAGCCCTTTCTTTCTCGGCTGTTGCATGAATCTTCGGGGAAAATGTACCGTCTCCACTCTTACGGGTGAGCCTAGCGCTCTTGTCGGGAAGACTTCAAGTCAAGAGTGTCGAGACCGGTGACCAGTGTTCTCGTAGAAGCGAAGAAGCTTCTAATCCCTAACTCAAAACAATCAATCGTTTGAAATCAGTTTGTATTATTAAATTTTAAAAATCATTCGAAAATGACTTCAGAGTTTAAATAAACAATTTATATAAATAAAATAATTAAAAATACTTAGAAGAAAATCACACTTTAGCTTTATATCAAAAATTAAAGACTCACCAAAAATCCGAGCTAATAATTATTCAATCTTTCTCGCTAAAAGTCTCATCCTAAGCATTACACCCTTCGATCAATTCATGCTCCATATTCCCCTTCCAAGCTCATTTGCCATATTTTGACTTCATATTCCATAAACTAACTCTTTCTTTCCGGAAGAAAAAAAAAAACTTATGTTTTCTCTTACTATTTTTCTCTACTTTATTCCTTATGAATATGTGATCGTCTACAGAGATAAAGGTGTTTTGAAAATGGCTAAAGGTTGTTGCTGGTAAAGAAATTTAGAAAACATGTATATATATAGAGAGAGAAAATTGCCGGTGGTGCTCATGAAGGAAAATGAATCTTGCAGGGTTGTTTGTTAAATCTGATGTCTGAAATCTGCATATAATAATAGGTGAAATATGAAAATGATTGGATTTTTTTGATAACTTTTAAACATCTGAAATCAAAATATTTACTTTTACACTTTTAGCCCTACAACGTTTTTCTATACATTATATCATAAACATGAATATGTTATACATATAATTCTATATTTGTATAATTGAAATTTCTACTCTTTTTTTGACATCTTGTAATTTCTACTTTAAATAGTACTTCATAATCTATAAAAGATTCCATAATTTACAAGTTTTCAAGTATTCTTTTTTTACACGTTTTCAAGTATTTTAAACAAAGAATATTAATTACTATACAAAAATTAAGATTTTAATGAAAGTATACACCGACATTTCTTTTAGTTTGATAAAAATACACCGACAATTATAATTAGGGTTTAATGTTAAAAGGAACAATTTGAACCTACAAATATGCAATGAAGACAATAGAATTTTTTTCGGGTAAAAATGACATGTCTTTATTCCACTGTGATAGTGAAACAGTAGATTTGAGGTCAGTTCCACTGCAACAAACAGTGGATTTGGGATTATGAACAGTGGATTTGTCATTATCACCCAATATATTTTCACTGTCCTGATTCCTCCCCCCCTTTTTGGTCATTTTAAATCACTCCCCATTTTAAAACACCCCCTTAAATCTCACATGTTTGTTCCTATTTTCCCTTTTTTTTTTTCCTTTTAAACCACTCCCCCTTATAATTACATGATCATATAATAAATTATAAACCGAACGTTGGCGGCAAGGAAGGAGGCAAAAACAAACTACCTACGGTCTTATCATGAAAATACCCAAAAAAAAAACAAACAAACAAAAAAGCAATAAAAATGCGTTCAGGAAGTTTTGTGAATATTTTGGCTGTAAATTATGCTACACGTTCTCGCTTAAATTTCAGCGAGTTTCATTGATAAGCACCTCCTATACATCTGAAAATTTAAAGGTAAAATTAACAGGTACTGAATCATTCAGAAGGGCCTAAAAACATTATCAAACATTTCTAAATTTAACCACCTCTTAAGAGGTACTGACTCAATTCAGATGGACCTAAAAACATTATCAAACAATTCTAAACTTAACCACCTCTTAAACTTTTAAAAATAAGTACTTATTTTGTTACCAAACAGGCCCTTATTTATTGTTTGATGTTGAAATACCAAAAACAGATATCCGTTATATACTCTTTAAGTGAAATAATGAACAGTAAATAGTAAGCATTTATAAACAGTATTCTTCTCATTTCCGTTATACAAATGGCGTGCCCTATGCATACGGGAGCTTATTCGGAAAAGATATCGCATTAAAACACTTACACCCACCGCTGCCCGCCGCACGAAGGCCGCACATCATATCGCATACGATACTACATAAGTTTGACACTATATTGAACGCCACACACACGCCGCCGCCGCGCATGCGCATTATATTATGTGTGTTTACCTACAACTACTTAAATTCTTATTCATTATGCACGGCTCCATGGATATCTAATTCCATTTACCGACAACTGCGAAATTCTTTATTATTATTAGTATGTTTTATACTAGTTCCTTGTAAAACGATCTCTTTAACCGCTCCAATAAAAAGACCATATTTACACATTTTATCAATAAATAAAAATGCAGTTGCCGCCAAATCACAAATCGCTACACCTTATTCGTGTTACCGAATACTCCATTCGTTTCAAGATAACTGATGCATATGAATTACCCATGAACTCTAAGTTTGAGTCTAATAAACAGAACACTGGGGCCTTTAGAGGCAGAGGAACCAATGGTGGTAGATTTGTTGATATTGCCTCAATGATTAATATGAAAAGTGTTAGAATATGAAAATATATTGTATATCTTTGTATTTATTGTAGGCATGTCAAGAAACTCTTCAGCATCCCATTACAGCACAATTATAGACAAAACCTCTTGATTGTGTTCTCCCAAGCAAGTTCCATTCAGTAGGGCCTTCACTTGGAACCCATGAATTCACTTCGATATACCCTTGACTGTATGTCCTCGGTCCACTAATTACAATAAGCCTATCACCACATGCCCTAAACGCCAATCCCCAACCATTCATTGATCATGCCCTCTCAGGCAATCTTTCAATAGTAGACCAAACTCTATTGCGTTTATTGTACTTCCTCACCACCATGTCAGTGTAATTTGTTGCGTACAACTCGTTGTTTACGACAGCAACTAAAGGCGGTGCTTCAGATATAACAGGGGTTTCAGCATCTCTAGCAACAAGGGACATGTTAGGAATTTCATCCAAGTTTTTGTGTATAAATCGGATCTCCCCACACGTTAGAAGCTTGGCATCTCTTCCACCTATACCCCCGATCACGTAGAATTTCCCGTGCATAAACACATAACCCCCCCTCTCCCACCCCACCACACAAAAGTATGTAAGTATGTATTTACATAAGCATTAAAACACTTACACACACACACACACACACCGCCAGACGGACGCCACACATCGTCGACGCTGATACTCGCCCGCTTGAGCGCTCGATTGAAGCGCCGTGACACCCCGCCAGACACGCGCTATATTATGTGTGTTTACCTATAACTACGAAATTCTTATTCATTATGCATGACTTCATGGATATCCATGGATATCTAATTCCATTTACCGACAACTGTGAAAATATTTATTTAAATACATACATACATAAGTTTATTTAAATAAGAAACTTGGTAAAAGTACTAAATAACTGAACATCTTTGAAAACAATACTAAATAAACAAACACCCCTTATTATTATTCACAAATTTTATGTTGGATGCTTGGTCACTGAATCTGGTTGGTCTTGACTTAAAGCCAATAGGAATCCAACATTCTAAAATGGACCCCCACCTGTAAAAAATTTCCACCAATGTATCTCTTTGAAAGTGCTGACTTGATGATCCAAAACTTGTACCTGGACCACCCTAAAATTTCACATTATTATTAGTATGTTTTATACTAGTTCCTTATAAAACGATGTCTATAACCGCTCCAATATTATTGGTTGTTGGTCATATATTGTTTACATACAGTACATAAAATGCTAATTATCTATATTTCAACAACTTAAGCTTTTGTAAGAGATTATAGTTTCTATTTTTTGTTATTCTCGCATGTATTGATTAATTATAGGTGGGTTCTATTGATGTTCCTCGTTAATTTTCGAAACCACATTTCATGTTAAAATTTATACGTATGTAATTATGATGTAAGCACGTATGTAATTATGAGTAATTAGTGTGAAATAGTAGTAGAATCTAGAGTTTCATCAGTAAACAATCAATTGGTGGGTCCATTTAAAGGAGAAACCCAGTCAAAAAAAAAAAGAAACGAGTGGATTTGCGTGGGCCCATGACTTAGAAAACCCGTAATAATGTTTGCCAACTATTTATGGTGTAATTGGCCCCTTTATACAAAAAATTTATAGAGACCCCACAAAAGGAAATGGCTTTAATCATTCTATGCCAACCGATTATTCCTTCTGACATCATAATTATACACAAATTTTTATTACGTAAATATGGTCTTAGGAAGTAATTCTGAGATGCGATAGAATCCACTGAATTTTATATGGAGGTCATTACTTTTGAATGACACCCAGACCCCGGCTTAGTTATATGGAGGGTGACCACTTTTGAACCGTGACAGCTAAACCGACAGTTCCAAACCCCAAACCCCAAACCATAGGTTACAATTACCTCATTGTAGAGCATATAAATAAGCGAAACATCGGCGGATCTGAAAATCTCACTAAGGCGCGATTCTCTCTGACCTTACAAATCACTCTTAAGTGCACTTTGAATATTTTTATTATTTTGAAGCAAAGATAACATCGTGTGTGGCGATGCCCATTTCTTCCACGGCGTCATTTGAAACTAACGTTTGATTTTCAATCCAAACATCGGTGACACTAATTTTCTGATTATAAATGTGTCATTTGTGTAAAACGTCAGGACTCCACCGGCGTTGTGAGTGAAAAAAAAAGTGGTTCTAAATGCATAACGTGATGCCAAAATGATTTGGTGGTGTGAAAAAAAAAAAAAAAAAAAAAAAAAAAAAAAAAAAAGATGTCGCTAGTAAATGGTGGTCTTAATAAAACTCGCCTATAAATATAGGGCATATAAAGGGAAAGAGAGCAAAGGGAAGCATTGAATGCCACCACCCCCCCAAAAACCCACCAACAAAATTCGGAAGTTAAAATATGTATCACCTTTTACTACCTACTACTACATCATCATCATCATCATCATCTACAAAGAAAATGCCACCCAAGAAAAAAGGGCCCTCGAGTTATCTTTATTAAACAAACGGCTAACTATAAATTATATATTATTATTAATATTAATAATAACCAACTACTTAAGCAAACGAGAAACTCAAACTAAACTAGGATTAATCCATTAGAGGAATTGACCCAAAGAAGAAACAGTTTAAGAAGCAAATACAAAGGAGTCAGCCATTAAACTTCCAATTGCCACAAGGTGGGGGTGTATCGATCTCTATCTATCGATCTATAATATATCTAGTAAAGACGGCCCCTGCAGTTTGAAGCTCCACACAGACAAGGGATCCCCTCACCAGACAACGCTTTATACTGGTAATTATATGTCAGCTCCTCCCCCATGGCAATCTGCTTCCAAATATATATATATATATATATATATTTTGTTGGTATGAGAAAAAAAAAACAACCATGGTGGGGACAAATAAAGAGGGCATAATGAAAAAGAAAAAAAAAAAGAGTTATTTATACTCGAGCAACTCAATCACACTTATCATCTACACTATAGTTAAATCAATGAGTTAAAATCACTATCATCAATGACCCCACAATACGCCTATCGTATTTTCCAGGCGAAAAGGGAGAGTGGCTTACATAATTCAAGTGCACTAGAAGAAGAAAAAAAAAAAGGATAAGTAAAAAGTACTTACATACCAAGTCCATTTTAGAAAGAAAAGGGTAAACTAGTTTAAAGTCTAAAAGGGGGTAAAAGTAACAACTTACATCCCGACTGGCAAAGAGACCAATATGCGCAAGCTGGCAATCCATTCTTTCCACAACAACTTGATGATTTACAAGATTCGGCGAGCAGCTATTTAACACCAACAACAATGGAAACTTAGTATTTTTACACAGCAGCATAATGAAAGCAGCAGCATGGAACAATATAAAAAAAACAATTTCCTTAAATAATTAGTAAAGAGCAGAAAAATAAATGGCAAACCTCCACGCCACGAGGCAAAAAGAAAACCCAGTAAATAATTAAGTACCAAGAAGTCAACACCAATGATACATGCAGAGGAAAGATTGCACGTAGTTTGCATAGAAAATGGTCTCACCGCGCATTTTCATCTGGAAAAACCAACAACAAACACTTACAACCATGAGATTCACTTTCACGTAGCTTTTGTGTTCGCTTATGGATGTGAGAAGTCCATTTGTCTGTGATCTGCTAGTCCGACAACATAAACAGTATAGATCACTGGGAAGAGCAAGTACTTTCATTGCAAATCTCTAGATCACCAGCAAAAAAGGTTAATTATATTTACCTCCTCTATGCAATCTCCGAATTACAAATGTCCCCTCGTGTTTCCTCCAAACTATAACTCCCCATTTCACAAATATATATATATATATATATATATATATATTTAGGTAAAATCTGCCTCACCTCCAACATACAAATATAGCCTTGTGTTTCTCTCTTCCTATTGCATAAATAGACTTGCCAAAACATTCACGTTGTTTTGTCACGTAGAGTTTTATCGCTCTTGTTTTAAAATTTATCATCTGCAACTTCAAATGAATAGACTTCTCAACTGCAACACAGTAAGTCCAACTGGCTTGCCTTTTCTTCAAACAATGCAAAGTCATAATACCTTCAAACATCAAGCTGTCCTTTTATTGGCTTTCACACAAAACCTTTGCATGTGATGATTGCAGAACTCCATAAAATAAGATCCTGATATATCCATCAATGAATATCATATACCAAATTGCTCGACTTATTGTGTCAATTTTTCCTGTCCCAGATTTATTTCCTGGAGAACGGGAATACAACTAAAAAATATGAAACGAAACCAGAAATATCCACGGCTTCCATCTCCAACATCCATCGGTTTCAGTTTTGGTTTCACATAAATAGCCTTGAAAAAAAGGATCAAACCACTCTGTTTCCAAAGCCTGATCTTAAAATCTTCCCTGGAGCCATTAATCATGTCTAACAATGACCAACTTGAAGAAGACACAGGCTTCACTTTCACTGGGACAATATAAAAAAAAACAGCTGCACAATTTTTTCCTCGTACTTCTCACCACTCACTGAACCCCAAAACCCAATTCACCTCAATCAGCCAACCAGCACCACACCCTTCTATAACCTTCCCTTCCTCTTGCATCGTTTTCCGTCGTGACACGGCCCTATTCCAACCTAACTCTCCTCTCTTTTCCACTGCAAAGGATAGTTATTTATAAAATCTTGGAGATGAACAAATTCTAGGTGATAGGTGACAGAAAAAACAAATGTAAAAAGAGGCGTTGGGATCCAAAAGTAAAAAATTAGAAGCTGCTTTTTATTTTTAATTGTTTTTAGCAAAGGGATAACCAGTATGCACAAATTATAAGGCAGCCTTCATAACTTTGCCAGAACATGGTAAAGGCAGATGTAATTAAACACTAGCAAAAACTCAAAACTGCAACCAGATAGCAAGCTGAAATATTATGGCCAATAAATGGCACCATCCCTCGTGCCCAAGGAGTGCAGAGCAAACATCCGGCATTTCAATCCAAACAATAAAAATAAAAATAAATAAATGATAGCACCAAATCAGACACAACAAAAACTTGAGGAAAGATCATTCAGGAATGTGTGAGATAATAATGATACCTACAAGTGTATGTTGACATTTTCCTGATGACAAACAAAAAAATCAACAAAATCTTCCAGTAAAATATAATAAGTTCCAAAGACACAACAGCAAGAGTTGAAAGGCTAGTATTCACGAATGGCTAAAAAACATGGATTCTTGCCTCACCTGTGATTAATATAGCGCGAAACATTGCCATGATTTGTAGCATCAATGACAAAGGAGACTTTCCCTTCAATCAATCTGCTTATATCATTGAGCTGAGCATCGATTTCGTAAATATATTTGCAACCTTCGTTCCCATACCTGGTTTGAGAAAGAGCAAAGCATTTCAAAATAACAAAACAAACAATGCCACATAGATGAAATGCACAAACAAAATGCCCCGCAAAATCAACCTATTGAGCCGCTCAGCTGCTTCTGTCTCATCTATAACCTCCCCAATATACTCACACACAAATGTGCCTCGTAAAATTGTCTGCCTCGACCTAACAGCCCAACCCTGCCAGAAAAGCACAAATTAAAAGCAAAGCACGGCCACACTAAATAGTCAACAGCTTTATACCTTTTTATCTGTTTTGAATATTTCCAGTTTCACTCGTACACCATTCTGCAAAACTCGGTTCTGACAAGCTTTGCTGCAACGGCACATCTGATTGCACTCATAGACCAAGTAACCCTCCTATAAAGTCATCAAAAGAACAAAATCATAAACAAGACCCATTCTAAGAACAACCCGAAATGACAGACGGATAATAGTATAGTACGGTGTATGTAAACCAGACAGCAACATTCCCAAAAACAAAAAAAAACAAAAAAAAAAGTAGGAATGGTTTTGTCGAAGCATGTCAGGGACAATCCAGACCAGCTAGTACAAGTAAATACTTAAGAGCAAAACCACGTCAATCAGCGACAACTGATGGGCACGCATTTCCCGGAGAGTATACCTAAGATAACGAATAACCAGTTTGCCTAAATGAATTGCTACAATCTGTGGAAGTGAAGGAAAGAGAGGCAAGGGCTTTGCTTTAGTGCCCTTAACAGTAGGATCAAAGCCAAGCTGCAGAAAAGCATTAATGGCTACAAAAAATATATAAAAAATAAATAAATAAATAAACAGACTCCCAAATTCATAGAAACAATAACCAAGTATTCATCCCCATAACTTCATGAAGGTCAGAGTAGAAGGCGATAGTAAAAGGATAAGCGAGTTTTCATACCTGCAAACAAGTTTCATGGACTAAAAATAACTATTTTAATTGGCGCACAAGGTAAAGTGTAAAAGCACCTCCAAAATTATCGGCCCCTTTCATCGTATGGAAATCTGCCATGAATTGATTTGCCATAAATGTCTTTTGCATCTTCATAGTCGTTGTCAAAAGATAGACGTGATCACAAGTTGCCGGAGAACAAATTGAATATGCACAAGAACATCCCAACTGTGAACTCTGCAAAAGAGCATAAGAAGTAAGAATCCTTGTGTAGATTAGTCTGGTCTCTTCTCACTGCTGACAACTTTCTTGAGAATTTAGAAGAGACCTATGCTGGTAAACTTGCATGACATTTTGGACTAATGAAAATTGTTTACATTTACATTCCACAAGCTGTGTAAGAGATTGTTATCCTTTAAATTTCGATACATTTAAAGACAATGTGTTATCAGCTACCATCCTCTGCAAAGGTAAATAATAAAGCACTGAAGGATGCTACTCCAACCATTGAACTTAATGTCAAGAGCACTACAGTTTGTAGAATATGTTCAACTTCACACATATGACTTAGTTTAGAGGTGTTTCTTATTTTATTTGGGGGGGGGGGGGGGGGGGGGGTGGGGGCAGTAAGGCAGGGGTAGAGCATCTGGAATTCCCTTCTAATACGTTTCTTTTCAATTTCACACAGGTACCTGAAGTTGTGATGTCAACTGTAAGGGTGTTTGATTACAAAATTCATGCTGAATAAAAATAATAAAAAGGGCTGCCAGGTGTATCTATGTATGGTAGGGAAAAGAAGATTTTAGAAGTAGTTGTAGATTAATACATTAGTTCTACCCATGAAGTAAACCACTACCATCAAAGACACAAATAGTTGAACCCTATATAATAAAATACTAGAAATAAAATCATTTTCCAGGATTATTTAATGCCATAGCAACTAATGCAACATATCTATTTCACCTATAAAAAAATTAGCACTTTTATAAATCATAATCTATTGATTCACCCCACCTAGTCAAATCTCTCGAACTAATCAACCATGTAGGTAAGTGTTGAATTAGGTTAATGACCGGCATAAAGTTTTATCAGTAAACATGAATGTGGATCAAATGAAATATTATGTTATTACTGGGATTCCGCATTGCCCAAGTACATGTCAGTATAAGGATCGCATTTGGCTCCGGTGCAGTGTTAAACATAAAAGGGTACATGTTGCAGCGACAATTAGACGTGGGTCGTTGCATCTCCTAAAAACTAGCATTAGTCAAAAATAAGTAACAGTTCTTAGATCTTAAGTTAATTACAAAAAAGGAAATTACATAGAACATTGGTAATATCACAAGAAAAGTACAGAAACAAGGTGATAAAATTCAAAAAATTCAAAAAAAAAAAAAGTTACATATTTTATGTTTTCAAGAGACAAAATTAGTAGGTGAGAAAGCTAAGATGTTGAAGAATCCAAAGTTTAAGATTTGGTGTAACAAAAGAAAAAGAATAGAATGAGAAATGGAGTTAGATTAGAATCATCATGCCTCTCCTTTAATGAAGTAGTAGGTGTTAATAAAAAAGAAGATGAAAGAATAGCTCATAAGCTGGGTTCAGAGAAAATAATGCTGAAAACATCAAACATTGTAAAATTTGATAACCACAAAAGATGATCATTAATTTTACTTTCCACAACGTTCAAATAACAAGAGTAAGGCTGTTCTTGTCGATTTATTTATTTATCTGATTCCATATCTTTTCCTCCACAAGTGCTTATAGTTCATGAGAAGTACCTCAACTTCAAGATCAAGGGACTGACCAAGCAACGGCTTTGTGATATAGGTAAAACCCTCCCACGGCAACGAGTCGGTCATTATCTGGTCATTAGGACCATCAGGACCATCGGGACCATCTGCAAGGATGTGAAGAGAACCCAACAGCGTTTCATCTACCACACAAGCTATTGGGATCGATTCCTTTCCAAAAGTGATGTCATCACACAGGATAATTCTCTCTGCAGCATCTTGATTAAAATGTCGGGAATCAATAACATAGTGACTCTCATCTATTTCCCATTCATTGGTAACAGGTGTAAGCGGAACAGAACATCTAGGTGCAATCGAATTTACTGAAAGAGATGACAGAAGAGACAGCTGGCCTGAGCTGACGATCTGTTGGCATCCTGGGACAAACAAAATCCTCTTGGTGCCAGTTTACCAAAATATTCTGCTCACTGCAGAGTTTCGCCGCTTTAAGGTATATACGCTGTGGCAATATACTGTATTTTGCCTCTAATGAGGCAAGCAGGCTAACCTTGCAGCAAGTTGAGCTGGCTATAGACAAAATTTCTAAATTACTTGGCCGTGGTTTTGTTCTCTTGACCTCTGAAAATAAAACCTTTGCAACAGCGGAACATTGAGAATCTACCAATCTACCCAGATGTGATGTTGTGTCCAGAACATCTGGTTGAAGTTTTATTTTTGCAGTATTAGCAAAATCAGATGACTGGATGTGTTTCTTAATACTATGAGCATTTCTATTTCTAATCCTATACGCTGCTGACCCAAATACCTTTTTAAAACCAGGACGAGTGAGTCTCCCTGATTTCAGTTTTTGAGCATAGAGACGAAGGCCCCTCTTGGGAAGGCGAGGACCCCCCATAGGAACTGACCCCATATGAGCAGCTTGATGATGACGGCCAAGATCAGGCAGCAAGTCAAACTTCAAACCACAAAACCTACAAATGAATCTGCGAACTGTAGAGTTACCCTCGGAATTTACATGTTCTACTAGGGCTGATTTCATAGGATCGAAATTCTGCATAGCATCTACCATCATTGGCACATTAGAACCTTCAGAAGCATGTGAAAACTTCAAATCGGCAGAATGAACGAAAGAACATGTGACCACAATTGTTCAAAATTCCCAAAGTGGCTACTACAAGATATACACTGTAAAAGCATGCACTGTTCTACAAAATCCACTCGATGCCTATCCTGGACATGACTTTCCAAAACTTTCCTATTAGTGAAGCGATTCCAAGCATATTGCACATACATATCCCCTAAAGAGCCACTGAGCTTCCTTTTTATGGTGTTCCATCCAATGAGACCCAAGCTTCTGGTCATCAGAAAAATTTACTGAGCATAATTTACACTTGATTATGCTTTGATTGTCGCCATCATTTGACAAAGGAATCGTAACAGGTTCCTCAAAAGAGTATGAAGATTGTACATTATTTATATTAAAGCCCCAGAGCTTTTCCAGTCTTCCTTTTTCACTTGTAACCAACTTCAGCAAGGATTCTCCAACTTTAGAGTCTTTAGAAGCTTCAGATAATGCCCACTGGAACTGTACTTCCTTTGGAACAGGGTTCCTGAAAGATTGTATACTTTTGAAGAGCCTATAGAAAAGCTCACAAGCTCTATGAAAATTCAGCTTTTGCTCTCGCGAGTCACAGTTTCTTGAGAGTTGAGCAAAAACTTCCTTCGAAATTATCCGACTTCTGCCATTCCGGGCACGCTTAAGCCAGCTCGGTACATGTTTCTCACAATATAAGGAATGCCATTTAGGTACATTGCGACAAGGTTCACAACCATTCTCAGACCACAAACCTATGCAAACCGCACTGTTGCTTTCTCCTGTAACTGATCAGGCATGTCAACTGTGTAGCTTCCATTGGCGGCTTCTCTACCCACAATGGTTATTGGTTCTGCTTCGAGGGGAGTCCCTACTTGTCCATCAAACACAATTTCTTTGCAACTTGTAGTATCAACCTAAGATCAGTGTACTCATGCCTTCTTTTAGATTGTTCACAAGAGAACCAGAAGTCATTTCCCTGTCATCCCTGGGTCTATGCTTTTTACAGAAAGAGCAGAACCAGGCAATGACCGATCTTACACTTAGTTCCAAGAACAGTGGTTCCTGAACACATTGGAAAATCACCTGGAACAGTGACCACCTCAGGCGGTTTTGATGAGCTACCAGAATAATAACGGGAGTTCAAATGCACACAACAGTAGACATCACCCTCGTTTGCCCATCTCACGCATTTTCTTCCTTTACTTTCAATATAAGCTATGCATTGGCGGTTCTTAGTAGTACCACTGGTAGGTTTCCGGGTAACAGCACGATTTTCAGGAGTGAATTCCACATCTTTGGTCTGATTAAAATCAAAATTTCGGTTCCAGCAACAATCATACCCCACCCATCAGACACACACATAGGGAGTCAGTTGAACCCCTCTTTTCACCGATAACATATCTTTGGAAACTTCAGAAGCCAGTGTATGGTCCACCCCATCACCATTGAAAAAGCTGCATTGATTTCTACAGCAGCATTCAGTTCAAGCTCTGCACTACCTGTGAAGCATGCACATCAGCACGGCCAATTTCCAGCTTGGGTCTCTTTCTATTCATCTGTGTCTCCGCATGAGAGCGAATTATCATTATAAGCCTCTTCTGGATCACCGCCACTAGAACTGAAATTTGACATTGAAAACCATTTCATAACCTCTTGCTTCCAAGATTTCCACTCACTGCTGAGCTCATGTTGGGGAGTTCCATGTGAACGTGAGTGCACTTCATCCCAAATGATAGAATCTACCAATTCCTGCATTAGATGATAAAGTTATACCATATTACCGGAAATAACTCGCGTTTCCAAGAGAAGGGGTGGGGGAGGTAATTAATCCAAGAATAAACACACACAAAAAACTAGTATGTAAACAATGTGAGCACTTTCCTGCAAAGCATTACTCCTGTCATTCCAAGGTTTTCCAAGATTTAAAGCAACAGACGGAAACTACATGCCGTTAAGGGCTGAAAGAAAACCATGAAGACACGATATTCTGACAATCTTCTTTTCCCAAATACTCAATTGATAGAGATATTAAAGGAAAACATTGAGTATCAGTTTTAAAGAACAGTTCAGAAAGAATTGTGAGAAGATACTAAAGGAAAACATTGAGTATCAGTTTGATAGTTGCTAGCATCCACTTGACTTGTCCTCGATTCTCTGATGAATGGGAGCATAGCATTAATATAGATTTATCACAATCTTCCCAAGAGAAATTATGCAGAATTTGCAACTTCCTTGCATTTCATCAAAGCTAAAAGTCAAAGATGCTGCTCTCTGCATTAATACTTGGTTAGAAGTAGCCACTTACAGTAAGGAACTGTTCTGTTTAGGCACTTTTCAGAAGCTTTCTGAAAAGAGCTAATATTGGTTTTAAAATAAGCTGCAAATTTTCCAATTACGTTTCCAGCATAGTTTTCAACAGCTTCAAAAAATGTCAAATCCGAAGGCGCATCACATGCCACTGATTCCTTATTGTAAATAAAACAGACAATTCTGGACATCCATTGTTGCTACAGCTGATGCTCAAGCACACGAAGGTAAGAAGGGAAAATGCACGCTTCAAGAGAGGATAAGTGTTAAAGAGCAAAAAGCACAATAAGGCACGTACCTCTTTCAGCAGTTCAATAGATTCAGCACTATTTGCATTCTGACATCTTTCAACCCAAGCTGTCAGTGAGTGTTCCGACCACTGCGAGCTAATGCAGGAAGGCAGGATCATCTGAGACAGGGGGGAAGCAGCATTAAATTCATGTTTAGCTAATGAGTTCAATTCTTTGTGTTTTGGTCACACGAGTCAAGGTTCAACTAGATGAAAGCTTCGACGGTCAGAGAAATATTTGTCAACATTTCATGTATATGTGCGGTCATGCTGCCTAAAAGCTCTTTTATGTGCATGCACAGGCAAAGTCACCACTGTGCAATCTTCCCTTGAAGTAAAGGGTGTTTCCATGTAAAGGATCCATAACCAAGGGTCACATAGCAATACAAGTTCTAGGAAATACGAATTAAGAACAAGCAATGGCACAACCCACATCCTTAAAGATTTTGCTAATTATTACCAAACCCTAATTAAAAAAACAAATAAAAAAACAGTACAATGAGTACCCTAAAGATAATTAGCCCAGTAGAAACAGCCTAGAGGAACTTTGCTTTGACATGTGAGTTTTAAGAACTTGTTATCAAATTCTCAAATCAACTATGGAGTTATGCATCCGAAAAAAAAAGGTACATGTCAATCAAATGTTAGCAGCCTGGAATTTTCGAAGCTATATATCTATAAAGCAACAAGATATCAATAAAACAAAATTAATCACTCAAATTTGATTCCAATATAGGAGGAACACCATTCCCTCTTATAATGTTTTTAACAGACAATTTCATGCGGAGACACTAAAGAATGAGTCCAACTGTTAACGTCCAATTTTTTAAAAAGATACTCAATAGGACATGTAAACTACTTTCTTCTCCAACATCAACCATGCCCCACCTACCCTCTATCGTGCTCGACAAAGATCTTCCAATCGATGTTATGACTCTGGTTAAGTCGTCAATAAGCCAACCAACTATATATAAAAACAGAGAGGGAGAGGGAGAGGGAGAGGGAGAGGGAGAGGGAGAGCGAGAGAAACTGTTTACTTTCACAAACCCACACTGGAAACGAACGAGTACTTTGAAAGTTCGGTAATTCAAATGGAAGCAAGCAAAAATGTATAGAGCTTTCATCTAAATATTATTATAAATTTTGCACAAAAGTATGAAAAAGATTCACAATCTTAGTATAATACAGGACATAATCTCGCTATATTCTTAATATACATTTTATAAGCTTACTCCTATATTCTCAACCTTACAAGCAAATCATATCAAACTATTGCCAACAATTTGAAAAGAAAGCAATAGGTTAATGAAAGATTAAAAATAAAAAATAAAAGGGTGGAGGGGAAGAAGACCGAGAAATAAAGCAGGAGAATGCGCCCTTTCCACTCATTACAGAAGAAGGCTGAGTATTTACATTTTGAAGTTTGAAGAGAATCTTCCCAAGATCACTATAAGCTTGGCATCGAGAAGCCTCCATTGCAAGCTCCTTCCAAGCCGTTACATTCTGAGCAGCTTCTATCAATGCCTAGATCAATGAGAACATCTATGATTAGAAGATACAAGTACAGCAACAAGGGGCACAAAGGCATACATGAAGAAACACTAACCTCGCTGTGCAATTGATCAAGGACACTCAGCATGTTGACAGCAATCTTTTGCATGATAAAGCGTCGAGCAAGAGCCAAATCTTTGACCATCTTCATTCCAACTTTGTGTGTCTTATCGCAATTGGTTGAGGATAATCATCAATGGGACGAACAAATAGCACATCAGCCCAAGAAAAATTCCTTGTGCGGGGAAAGAATATGACAATGTATTTCTTCCTATCATGAGTCGACTTAGCCCTCAGAGTAGGCAACGGCCAATCAGCTCTAGCACATCTGATTCCTGCTTGCCACTGCCCCCTCCACTGTTATGAAAGGATAGCAAAATGAACACAAGACACTTCCCCGTGTCAAGCATACTCCCGAATTTAATCAAACCCCCAAACGTAGCTTTGAATTCACATCACCCATATGCAAAATATATATATCTAAGTATGTGTGTGTACATGAAATCCATCCTTTTATGCAAATGAAGAAGCCGATGGAACATGGAACACTAAAGTGGTCAACTATTAAGGTAAACTACCTATGACACATTTTATTAAGTTATATGTTCTCTCATATCAAGATAAATCAAGTCTCTGGTCACCAGAATTCTAAGTTAGATTAAAGGAAAAAATTATACTTAAGCAATCAAGGACCGATTATCATATTCAAAGAGTAAAATTAAAATTAAATAAGATGCATAAGAAGTAGAAACTGGAGTGGAGTTTACCATAAGCAAATTACTGTTCTCAGAGGAGGGTCTACCTCCTCAAAAATAAAATATTAAAAAAATGAAATGATATCATAACTTGTTGAGAAAAAATGCAATAGACTAACAAAAGCAACATATATTCTCTGACGTCAAATAACAAGCATAAGCAATCAATCAGGCTTGCAAAGTGAACTATTAGTTACTATTCAAAGCTGAGTGAAACATACCTTGACCCAGACCGCTGAAGCTTCATCTTTCTGCAGCCATTGAGGTTCAGAAACAGATAAACATGCCTCCTCAATGCTATTTGGGGTTCTGCTTTCGGTTATACCCATATGAGGTCCCGAAGAATTATCCCGGATTTTATCGTCATCAGAATCATGCGAACCAAAAGCAAGCTTCTGGCCTTCCAACTCAAATTCAGCATATGTTTCTCCATTATCATCGCAATCCGATGGATGCAGTCCCTCAAGATTCCACTTGTCTCCCTCTTCTGTTTCTTCCTGAGCTTGCTCCATATTTAACTCTACATGGTCAATTCGAAAATCTGTGACTGCTATTTGATCTCCATCAGCATGACCAATGCCGTTTAAGTTTTGACCATACATGGAAGCAGTTTCTGAGCCCTGCAGAGGACAATCAAAAACTATAACATCAGGACATATCAGATAACAATTTCCAACAACTAAAAGCTTTGATGCCAAGTGATGTTTGTCACCAATAGCGTCCAGCAATTCTCATGATGTAAGCAAATCTTATCTAAAAGCTTCCACGTGTCAACGGACCAACATCCATAGCACAGGGATAATGCAGTCATGATTTAGACAATTTAATTGTTATCAAAGTATTACTACCACCGTCCCAAAATATAAGTCAGTGTACCTCTTTAGATTTGTCCCATAATATAAGTCATTGCGCAGGGAAATGGATTCATTAAAGCTGAAAAGTGTAAGGCTTCTAAATAAAGACTCAAAATCACCCCTAAACAATCCAACAAATGGACAATTTCCAGAATATAAAGTACTTTCCACATTTGTCATCGTAGAATATATTACCATATTTAAAAGAATGTATGCCTGAGCCCGAGTCAAGACCAAAATTCAGGAACCAACATTCACTAGGGAGCAGCTAAAACAAGATATCTGAATCATTCTCAATCAACTAATATATCTAATTCTGTTTGAAAGTCATTATAGGGAAGTATGCACTGATGTCAACAACCTGATTTAGATACAGCAACTTGTAACATGTATGACACTGATCAACATTTTTACTGTCTTCTTTCTATTCTATTCCTTTTAGTCTTTCTTTCTTTGCTCTTTCTGGTAAATAATCAATTACTATTAAACACCTACCTCCTATGGCATGCTCGACTTCTCTTACAAGGATATCCATGCTGTCATCTATACTGTGGCTATATAGCATAAGAAATAATACATGACACAGGAGATGGTTAAATACGATAGAGGAATCATTACAAGGCTAACGATGCTTTTCTTCAAGAGGGAAAAATGGAAATTTTCCATTTACCACCAAAACCCAAGCACAAATTATTTTGAACGTATATGACAAGAAAACATTATGATTGACAGATCCATGATCTCTGGATCATTTCTTCCTGGATAGTTAATATGCAGATTAATCATCTGAGTATATAGAGTGCATATTAACCTGTTGGGTTTGTGAGGATAAGTAAGCGGAACTAGCAAAGCATACAAGATAGATAGTCCATTTCTCTGTTTTACTTAAACAAATTAGAGCTACCCAAAATGCTCTTGCATTTGGGTTTATCTCAATTGCATTGTATTTTAATTTTTAAAAATGCAAATAACAAGACACCCTTACATTATATTTAGCTCATAATATATACAATGAATATATTTAAGCAAACACTTGAATTTATAATGCATTTATTGAATACATAATGTATGAGTTACATTTAGCTGTATGCGTAGTGTCTAACCAAATTGAAACAAAACATTTCTGTTGAGCATAAGTAGTCATTATCCTTCAATACTCATTTTCAACTTTTAAGTTGTCCCGTGCATAATGTGCATTGCACAGGGTGTTTTTGTATATATATATATATATATATATATATATATATATATATATATATATATATATATTATTTGTGTGTATGTATGTATGTACGTATGTATGTACATGCATGCATGCATGTATGTACATGTACGTGTATACACACATGCTAACCACTCAAAACAACTAGTATAGTGTACTTAAAAAAATGGTAGCACGTCCGTTACCATTTCATTAGTCCATATTGGCATAAATAATCCTGCTCTCACCCATGAGATCAATTTATTCCATGTTCACCAAAATAAAATCATACATGCGACTAGTCATCCCGTATCGAAAAATAAATCACACATAGGAAAACATTGCAACAGTCTCATGTCATCCACTGAACCAAACATGAGAGAATTTCAGGATATAAATATTGTTTGTACAACAATTCTCATCTACAAAACTCAATTCAAGCAACCTCTCAAAAGTGAAAAAATCATGAAAGGATTCTGCACACACAGAAAGTAAAAGTATTTTGATCAAATTTTGATCTTTCTGTTTATCACTTAATGCAATTCAGTAATAGCTCATGTAGTAACAGCATTACTGGCTGTGGATGAATTCAAAACAGGGAAAAACTCAAATAGACAAAAGAGTACCTCTCAGTAGCTTCGTCCCTCCACCCTACCCCGCAAACAAGGGGAAATTAGGAAAAGATCAGGAAAAAAAGACACATCCCCATTAAATGAATGTAAAGGCCGCAGCTTTGTCAAGGGAAATCCCAATTTTTAATCAATCCGCAGCTAGAAATTGCAACCATCGTTTCATCAAATTCCCAAAAAACAAAACCCAGCAACATTGAAACCCTAGAGGACAATGGTAGTGATATCCATAACCCATTACAATTTACAGCTCAAGGGACGGGGTAAAGCTGAAAACAGATTTTGGTCTTGCCACAGGTGAACAAGCCTTAGAAAAAGTGCGCCAAAATTAAAACCCATATGCCCTAAAATTCCTTGGACGAAAAGGGTCGATCAAAATAAGAAGAAGAAGAAAAATGGGTTACCAATCACATGTCGTTTTCAGAGCTTGGTCGGGGCAAATTAGCCCAACCCCTTTTGGGTACGAAGAGGTTAGGTCACAGGAGATAGCCATATATTGTGATGTTTGCTAACGCACGCACACACACAATGTTACATACAGGAAAATTGCACGTATCTAGACAAAATTGGTATGCATGTCTGACAATTAAAAGTTGCAGTGTACCAATAATCAGATAATGTACCTCCAATTCACAATGAAGATGATCCACCTTTAATATTTGCAGTGATTTGTCGCGGTGGGACTTCTTTTTTTTTTTCTTCTTTTATGGAAACTTTGATAGAAGGAAATGGGGGGGTTGAACTTTTTTCTTTTTGTCACCGGAAAAATATCGATTGAGAAACAGAATAAGATAGGGTTTTCTCTAAAAGATTAGATTACAGCAATGGGGATCGTGTCCAAAAAAATGTTGTTGAAAAAATAAAATAAAATAAAATAAAAAATAACAAATATGAATTGAAGATGAACAAACAAGAAGGGTAGGGGGAAGGGGAGGGGGCACGAAGAATTGGACTGCTGCAGGCATAATAATTGCTATGGAATTTATTATTATTATGACAATATTATAAACGGTGTTATACTGGGGTTGAAAATTGGCTACATTGATCGAGGTGTGACGGAAGAAAACAAAAGAGAATATCATTTCTTTTTCATACAAAAATGTATTTTGTGCTTTAATTTTTATTTTTAGGAGAAGAAATAGTATAAATTTGAATAATCAAATGTGGTAAAAACGATATAGATATATATGTCATTGTTACGCTTTATACATAGAATTGGAGAAGAATATAGATCAAAATGAAAGTTATATCAAGTTCAAGAGAGTTAGGAAATGTGTGGTTGGTGTGTATCTTTTTTTAGAGACACAGATCACACGGCAAACACTTTGATGTAAAAGTTAGATAGTTAGTTAAAACATGGTGGCGCTGACTAAGCTTTAAGCTTTGTCTCTTTGTAACCTTTCTAAGTTCATTTTGTATTTCCTTTCGATATTCCTTTAATGAAATGAGTTATGTTGTTCTCTTTAATTCACGAATCTTATGTTATTCATTATATTGAGTTTCTATTTACGATCAATTGAGATTGATCATCTTCTTCATTGAACTTGAGTGTTCAAGTTTGCTTTCATGTTTCTGTTTGTAACTTCTTATTTGAAATTATACATGGTATCATGTGCGAGCTTTTGCTTAAATTCTACGTAACTCTCTCATTATATTTGAAGTTATATTCAAGTATTCGGAGAATTGTCTGCTAAAGATTCAAATGACTAATTCAAGTACTAACCCCATCAATGTAGAATGTAGCAGAGGTGTTGCTGATTTATCAATGATCGAAGGACCTAAGATTAGTCCAGCAAGTCCATTTTACTTACACCCCAGTGATAATCCAGAAATTGTGTTGGTAACACCATTTCTTGATTTCAACAATTACCATTCTTGGGCTAAATCATGAATATGAAATTTGAATATAAAATTGTTAGTAATATCATCCCATGATGAGGCGATTTAAGGATCAGATCATAAATTCTGCGTAATAAAATAACAGGATCTACTCTACAGGAGGGTTGTAGAACATCCTCTTGGATCTCAAAATCAGGGTAGAAGAACGCAATATGAAGAACAAAGGATGGTGTGAAGAGCTTGCACAATCTTCCGCGCGTGTGATCAGAAGCAACTCCGGTGGAAGGAAATCCTCGTATCGAATCCTTAGATATCTACCGGAAAACCTCAAGATTTTCCCTCCTTTACTTCCACTTGGCGAAAATTATCTCTCTACAAATTATAGGGAGATTCGAAATTTCTAGTGTGTTTTAGGGCAGGGGCTCTCTTTATATAGGAGAGTAATCATTGTCATCGAAGGATTTTATTTTGCAAATAAATAAATCCAATAAATAAAAGATAATCATAATATTACAAACAAATCACAGAATAATCTTTATCTTTATTTCTTACCATAAATATTTATCCGATAAATGGATAAATATTTTGTCTGTATCTTATTAATCACGAAAACAATTTCTTGTTTCTAAAACATGCATTGGCGAAAAAATGCTTATTGGCTAGTCAATATTATTTCGGCCATAACATAATTTTGCAAGATTATGAAAAATGTCGTTTTCACATATTTAATTATTTAATTTCAATTAATTTAATAGTCATTTAAACAATTAATTCACATATCATTTTAATTAAATTCTAATAAGAACTAAATTAATATTATCGGGATTCGACGTCGAGAATAGCTATCTTTATATTGGAGCGCGTCGGGGGACATCAATGGACTAATAATCAGTGACTCCGATAAATCAAATAAATAATTATCTTACGAGCGAGAATAATTATATTCGATAAATCAATCACAGGAATATACCACCGTAATCCGTATTGCACTCCTCCGATTATGAGATTATATTTATCTCTCACGAGAATGATAATAGCGTCCGTTGATATAATCATTACATATGGATTAATCCTTCATAAATTTATTCATTCTAAATCGAGGAAGTTACCGTTAACCACTTACCGAGAACCTCTTATCCTTATTTACCATTAACCCCTAGTGATCAATTAATTCATACAACTCATTTGGTAGCTAATTAGTGTAATATGAACTCGTGGATCGATCGGTTTTAGGATTAACAAATAAAGGGGCTGTCATCTACTTCCGAGAAATGGAAGGAATGGATTCCGTATCTGTGATAACACGGACTACTCACTCAATCGATTACAATGCCAAGATGGGGTAATTCGGATCACGGACTCGGTGTAATCTTAACCGTCAAGTCAAATCTCATCTTGATTCAAGCGGTTGGTTGTGATCACCTCGAGATTAAGATATATCCATGAATATGATCATCGATTGATTCGATAAGACTTCTCGATTACGGAATTATATCGTGAACTCTAATCAAATCGGTCGATACTATATGATATATCTATCATATATAAATGCCCCATTAGGTTCTCTTAACGAAAGTCGGATAAGACAATCACACTTATTGTGTTACAGGCGCATTAATAGCGCGTTAAAGGAGAGACCCGATACTACCGATTAACTTCACTACGGGCTAATTGTATTTTAAGTACATCTTCCTTAACTTTCGATCCTCCGTGTATATCCCATACCTGTGAGTTAAGTGATTACATAAGCGATATACTTTAGGGTTTTACGTAGTGTAAATACTATTGTCACATCGGTGAATATGAGAATAATAAATATGAATAATAATATCATTTCATTTATTAAATAAAACAATTACAAAATTGTCTTTCGGGCATCACACCTAACAAGAATAAGCTAGGATTTATTGATGGCGCCATAAGGAAACCTAATCTTGATGATCATTTGTATCGAATGAGCCAGCATAGCATAATTGTTATGGCTTGGATTCTAAAATATGTCATTCGGACATTGTGGCTTAAAATTTCAAAATACATTTTGCAAGATCTTGAGCACATGTTGATTATTTTAGAGTTTATGGTCTTGTGGAATAAGTTAGTACGATAAAACAAGGTGGGATGTTAGTCACAGAGTATTATAAGATGGGATGAGATAATGATACTAAAACCCATGCCTACTTGTGAGTGTGGACACCCATGTGCTTGTGACATCACACCAAAGCGTATAGCATATGTTGAGACAGATTGTGCCATCAGATTCATGAAAGGGCTGAATAATGAATTTGCACCGGTTAGATCACAAATGTTCTTATTGAGCCCTCAGTCATCAATCAATGTTTCCTTCTCAATGGCAAATAAATTGGAGAGACAAAACATATATACAACATAACATCCTCATAATAGCATTTGCTACTAGGTCCTGTCAAGATAATAATGTAGGCTATCAGCAGTAACCACCAAGGTATCAACAGGGATATGCAAAACCACCAATGCAAAATAATAATGAAGGCCCTAATAGGTTCAATCGGTCTAATGCAAAGAAAGTATAGTGCACGTTATGTGGCTTTAATGGTCACACTATGTATATATGTTGCATGAAGCATGGCTATCCACCACACTTCAAACATAAAGCAAACATGGTCCATCGACCATCATAAAGACCACCAGTTTGGTTCATAAAATTTAGAGTTTTCATAGGATCAGAAGATTGTCACTGTAAGTTCTTGACTGACTCAACAACAACAAGTGGCTCAACTCTTAAGACAACTAGACGATTCAATAATCAATCAGAAGTTGTGAACCGGTCTCATTTTGTGAATCATGTGACTGCACTGAAAGCTAATTTCCAATAGTTCACACATGAAGCGATCAAGTAAGTCTTCCATAAACTCATAAAAGCGGGTAGTGGATTCAAGGGCACGATCGGCGTGCAATGCACAACTAATAGCAATAGGACTATGTCTATCTTGGCAGTGATCTTTGGTGAATCAAGGTCAAATCCACGAGAGACTCGTAAGATCGTTTAATCAAGATTGAGTGTCACAAAGCGGTCAACGACCAACTATAACGCAAGAAAGTAAAAATTGTATCAATAAGCGCGAGAGCAAACACAATTATACTCCTATGAGTTGATAAAGATTAGTTCTAACTATGAGTGATTAGTTATTCCCCCGTATTATGCATCAATCATCCCGTTAGTAAATTATAATTCATTGTAAGTTACGGTGCTAATCCACAATATTACGCTACTTCCATTGAAAGGACATTATGTATACATGTGCAATTAACCTCGCCCGTTGGTTGTATTAATTCACATGCAATAAAATTAGGACTAGCCGGCTCAAGGCGAAGACCTCCTGGCGGCTATCATGGATTGACTCTTGCGTTCTGAGGATCGATCAAGACTATGTCGAACTAACGCTCCACTTTATCGCCGCCCGTATTAAATCATCGATCAGGACATAGTTGGCGCCAATTATCGAGGAAACATGATTTACTAGGTATCCCATGATTGCGATATAGACCATCGCAATTGCGAAAGAAACACTATTGTTATTCCATGATTTATTCACCAATGATTGAGATCTATACACGCATGGGGAAAAATAAACTAACTACTACATAGTGAGCGATATAAACAATTAAACCATACTAATCACACAAGAAAAGAACGACATATCTACATCTAGAAAGCGAGAAAATCATATCCTCAAAGGCAGTGTATATCCTCAGTAGATCTCTCACTGGCGGCGAATCCGTCGGATCCGTGACTATAACTATAACTCATAGAAAATAAAAAACGAAAGAACCTCTATTGAATATAATGTATTTGTCTTGTGGAAAATTGTACATTGAATTCGAGGCATGATGCCTCTTGTTTATAGCTACATGCGACTTAGCTAACCACAGAAACTACCCTTTGTCCAAGAAAACGCGTTTCCCGAGGCAGAACCCAGCGCAGCTGCATTTACCCCTCACTGCAAGCACGGGGTATTTTTGTCTTTTACGCTATGCCGACTTAAGCAGAATGTTGGAACACCTATACCCAATTCTTCATCGATGCGGTCCACGACTTGTCCAAACACTCAACCCGATTCGTTTTACGAAAAATAGTCCAATAATACGAAATAATATCGAATTGGGAATATAAGCGTTAAATGCTAATTACTCGACTCATGAACCCGACATATGACATTCACTTGCAATTGGTTCATATAAGCGGTCGAAAACAACTATTTTCAACTTAGAATGGGTGAAATATTGATGCCGTAAGGTGTATCATTTTGGCGTCATTAGAACCATTGATCATATCATATTTGATTCAAATATTTTCAATGAGAAGCCCAAACTAATTGGAGTAGCGATTGTGTCTTTACCTAATGGATTTTGTTTTTATACCAAACATAGGATAAGTGAGACTTAACCTTAACTGACATTTCATAATGTCTTATTTGTACTAAGATTCAAGTATAACCTAGTATCACTAAATAAATGTTAAGGGTGAATTTATACGATTTATAACACTATGTTTATGATAATTTCCCCATATTTGTATTAATTTGCATAAGAAGCGTGTGTTTAATAGAAATATTGAGTAAATGATATTTTAGATGAGTTAATCATAAAATAGGTTGATTTATGTGTTTTAATTATGTTTTATGATTATTTGGCGATATTACATTTTGCGATGTTTTTATGTGTTATAGATACGTGTTTGAGGCTCACATGATGATCAAAAAAGAGATAAAGTCGAAATATTTGATGATGAAAGAGATAATGAAGGAATTGACAAGAAGAAAAGAGATAGAGATCAAGAAATCGAAATTCAATCATATTGAGTGGCGTCGAGTCCCGTCCGGTGGGCGGGCGTCGATGAGCCCGAGCAGCGTCGGTTGAGAAAGTTGATTCGAGGATGTTTGGGCGCTTGAATTGACGCTGCCCAGGTGAGCAGCGTCTGCAGTCGTGACTTCGGCCCGATTTGAAGTTCTATTGAAGAGTGGGCGGGCGTTCAAGATTCCAGGCAGGCGTCCGGTAGCCGACTTCTTTGAAACCGACTTTAAAATCTATAAATAGCGATTGTTTCTCAACCCAAAACATACCATACACTCATTATTCAAAACCCTAAACCTAGAAGGCGGCTTTAGGCTGCGTTTTCTTCTTTTATTCAGTTTTATGCACTTTAGATCTAGATTAAACTAGTTACTTTTTATGTACTATTTACGCAAATTCGAGTTCTTGAGGATGTTTAGAGTGAAAGCTTCATCAAGCAGTATTGTGAAGCCATCCAACGATTGTTGATTTCGTTTTCTTGATTTGTCTTGTGAGTTTTTATTTAAAGGTTGTTTCTTATTCATGTTTATTACGTTTAATTGCTTTTACATCGGAAGATATGCATGTGTGATTGTTTATTGTTGATGGAAGTCTTAATAAACCTTAGATCACCATGAATAAGAGTAGTAATTTGGATCTATCATAACGGAAGTTAATAGGTTTAATTGCTAGGTTATAAACATAAAGTTACACCTTTGGTTAGAAAACGCGTTAATCTTGCATTGGAAGATAATAGATTAATAGATGAACTTTCTAAGGAATTAGGGTTCATGTTTAGATAAGGTGAATCACAACCTAGATAAAAACCACAACATAATCGAGATAGGAAATCAATGCTTGTTGGATAGGTGGATCAATCCTCGTTTGTTCGTTATACACTTGATTTAAATCCTTAAAACTTGAATTTGTTTAGTTAGTTTACTTTTATTTGCATCTTAGATTAGTTTAGTTTAAATAGGTTCGCAACCCGTATTCTTCCTAGCTTGGGAGCACATCCTCTGTCTAGTTTTATTTTCTGTTTTGTTTTGTTTTATTCGCTGTTTAGTTTAGTAATCGTGACATAGGTTAGTTAGTTAAACAAAAACTAGGGTTAGCAATCGCTTGATTCCGTAAGATCGACCGGCATTAACCACTATTACTACGATCCTTATACTTGAGGTTAACGGATTATTACTTGTTTGTTTTGTGTTAATAAAATCCGTGACAATAAACAAATATATATATATATAATAAACAATATATATATATATATATATATATATATATATATATAGTTTTCTCGGATGTAATTCGTGTTTATTGTTGGACCAAATCGGTGGGAAGATGATTGGTTCGGCTAAGAAGGAAAAATGGTTATGCATATTGAAGACTAATCACACACCACAACAGAATGTTCAAATGGTTTGTGCCCAAGTGTCTTAGGTTGGAAAAATGGAAAAGTTTTTTTATGGCATTATAGACTTAGACTCATATCCTAGGTTAGCTATTTTTCATCAACATTGTAATAGTATACATGTTCCAAAATACTTTATTTTCTATATATGTCATTTATCTAAAGAAAAGACTTTCTTTTCATTTAAGGCGATCTATTACTGAAAACTTGTTTGATCTTGTGCATGCGGATTTATCGGCGGTCAATCTTATTTCTTAACTATTGTTGATGAGAATAGTAGATACATATGATTTTCTTGTCAAAACTAAAGTTGAAGTCAGACTATTACAACATCTTTCTATGATTATGTTGTGAATCAATTCAATAAAATTATCAAGGTTATTAATGGTACTAAATTTGATAGTAAAAATGGGATCATACACCAAACAAGTTGTGTTGAAACTCCTCAACAAAATGGTATAGTTGAAAGGAAATCAACACAACCTAATTGTTCTAAAGCCCTTAGATTCCAAGCAAATATGAGTATAAATTTATGGGTTTATTGTGTGTTATAAATTGTTTATCTTATAAACATAGCTCCTACACTTTTATTTCAAGATTAAACTCCTTATGATATGCTATGTAACAGAAAACCTAACTATGATTTGATCAACTACTTTATAATCTAGTTCATTTACGGAAGTGTATCGATAAACCTATCATGTTCTTGGCCTATGTAAATGGGTGTTGTCTCATAATTATTAGAGGCGGACCTTTCACATGGGCAAAGGGTTGCTAAGTCCACCAGACAAAAACATTTTGCACTAAAACATCTCGTAGTCGGTTTGTTCCATAAAAATACTTAATCCATTTTTGCTTTTGTGAACTCGATATAGTCAAATTAGCCGCGAAATTAAACATTTGGCTCCGCTTTGGCTAACTAGAACCTTTGAAACAAGTGGTATTTATAGTGGATTGGGTTATATTGAATTTTTTTTGAGTTTTTCAGGCCAGACACATGCCTAAAAAGTTAAGGCATGTGCCTGGCTAGTGGAGCTCCCAGTACTTGTAGGCGTACGCCTACGGATACATATTCAGTAATCCAGCCACAAATTTTTCTTTAGACCTCCGATTTGAATGATTCAAAATGAGTTGGAAATTTTATTCAATTATATACAACTTTCATGAAGATGTCCAACCCATAAAATGCCTTCAATGTGGATCAAAATGCAAAGAAGTGAAGGTGAGGTGAAAACACCAAAAAGTTTTGATCCGTTTAAGCTTTGGGCATATGCTTCTACCCCGTATCTCATCTTCCGGTCATCCCAAATGCCCAATTCCTTCAAATAATCATAACGAAAACCAAACATAAGCCCTACAGGACACTAAAGTGACTGAGAATGCATCAAACAACGAAAAACAATGAGATTTCTATGTACGTCCTAAGTCTCGAAATGATAACAAATGTGTAAAATGCATCAAAACCTACCCGTCTCCAAAAGCATATAAAAAGAGGTAAAATGGGGTATAACCCATCGGAACTGATAGTCAGTTTGACTCTCTTCATTAACCATTTTCAAGCAGCTCAAAGAATGCTAAGGTACATCAAATCTTCACATGCTCAAGGCATGTTTTCCCCATCAGATAACACACTGAAACTTACAACCTTTACAAACTCAGGTTGGGGAGGTTGTCATGAAACAACGAGACTAATAACAGGATATTGCATGTTCCTAAGCAAATCTTTTTTATCTTGGAAATTAAATAAACAGCCCATTGTGCCAATAAGCTCTTTAGAAGCTATGTATATGGCTACGGGATTGGGGGTTTGTGAGTTGCAATGTCTTATCTACATACCACATGATTTGAAGTTTCATTTTCATCACCTACAGTCTTGCACTGTGATAATCAAAGTGCTACATACATAGCATACAACCTTGTTTTTCATAAGAGGACCAAACATATAGATATAGATTGTCACATTATGAAGGAAAGAGTTTAATCCGGCCTAGTCAAGCTACTTCATGTCAAGACAACGGATCAATTGGAAGACACACTAACTAAGCCTTTTGATTCACAACTTTTCTATGATCTCTTACACAGACTGTCAATTTCCACTATTTTCAGCTCTCTTAGTTCGTCTTGATGGTGCCTGTTACAGTTTATACATAGAGTTGGAGAAGAAAAGAGCGTAAGAGGAAGGTTATATCAATATTTCCAAAGAGTTAGGGAGTGTGTGGTTGACGTGTCTTTAAGTGTGTGGTTAATGTGTACTTCTTAAAGACACACATGAAACACTTTGATGTAAAATGAGTTAGTTAAGCACAACTAACCGTCAATTAATTTTGCCGCCTTTATAACTTCTCCACTTATCTAAGTTGTTCTAAGTTTGTTTTGTAATTCAATTCGATTATTCCATTAATGAAATGAGTTATATTGTTCTCATTAGTTACTAATGCTTCTGTTATCATTACGTTGAGTTCCTATGTACGATCAATTTATATTGCTCATCTTATTGATTGAACTTGAGAGTTCAAGTCTGTTTCATGCTTTTATTCATTTTTTAGTTCTTAAACTGAAATTCTACAGTTATATTAATAATGAACGACATAAGTATGTTTTATTTATGACATTTATAGTACCACACTCATTTAAGCCATTATCAAGTAGTTGAACTTGTATAATTCATGTCACATGACTCGAGTGCCTTTAAAATGTTTTAAAACATGTAGTGTACGTACGTAATCTTCTCTAAAATAAAATGTAATGTAAAGTCTTTTAAGCTTTTTATGGTGTCGTAAAATATTAGTCTTTTCGGCATTTGATCGATATTATATCATTGTTTTATTCATGGCTAAATGATCTGATATTATTAGTCGATCTGTAAAAAATCTGATATTTTATATTGAAATATTAAAAAATAACTCATTTGTTAAATTTTCTTAATCGGTATGAAATGATCAAAATGCTTTATATTGTGGGACGGAGGGAGTATATATTATTCTTCCTTAAATGATGTTAACTAATCAGATGATAATATGAAAGTGAGAAAATATGATGTAGCGGTGATCAGGAGGGATGCGTAATTTAGTGGTGTTCATTTTTAATTCAACCGATCAAAATGGTGTTAACCGAATTGTTTACATGGTCTTAGTAAACCGTAACATCAAGCTACGTACATCAATACAAAATGGTTTGTTTACGGTTGCGATAAGTAAAATTAAATGAACCGCACTCAATTGATACACTACCAATAAAAAAAAAAAAAGTCAGCGAAATTTAGAAGACAAAATAAGATCTGAAAATAGGAAAAAATAGCAATTTTGTTGATATATATATGTTTAATGCGCTTATATATATGCACGACCAGTCATTTACGAGGTGGGGCCCTAGGCGTAATGATCTCGAACCATAAGCAATGTTAAAATGGTCACAAGTCGCTCAGCATATGCACATCTCGTGTTCGAATGTACATGTAAGTCTTATATAACAATCGTATTATACAAAAAAAACAGAAGTTGAAAAGAAATAACATACATCAGAATGCGCAGAAAATGAAACAAACATTAAATACCAGAATTGTTCATACTCAGTGCTTAAAGATGGAACAAAAAACACAAATCTAGAACCAACCACACCGCAAGTGCGGGCCCTACCTCAAATTCAGTAGGCCAAATCCTCAAATATCCATATTTCTTAATACAAATATATCTATATCTCCAATAAAATAGAATGACCATCAAAGCCAGGGGTGTTCGGGTTCGATTAATCTGATTAATGGCGTAGCAAGCCAAAGCGAAAATTTGATTTACTAAAAATTGAAACCAAACCGATTTAAGAAGGTAACCGAACCGAAAAAAAAGCAGTTCAATTCGGTCGGTTAACCAAAAACCGAAATTATCGGTCAATTCGCGGGTAACGGAAAACCGAAAATCGAAATTATTGGTCAATTCCGTGGTTAACGAAAATTGGGGCCTTCTAGCTTTGGAAATAAGTTGAGAATTAATTATTAAAAATAAAAAATATATATAATTTTTGGTTGGGTAATGGTTTCACGGTTCGGTTATATATGTTCGGTTAGCGGTTCGGTTATATTGGTTCGACTTACGGTCGGTTTTTATTCGGTTCGGTTTTCGGTTGGAAGCGGTTAATTTTCGGCATTAACCGTAACCCGGGCGAATTTTCTGATTTCTATATTACATGAACGAAAACCGGCGGAAGTATATAATAACCGAACCGAACCGAATACTTACAATTCGATTCGGTTTGGATAATCCATATCCGTGAACACCCTTATCAAAAGCGCTATAAATTCCCAAATAAGCTACATACATCCAATTAGGGGTGAACAAGGTCGGTTCGGCCGGTTTTTCGTTTTTAAAACCGAACCATTTTATACGGTTTTTAATTTTGAAACCAAACTATAATGGTTTTGAGGCGTAAACCATTTGTTCGGTCGGTTTGGTTCAGATTAGTTCGGTTTTTAACGGTTTTCTTTAACAACTAAAATTATCGATAGGAAATCACAAATTGTCTCGTAACAACAAATGATAATATATGTAATACATTAGTATTATTATGTCGATAAATCAATGAGATGATTTAACAAATGTGTTATATTTAACTAACATCTAAAATGCGAATCTTAAAGATCCAAAAACCAACCATACTTCAACACCAACTAACACTTCTGAACTCGACTCTACAATTGAATTTTCATGTTTGGGACAAACAAGATAAAAAAAAGTCATTTCGATTTCATTTCGATTCATTAATGAATCATCAACTTCAAAAATACTAATAATGAACTAATCGTTATGTTATTGAATATCAAATATAAATCTCAAAATTCATCGAGACAAAAAAATATTTTGAGTATGGTCGAGGAGAAAGAGGAATACATTGTTTTATAAGTAGCGATAGATAAATTAAATATATTAGCTTTCTTTGCATTTCAAAGGAAAGAAACATATGATATAGTTTTGGAGCCATTGAGTTTAAACATATTAGTCATTTTATTTCTCCAAAACACCAACTCTAATTTTGATTAAGTCAACAATGTTATTGTCCATAATAATCTAATTATAAGTAAATAAAGACAAACTTATATAAAACTAATGTCTATTAATGCATTTATTTATATAAGATGTCAAACCTAACAAATAAACAAATTGAAAAATGTTTATGATGAAGCTCATAAAAATCATTAAAAAAAGTAAGTCATACAAACAAGCATTCACATATTTCAAATACTGGAGCTGAGGAAGTAGAAAGAGAAAAAAGAGTTAGCGGTTGTCAGTTGTGAACTAAAATGTACTCGAGATTCTCTTAAATGATTGAAAATTCAAAACAAGTCTATGAAATGATCAACAAAATACGAATCTTTAAGATATGAGATTAGTAATTGATCATTAATATATTACAAATACAAAGTTTAAACATGTTGAGTTGGACCGAAAAAAGCACATTGGTATTTTAAAGTATTAATAGATGTAGGTATGTGTGTGTATATGTGTGTGTGTGTATCTATAAAACCCGGTTTGGTCCGGTTTTAAACGATTTTTATTTTTCTAAATTAGAACCAAATTGTTTTTTGCGGTTTGATTTTTTACAATACAAAAACGATAAAAAACCATGGTTTTTACCTTTCCGGTTTGGTTCGATTTGATTCGACCGGTTGGTTTGGTTTCCGGTTTTTTTGTTCACCCCTACTTGCAATTCATAGAAAATAAAAGAAAATACAACTAATTTATTTACAATTCTAATAGAGAGAACTCTAACGTATAAAAGTCAAAAGCATCAGGTGCGCTAACCAAGAAAACAAAAGGATACAAAAGCGTGGAAAATTTATCACATGAATTTCCTCTTGGGAAGCTCATCTGCGATAGCGTCTGGGCCACATGATTCCACACACGAGAGCCTTTGTGTATTGCGCTCGAGAAGCTGTGTGGTCAGAGATCTGCCAAGTAAGCGATTCGCAATAAAGTCCTCACGAGAAACGGCCAAAAGCGTGGATATGAATATTGAATATGGGAAAGTATTTTAGTTATACTGATCACCGTTTCGCATTAAATGTTGTAGTTAGTAGCAAATGACTCTTCTGAATAATTGGGGTTGTGACATCATGTTTAAAAGTCAATCAATTGTCAAACATGAAATGACATTTATGCATATTAATTCTGGTAAGCGTAATATTGATCTATCATATCACTGTAGCATCTGAATGATACAGGATTGAATTGTGATTATCGATAATCAAATAATGAATAATTATAATGATAATAAAAAGTGTTGAAGTGGAATTAATAATTGAGTTATTGATCATTATGAATAAATAATACTGAAATATTAATATTTAATATGAATTAAAAGCATATTTATACCAAATGACTATTTTAATTAATATCAAAATCCTTGTTTTTTTTAAAGAGGAATATGCTTTTTTTCTTACTCCAATTTATTTATTTGTTTTCCTTTTTTAATGTACACAAAATACACACGAACATTTTTTCATCCCCACTGAGACTTGATCATGGGCATAGGGTTAAGAAGCATGATAATTATCGTTAGGTTAATATCTTGTTATTTTTTTTTTTCCTAATCCAAGTTAAAAAGCAAAACTCTACATTGGATAGGAGAGTGAAGAGAGGCGTCACCTTCACCTGTAAAAAGGAAGATATGTCAAGCTTCTTCTCATACCAATTTGATTAGAATCAAGAGATTTCTAGTTCACTAGAACAAAGAGAATTATAGTTCGTAAGAGTTAAAAGGCTTCTTAGACTAAGAGTTTGAAAGAAGAGAAGTCGAACATTCTTAGTATCACATCTACCGAGATTCCAAAAGTTGTTTGTGTGGATTACTGCTAGAGACCAGATACTTAGACAAGTTTTGTGTTTAACAAGCAACCGAAGATAAAACATCGATCTTTTAGACATTTTTTATAGTAGTATTTCTCTTCTATTTGACATGTTTTCAATGATCTTCGAAGTATTTTCTAAGGTCAAATGAAATCAAAAAATTTAATTTCCGCTGCGCAACCCGTTTGATTTCCCTACATCCTTGTGAGGTCAATGGACCCCACTGTAATGAAAAAAATAAAAAAATATTTAATTGAACCCTTGGGAAAAAATGTGCTTTGCAATTTGATTTTTATGCCCACCGATTTTTATTTTCTAAATCCGCTAATGAGTCTAAGTGTCAAATAAACGTGCCGTCTTCTTCATTGACAAAACAAAAGTTGCCTCTAACCCCGGCAACATTTGAGGGTGTATTTAAGCCCAAAGTCTGAAGATATAATAATGGACAAGAAGTAAGGAATATAATTGATGTCTAGAATGTTTTTTTTTGTAGGCGGAAAAGGAACTTTTTATTTAAACAATATCAGACGTACAAGCCAAAGAGACATGAGAAGAAATGGAAGAGCCTCATACTACATACCCAGTTACCCGAGGCCTTCTTTAGCTAAAAAATGAGCAAACACATTTTCCTCTATTTTAACAAAGGAAAAAAAAAGAAGAAAAAAAAAAAGAGAAACAATATAATAAGACTCTCTGATCTTGATTATATCTTGAGCTCGTGAGAGATCTTCATCATGTGAGAGAAACCATTGATAAAAAGGAAGAGATTCGCCTTCATAAATCCACCATGTGATCGCATATAATATATTGGTAGGGCTTCCCTAGTAATCATGTCATGTGCTCCATCAAGGTTTAACGAAAAACTGTTAATAATCATCCTTAATGAATTCCTCAAGATACCGCCAACGAGTGTCTCTGCTTCCGAAGGTTGCATCAACATTGATTTTCACACAACCTTGATTCGGGGTGGCCAAACAGATGGAAGCAAGACATGTTCTTTCGGGTGTGAAAAGCCTCTTAGGCCTCGCAATATTCATCAGCATCCACAATGACGTTATTTTTAAGCATCAGTTCAAATGTCTTGCAATAGACAACTAATAGTTATCTTAAGACGTTTCATTATAAATATAACACGTTTTGAGTTTGTAAGTTTTCTTCTCATTTTGATTTTCCGTATACCTAGCAATAACGTTTTAAAAAATGAAAGAGGAGAAAGGATAAAAGAAAGCACGAAACTTACATGTAATGTTTGGTCTATTAGCTTTAATTATAAATGAACTAGCTCCTAAATATTTTGTCATACATTGACCATCCTATTGACTATTTTGATAAGTATGATACTAAATACCTTCTTGTTTATTTAACCACATTTAATAACACCCGATTCGTAGCTCTTACTAGTTCTTACTTTCAAGACTTTGAATACGACAAATATCATGCAGAATGAACTTCAAAATCTTCGCCTTGAATCAATTTTGACTGCAATATGAGGTCATCAGAATATTTCGTTTTGGATCTGAAGTCGCTTATTCGAAAAAAAGCGTTCGGCATGTATAATACTAAATAAATTCAATATTATACGTAAAGCATCTACTACGTCGTATCGAGTTTATGACGGAATTAAAAAGACTCGGCAAGCATCATAAATCGTCTAAGAATTAGATTAAAACTCAACGAAGATAGAAATGTTTCCTTACAACAACAAGGTAGCTTACAATATCGATGTCCAAAACAAAAGTAAAACAATAAATCTTACAAAGCCTTAAAGAAAGTACAACGCTTGTCTTGATATTGAAATAACAACATAGTTTGATACATCTTATAATAAATGAAACAGAAAACATCAAGTGAAACTTGGACTCAAATATCGTCCCCAAAGTCGTCATCCATCACATGCTCAGCATGTTCGCCTTCTCACCCCAAAAGCATACAACAAAACATGCAATTGAGGTAAGTACAAAGTACTTAGCAAGAGTAAGAAGCTAAAGTATAATTAATTCTTACAACGAAAGGTTCATTAGTTATTATCAAGTTATCTTTAAGAGACCGACTCAACTCTAGGGTTCACTTCATGCTCATCAACATGTTGTGACTATTGGTTTCTAGCTTAGCTTATCTTTGTTACATCATCATTCAAGGGCACTACGCATGGTGCTACTCACCATGAAGTATTTGTGTGCAACATATTGGCGGATCACACCAATAGCCACAGGGGAAAACCCGATAGTGTACACGCTCCGCTGAGTCCCTTCGTACGTAGGGTCTCGGACTTACGAGGTGGTGTTCCTCCGTACGTAGGGTCCAAAGACTTACGAAGTTATCCACTTTATCTGAACGCCCACACATCGCGATATAGACTTGTGCATTACCAAGAATGGATTGATGTTTAATCTTTTTACTACACACATATGTTTATTATTAATTGTTAACTAGCCACCTAAGCATTTTCAAGTAAGCTCCTCACCTCTAATACTCTCTTTCTGAACCACTAGACACGGACAAGGCCTAGCACATACACAGACATTGAGGAATACTAATTCCACAAAGCACAAGCCATTCATACCATTCCGACGGTCCCGAACTTCAACTATATGGAAGAGTACATCCGGTGCCGGAACTAAACGCATCAGAAGCTTAATCCAGGCTTGTTCATGTTCATTTATTGTTATTAGACCAGAGATAACAATTAGAACTCATCTCGTAGCTTAAAACACTCAAAACAACATTTAAGCAGTGTTGGGGCGCCAACACCTTTGGCATCGCCAAAAATGTATCGAGAGACTCTTTAAACTCTGTTCGAGGTTTGGGGGGCCAAAGCCTTTAAGTCTTGTAAAGCGCTTGAGGGTGCCAAAAGCTTTGGTGGCGCCAAAAGCGGACAAAAGCGCACTACATGCGTTTTTTACTTTATCGATCTCCGATCAAAACCAACCAAGTTTAACATCAAAATATACCTCTAAATAGCATCAAAACATGTTCTAAACATGCTATAACAACTCGTAAAATAACAACAACAACTAGCATGATTTCTAACCACAAATCATACCCAAAAAATAATCTTAACACTATAAAACTTTAATTAAACATTAGGAAGAGCCTCTTACCTTATTAGCAAGCAAAACCAAGCAACACCACAAGAAGGACTGCAGCACTCTTCAACAAACTTCAACTAAAACCTAATTGATCAACAATTAAACCTAAATTAATTGTGATCAAAGGTTTCTAAACAATCTAAACTATGAATTGATCAACTAGAACACCAAAACAAGATCTAATCTTCAAGATTCTAGATTTAGAGCCAAAACCATACCTTTACGAAACTCTAAAACCTTACTACCAAAACGATCCTCTCTCTTTTCTTTGATTACGAATCTTCAAAGCGATTGAGAAACCCATTGACGATCAAGAAGATCTTTTGGAGATTGTCTTTTGTCTTTTGCTTTCTTCTCTTTTCTTAGTTGCAGACAAAGTTTGAACGTTCTTTTTTGAATTCTCCAACTCCCTTAGATAATGGGAGGTTTTATTAGAAATAAAAACCTCCACATTAACTTCCCCTTTTATTTCCACTTATTATTATTATTATTATTATTATTAAAACAAAAACTTAAATCCTTTACTAAAATAAAACAAAAATCTGAATTTTTTTGTTAAAAAGACTCTTTTGCCCTTTTCTGAAAAGTCGGGATGTTACATCAACATTGAACCATAAAGTTGTCGATTATTATGTGTGAGATCCAGCCAGTGCAGGGACCACTAATAAATCCCTAAATTCTCTAGCGATTTCCGGCGCCGGAAATTCCCTACTCTCACCCACGCTTTACGGACATCACCTCCACCATGGAATCATCGATTGCCATGGATATGGATGGAATAGGACAATCGGCAGAAGAGGCTGGCATTCTGAGAAAGAGTGCGGATAAATGGAAAGATGGAGCAACACGATCAAGGAACCCGGAATATCCATGGTCTCTATGCGGTGGTGCCGATTTACTGAAGGAAGATAAGAGACATCATCTCTACTATACTGGCGAGGGAGAAGACGAGGCGGACATAATGATTTTATCGTAATTGCTTGAGCAATGGCGAGAGGTAAGCAAGCAGAGCGATGATCCGATCGAAATCCCGGTCGAAGAGTGTATTGACTTATGGATGCCATGGCGAAGAGCAGTTATAATAAATGTACTCGGTCGGAGTGTCTCTTATCGAATACTTAGCGACAAACTACATAGCATGTGGTGCAGCTCTGGGGGACTTCACATAGTTGATCTGGAATCAGATTATTATGTAGTCCTTTTCTCAAACAAGGAAGATTATCAGACAACCCTGAATTTGGGTCCATGGACAATTCTGGGGCATTATTTGACAGTGATGAAGTGGCGCCCTTTCTTTCAACCGTCAAAGCAGCAAATTTTGTCTACACATGTATGGGTAAGATTCCCAGGAGTCCCTCTTGAATTATTTGAGAAAGAAGACTTCTTATTGCAGCTTGCGAGAAGGGTAGGAAAACCTGGGAAGGTTGATGTAGTAACCTGCAGATCAACCCGAGCTAAATATGTCAGAATTTGTGTCGAAATGAACCTAAAACAAGTTTTGAGAACAAAGGTAATACTAAATGGTAATCCCTTTGCCGTCGAATACGAAGGCCTTCAACAAATTTGTTTTGAGTGTGGTAAAGTTGGTCACAAAACGCAGAATTGTACAAGTGTACATCAGGGACAAAATGAGGACCAAAACTCAAGGCGAATCTGGCGAGGCCATGCAAAAGAAACATGATGGACCTACGCCAGAAAGACCCATCGGTCCTTGGATGATAGCAACTAATAGAAGGAGGAGACCGTACCAGGGGCAGAGAAATAATGGAGGCAGGCAGGAGGAGAGGCAACAACAAGGTCAATATGAGGGAAATGCTACAAATCCGCAAATGGAGGAAACACCTATAGGTTCTAGATTTAATGTCCTGAATACGGATGACCCCATGAAGGAGCACCTTGATCATAAGATAACACCAGAACTTATTCAAGATTTGCAAAATAAAATGGAAGCAGCAACTTGACATGTGAACAACGAGCCTACTATATCTTTGCTAACAAGGGAGACACCGAATGGGGATAAGGGTAAAACGAATGGAAACAATCAAGGCAAGGTCTAATCCCAAAAGATCATCTCCTCAAGAGACATGGAAGAGGAAGGAAACGGCCACTAAGGAGGGAACACAAACACTTCCTTCAAAGAGACCAACCACGATGCAAGAAAATACCAAAGCCGTGAATACACAAATTCAGCCCTTGGTTGATATCTCAAATGTTCAAAATAAGCAACCTCCTTCAAGAGAGGATTGGCCCCAGATTGATACAAGCAGAGAGCAGACCAATCCAAGCCATCCTACAGGTAATGCACAGCTCCAAAACTACAAATCTAAACCCCCGGATCAGTCAGTTACCGCAAATGTAGGATCAAATCAGATAAAGGATGATGGTAAAAATTCAGAGGTGTGGAAGCTACGGGATGAGCCGCCTGACGGCAATGAAATACAGGATATGAATATCCAAATCCAAAATTGACGGTTTAAATGAAAATTCTAACTTGGAATTGTCGTGGTGCGGCTTCAACATCATTTTTTACGAATATTAAAAGCCTACTTTCTGAACAAAAGCCAGACATACTATGCCTGTTAGAACCCAGAGTGAGTAGCGCTAAAGCTCAACGTATCATGCAGTCTTCTAGCTTTACTAAGAGTATCTGTATTGAAGCTAGGGGTCTTTCGGGAGGCATCTGGTGCTTCTGGCAGCCGAGTGTCATTAATATGTGGCTCCTCCCTAGCACAAACCATTGTTTAAATCTGGCAATTGTTAATGGTGGTGATATCAATTGGGTTCTTACTGTTATTTACGCTTCCCCAACACCCGTTATCCGAAATGAATGTTGGGCCTACCTTGAACGACTCTCGGCAATTATAAAATATCCTTGATGTTTAATTGAGGACTTTAACCAAGTCATAGAGCAGGAGGACAAAAAGGGAGGCCGTCCCTTACATGGTGTGAATGTTAATAGTATGCGGCAGATGATCCAAACTTGTGAATTAGTGGGGATCCAATTTCATGGACCCAGATTTACGTGGAGTGGCCCACTCTATAAAGGTATACCGATTCTAGAGAGGCTAGACCAGGCCTGGTGCACTCCCTCCTGGTTAATCCTCTTCCCCGAAGTAACTCTTACACACATGCCAAAGACCCATTCCGACCCCTTTATCGCTTCTCCGCCGGTTAGTCCATCGAAGGAAAAGCGAAGAGGCCCACCCACTTTGATATTCCAAAATGCATGCTTTGATCATCTTGATTTTGCAAATTTTGTAGAAACTAATTGGGATTCAAGCAATGCAAATTTTAGGCGCGATCTCCGGAGGTTCATGACCAAGGCCTTACGATTGGAATAAGCGCATTTTGGAAACATCTTCTACCGAAAAAGAAATGTATTAGGCGACTAATGGTACCCAAGAATCTCTATCCAAGTATCCCTCTTCGTACCTAGTAAATTTGGAGAAACAGCTCATAGAGGAATACACCGGGATTCAAACTCAAGAGGAAATTATTTGGCATAAACGATCTCATTTGCAATGGCTAGTAGAAGGGGAGAGGAACACGCATTTTTATCATATTACGGCCCTAAAAAGAAAGCAAAAGTCTAGAATCACTTCCCTAAAATATTCTGACGGGAGTTGGTGTACGGATGAGAATCAGCTGCAAGAGATGATGCGGGATTTTTTCGTCCACCTATACTCAAGAGAAGAGAACCAATATAACTGTCAGTGCACTCTTGCCGTACCTACTTTAAGCCCTCAAGATGTCAGTCACTTTAATCGACAGGTATGAGAAAATGAAATTGAAGAGGCATGCTTTGACATGGGTACTTATAAGGCAGCATGCCCGGACGGGTTGCTGGGGGACCATTGGTAATTTAGTTGTAAACTTTGTGAAAATGGCCTTCGAGACACCTAGCTTTCCGGAAGATATGAATGAGATTCTTATTACCTTGATACCCAAGGTTACCCATCCCGAGAGCCCATCACAATTCCGGCCCATTGCTTTAGCCAACGTAATTACCAAACTGATCACTAAGTTTCTGGCTAACCGCATGCAGAATGTTATTGGGAAACTTGTCAACACCACCCAGAGTGCGTTCATACCAGGTAGAGGTAGCTCGGAGAATACTATACTAGCACAAGAGGTTGTCCATTGGTTACATGGGAAGAAGACGGGGAAGAAGGGGTACATGGCAATCAAGGTTGATCTAGAAAAAGCATACGACAGAGTCAGTTGACATTTTTTAAAAAACATTATTCGGCAGATTGGGATCTCGGAACATTTGCAAAAACTGCTTATGCATTGTATCACATCCTCTAGACTCTCAGTCTTATGGAATGGAGAGAAGTTAGAAGCCTTTACTCCTAGCCGCGGCCTTCGTCAAGGGGACCCAATTGCGCCTTACCTCTTTGTACTTTGCATGGAGGTCCTTAGTGCCAAGATTCAAGATGCAGTTAATCTGGGAAAATGGAAGCCGATTAAACTCTCTAGACAAGGTCCCCCGATCTCACATATATTTTTTGCGGATGATCTCCTCCTCTTTGGCGAAGCATCAAAATCATCTGCTAAAATCATGGAGGAAGTACTTACGGATTTCTGCAGATGCTCGGGCCAAAAGGTGAGTACAGCTAAATCAAAATTCTTTACTTCAAGTAATGTGGGTAATGGTATGATTACGGATCTTTCTCATTGTCTTCAAATGGATTACACATCAAACTTGGGCAAATATTTGGGAGTACCGCTTCTCTATGGTAGAAAACATATTTCCCATTTTACTTACGTGGAAGATAAAATGAAAAATAAACTGGCTACCTGGAAGATGAAAAGGTTATCTCTAGCAGGTAAGCATATCCTTATCCAGAGCTCCTTAGCTACTCAAGCGTATTATACCATGCAAACGTCCTTACTACCTGCTACTACTTTAAAAAATCTAGAGAGGACCTGTAGAAGCTTCTTTTGGGGAGATGATGATAGCGGGCGCAAAATGCATACTATTGCGTGGGATACTATATGTCGCCCTAAGGAAATGGGGGGCTTGGGCTTTAAACGGCTCTATGAAATGAATGTTGCCTTCCTTGAAAAATTAGTCTGGGACTTAATCACGCAGAAAAACACCCTGCAGGTGTAGGTGTTATCACAAAAATACAAGCGACTATCATGCTTTTTAGGCAAGGGTGCTCCCGATATGGAGAGACATCGCAAGGCATTCGGTCAATTTGGTGGGAGAGCATCGAGGCAAATCAAAATGGGCATGTATGGAAATTTAATCCCAAAGGAGGTACACCGTGAAGCATCGAGGATATGAGATGCAAATGGGACAAACCGAATCGCAGATGGGAGATATGGAGGAAAATATGGGAACTCAAAGGGCCTACACGAGGTAACTATCTGTTGTGGACAATTGCACATAAAGCCTTACCAGTGAACCGCATGCTTTGTTCAAGACAGGTTATGGAAGATCCAAACTGCACTGTTTGCGGAGGAGGCACGTAAACTATTTTACATGCCTTACGAGATTGTCCATGGGCACGGAGTGTTTGGGACCGATGCGCAAATGATTGAGGAAGAGAACAATTTTTGGCACCACAAGTGTGGAGGAGTGGGTGAGTTTAAACTTAAAAGCGAGGTGCCGGTGGTTGCTTTGCAACGAACAAATGGAGATATATTTGGAGGAAGCAATTTACTGAATTTGGACATGGAGAAATAAGATCGTCCATGGTCATGAAGGCGAGACCCCATCCTATGTTTTTTGTCAAATGTAGTTGAACGAGCCAAAAACCTTAGACTGGCTTGATGTATGTTTTTTTTTGCCAGAACAACTTTGTAATCCCTTGCAAGCGCCTCCTTTGTAGGCCGGTTAGTAGGGTGTCTGAGATAAATTGGAAAACTGGACTAATCGATTTGGATTGAACCGAACCGAACCGAAAATCATAAACCGCAGCTTTTCCAATTGGTTTTTATTGGATAAAACCGAACCAGATAAACAATCCAATTTTTCGGGTTTTTAGAAAAAACCGGGTATAACCGAACCGAACCGAAATATAATATATAATTAAATACATGTATATTATATAAATATAATTTCAACAATACCACTAAACCTAAACATGAGTGACCTTCGCTATTCACTCTTCACTCTTCAAAGTTTTGAGTCTTCAATTCTTCATACCCGACCACCTTGACCCTATACTTTGAGTAAGTATCTGTCTCCCTTTGCGATCCCACCATTATCATATATCCGAATTTTCCTACTCCATTTTCGGTAACAATTCTTTGTTTTCTGTATTTTTTTTGAGTTGTATATATCTTTGGGAGTGTTGTGTTCCTCGCTTTATTGTAGGGCTTTAGATTGTCTTTGGAAAAAAAAATGCAAGTTGCGTTAAAAGCATCCTTTGTTTAATTTGTCTTTGAAGTAGTTATTAAGCCGATTTTGTATTTATTGGTTGTCAAAGAAATAATCCTTACGTGTCTTTGTGCTTAGTATATTGGCATAGCGAGTTTCATCGGATGTGTTATTGAAAAGCCACGATGGTAGATCTGATTCAATCGAGATCTTTTAGGTTTTATGGAAATTTAAAAGCAGTTGAAAAGCGAAAGCTGGACCGAACCAAAGCAGATAGGTCCAATTCAATTCAGATTATTGAGCAATTCGAGCAATTCGATTCGATTTAGAAAAATAAAACCGCCGTCGATCTGATTCAATCCGGAAAATTACAAAAAACTGACCGGACTGGACTATGTACACCCCTACCGGTTAGTAAATTGATTTCTTCAGGGAAAAAAGAATGTTGTCGATTATTGTGTTGTTTGTTTATTTACGTCATTTGTTGCCTTACATTTTCGAAACAAAAGCCACGTAATGTTGTGAATAAAAATGTTGCAATCGAATTTGCCATACATAGGTTTAAAGAGACACGACTACATTTTGATTACGTATTTTAGTCTATAAGAGAGTCAATATACAACATTCTACAAACATTTTTAATGATTCATAAATAAAAGGTCTCGTTTATAAAAATGGAAAAAAATCTTGACAATACGTATGTTTTCAATGTATTAAAAGTTAAAACCAAAAGGTCCAAAACGAATATAGAGATGCATTTGGCTCAAAACATTTTCCACTTTTCCTTTTCCTTTTGATGCACATTTTCCCTTTTGAACTTTTAGTTCACCTCAAAGTTACCGCTACTCTTTTTACCTCTGTTTTGGAATCACCTCACATCATTTTTATTTATTGGTTTGAAGGACGAAAAACATTTAATTTACGACCTCTGTAATTAAGTTATATCAAATGACATATGATATTTATGTATTTTCATTCCCTGTCATAGAATTGGGATGTATATAACGAAAAAGGAATAGAAGCATATTGTCAAAATACATTACACTTAATATAACGATATTATGATAAAATGTGTACAACAAAAAAAGAAAAAAAGAAAAACAAACACACAAATACAAATCGGACGAATTGGAATAATGGCAGAATTCTTGCCTATAATCCCAAGTTCCCAACATGAGAGAGGGTTTTTTTAGCACTTACCATTTACCAATGCTAAATTGAAATTAAGTGATTATACTTACGGGAAATTGTTCATATAGTATATTTTTCAAAGTTTCTTCTCTATGTAGTACTCTACAAAGCGGAGTCCATAAAAAAGTAATGCAAAAAGATTATTAATTGAAAAAGACAAAAATATCCTTCAGTAAACTGTTACAATTTTGAAAATTTAAACACGGGCTCTGAGGAAAAGGAGGAATAATTATACACTACATTGTTGTTAGTGGGACACGTGTCATTGCCACACAAGCAAAACCAGAATATTATATGGTTGTGTGGCTGAAATGAAATATGTAATGCCGCGTCATATGAGTGATTCACACCCAGCACTATATAAGTCGTCAACTCGTCACCAAAACCATAATAGAATAGAAGTTTGAGACCCAAAATTTTTCCCTCTCTACTTTCTCTCTCTTAAAAATATGCCTAGAAACCTAAATAATTTCCTGAAGGTAAATTATCAATTTAAACTGGGTTAACCCAAATAAATAAAATATTAAATTTTATTGCTCCCGCCCACCTCTTTTTTAAATTAACAATTAAATTTAATATTTTCATTAAGGAAATGTTCTTCTGGAATTAATGAAGTATGGTGGTGCTTGAAGTATGGTGGTGCTACAACTGGGACAGTTGATAATATTCATTCATTAATTTAGAGTGTTGGATCTATGAATCTGGTACACGCATTCTCAAGATTCAAGGCTATTCCTTTCACACCGCTGGTTTATGAGAACGAGATAAAAGGAAAATTTATTAGAATGGAGAGTGAAATCAGTGAATAACCCTCTTTAATACTCTGAATCTGCCTGTCAAATCCTCCTTAACCATTAATTGCCTTAAAACATTAATCCATGAATCCTCCTTAACCATTAATTACCTTAAAACATTAATCCCTGAAAAAGGATGAACACCCTAAAAAAAAAAAAAAAAAAAAAAAAAAACAGGAGGATGAACTAGGTTTAGGACAAAGGATGAACTAGGTTTAAGACAACATTTCTCATTAATGTTAATTTAACAAATGTTAACATCATTAACTAAGGCTTGAATCTGAACTTGAAATCTTATTAATAACATTCAACAATGCAGGAGAATCCAATTTGTTGAATGACCATTTATACATGAATTTATTAAATATATTCCCTTAAAAAAAAAGTGTTGTTTTTTTTTTTACGATATAAGAGGCCATTTAGGGAATATTAATTTATTTTGGATAAGGTTGTGTTCACAATACTATATACACAAGAACCTTTGTAGAAATACTATTTAAACAAAAATCTTTTCAAAAAATAGTAAATAAACAATTGCTCCTTATACTTACAGGTACTTGAAGGGCAAGAATAAAAGCATGATGATGTGATTAGAGTGCTAGTTAAAATTACTACTAACTAAATTACAATGTGTTGATAAAAATATTATAAGAATAACTTTTTTCTTAAAAAAAAAGTGAATCAATTTCTTAAAAAATATATGACACGATCTTTAAGTATATTTCATAGAGTGTTTCAACTTAAATTACATTTACCTGTTTATATAAGAATCAACACACACACACACACAAAAAAATAAAAAAAAATAATAATAATATAATGACATGAATAAGCGCACGAATATTTATCCAAATGTCAACAGGTTGGACACAGCTCCATAAAAAAAGAAGAAAATGTTGGAAAACGTCAGGCAAAGAAACGAACAAGGCAAGTAAACAAAAAGCAGTAAACGACACTGATATGGCTGCATTGTATAAAAGACGGAAGGAACGCTCACCAACTTCACCACTCCCTGCTGCCGTTGGGGCTATTTATCAAAAGAATATATATAAATATTATTATATATCCTTCAATTTGGGCTGCATCCTATTATTTGCGCATTGTCCCAAGGATTTGGTCGTCATTTTTGTCGTTTTGTGGTCTTCTATGTTTTTTTTTTTTTTTTTTTTTTTTTTTTTTTTTTCCATTGGGTCCTGTTAAACGACGTCGTTTGAGATGTTACCACATACGTTCTCCACTGCCGCCTCTCTTTGCCAGTAGGAGTGAAGAGAAATGCGCACTACATGCTGAGAGTTGCAGTGGTCGTACATATATACTGTTAATTGAACATGCATTTGAATTTCTGCTCTCTCATTTTCATCTGCTCTCAATCGCTTAGTCGGTGGTTCATATGTTTGAAGAATAGAAGAAAGGTTCTGGTCAGGTAATTGCTCTTCTTCATGTTTTTATGTTTCCTTGCAGTTCATGATTATTGGTTTTGTTGGTTTATGTTCGGTATTCTTGGGTTTTTTGGGTTCTGAATTATTGTTCCATTCATCATTGATTATGTACTTTGCTATTTATCTCTTTGGGGTCTCCCTGTGCTTTTCCTCTGTCTTCAATTTTAAATGTGGCGTGTTAGTTTGTGTTTCATTGTGTAGATGAGTTGGGCTTGTAATGGTTAATCCATGTTTTTTTTTTTTTTTGAGTTAGTTAATCCATTGTTACTAATGAAAAAGTTTAACAAAAATGAAAAAGAAATGAAAAAAAAAAAGCGAAGGCTTAATTATATTTTTAGGGCGGTTTTGCTTGTGCTCTATGTTTTGCTTGAGTTATATATTGTAGTATTGTTTGGCTATGTAAAGGAGTTAGTCCTGCATGGTTAGTCTCTTCATTATGTGCATGTTTGTGGTGTTTTGTTTATTGCATGTTGGGTTTTGGCTTCCGTCGGGTGAAAACAAGGTTGGAGAATAATAAATCGAATTGATAAGAGGGATGTTCGTTATTTTGCGGGCTTATGTTATTTCTTTCTCGTATCTACCTGCTGGTGGTTGTTTGTGTGTTATAAAGATTTTCGAGTTAGTTTGTTTAGAATGTTTATAGTTTTCATCTCTTTTGTCGTCGGGTCTATTACTTTACCGTGTATATTGCCCGCGGTTTTAAGTCTTCTTGTCGTATTTAGTTTCGGGTTAGAGTTTATAACGTTGTGTAAATGAGTTAGTCCCTGTAATGGTTGATTGATTGTTGTGTGCTTGGTTGTGGTGTTTCCAGGTTTACGAGATTTCTTTCTCTAGCTACGTTGGTGGTGGTTTGTGTGTTAGGTGATTTTCAAGGTTAGCTTGTCTAATACGTTTGAAGCTTTCATTTGTTTTGTCATGCTTTTATTACTTTAATCGTATTTTGCTGTGGTTTTAAGTCTTCTTGGGGTTATTTAGACTTGTGCTTGGTCACTGTGCATTTATGCCTAAGATTAGTATAAGGATGAAGGTGTTGTGACTTGGTGGGATAGATGAGTTTCGATTTTTTGCGGTTTGTGTTTTGGGTGCCTGGCTTTTGAGTGTTGTAGGTGGCCTGTCTTTGCATTTTAATACATCTTTTACTGCACTTGGTGGGGTAGAGAAGATCGACTTTTTCCCTTTTTCGTGTGTTGGGTGCCTGGTCTCAGGTGTGTCGGTGGATGTGCATTAGTTTGTTCCAATGTTATGCATGTTGTTGTAGTGCTTCCCTTATTGCATGCTAGGTTTTAGGGCCGTTTTGCTTGTGGTCCGTGTTTTGCTTCAGCTTTAACTTATCCATGTAGTTATTATGAGGAATTGTTTTCCAAATTTTTGAAGTGCAGAGATACATTTGTTTTCTTTAGCGTGTAGACATCTAAACGGTTTGGTTACCTAGAATACAGTGTATAAAGCTTATGGTCCTGAATGGGAATCCTCCAACTAATTGTTGGTTAGCAGAGAAATGGACTATTTATTGTGTGCCCTGAAGACAAATTGGTTTTATGTCTGCTTCAATCATGAAGCATATAAATATGTGTTTGCTAAGTATTAACAAGATAAAGGAAGCATTTTTGTGTATTCCAACTAACGATGCATTTTTACTGCCTTTTGGGCTAGCATGTTTATAGAAATGATAGTATTTTCTCGTGCCTGCGAAGGGATGAGTGACTAAATTTTGTAGTGCATTACAAAAAGTTTATCAAAACATACAAAGAAAAAAATATTTATTCCATGTTGGGTTTTACCTTCTCCGGAGCTCAAAACAAGGCCAGACAATAGTGAACTTTATTCATCGGTTGGGATGTGCATTAGTTTGTTCCAATGTTATGCATGTTGTTGTAGTGCTTCCCTTATTGCATGCTAGGTTTTAGGGCTGGTTTTGCTTGTGCTCTGTGTTTTGCTTCAGGTTATATACTGTAGTATTGTTTGGTTGTGTAAAGGAGTTAGGTCTGTACAGGTTAATCTACTGTTATGTGCATGTCTGTGGTGTTTTGTTTATTGCATGTTGGGTTTTGCCTTCCCGTCGGGCGAAAACAAGGCTGAATAATAATAAACTGAATTGATAAGAGGGGATGTTCGTTATTTTGCAGGTTTACGTTATTTCTTTCTGTATCTACGCTGGTGGTGGCTTGTGTGTTATAGAATTTTCATGTTAGCTTGTTTAGAATGTTTAAGGTTTTCTGCTCTTTTGTCGTCGGTCTATTACTTTACTGTATATTCCCTGCGGTTTTAAGTTCTCTTGCTGTATTTAGTTTCAGGTTAGAGCTTACAGCGTTGTATAAATGAGTTAGTCCTATAATGGTTGATTGACTGTTGTGTGCTTGGTTGTGGTGTTTGCAGGTTTACGAGATTTCTTCCTCTAGCTACGCCGGTGGTGGTTTGTGTGTTACAGAATTTTCAGGTTAGCTTGTCTAATACGTTTGAAGTTTTCCGCTGTTTTGTCATGCTTTTATTACGTTACTGTATTTTGGTCGTGGTTTTAGGTCTTCTTAGGGGTTATTTAGACTTGTGCTTGGTCACCTGTGCATTTATGCCTAAGATTATCATAAGGATGAAGGTGTTCTGGCTTGGCTGGGATAGACGAGTTTCGATTTTTTGTGGTTTGTGTTTTGGGTGCCTGGCTTAGGAGTGTTGTAAGTGGCCTGTGTTGTTCAATACATCTTACTGATGTACTTGGTTGGGGTAGACAAGATCGAGTTTTTCCCTTTTTCGTGTGTTGGGTGCTTGGCCTAGGTGTGTCGTCCGTGGCTCTCGCCGTTGAGTACATATTACTGTTGTAGCCTTCGCGCGGAGATCGTTTCCTATGGAAACTTGTCCGTCTCTTTTGGCTATTCAGGCCACCCGAACGCCTTTGTCCGTGCCTTCGTTTACCAGTTTTTTTTCTGCATCGGCCAGGCTTTTCTTGGCGACATGGATAATAGTGGTTGTTCAGACCGAAATGAGAGGCGGAGGAAAGCTTACTCTGAGATGCCGGTTGATAAAAAGGCTGAGTTACTTAAGCGACGTAGGATGCGTTATGCGCTTGCTCGTGATTCGAGAGAGTCATCTGCTGGCCTAACTGTGGAGCCGATTAATCCGGTAATAGGACCGTTCGATTCTTCGGCTAGCTCCTCCGCGTCGCACCCGACTAGGGGAGCAGCCGTGGAACCAATTCCTTCAGGCGACGTACCGGTTGCACGTGCGAGAAAACGAAATAACCGTGCTGAGATCAATTCTGCTCTTTACCCACGGAGAAGACGGGCTGGCCCTGCGGATGTGCCTCGTCCTCCCTGTGAACCTTCTACTCTCCCTACTCCACCCTGCTCCATACTGCCCAGAGCTCCTGCTTGTGACTATTGTTCAGCTAAGCGCTTCTTCCACGAACCGCCATCGTTTTGTTGTTCTGAAGGGGAAGTGAAGTTGGCGCCTACCCGCATGCCGCAGGAACTTCTTCGATTGTTCACCTCTGACGATCCAGATTCGGTTCAGTTTCGACGGTATGTCCGCACCTACAATAATCACCTTGCTTTCACAACTTTCGGGGCTAAGACGGACCCTGAACTGATGAAAAACAAGCAAGGGATTTATACATTCACAGTGCAGGGGAAAGTGTATCATAGCCTTCCTCCGTTGCAATCGGCCTCTGAGCCCCCAAAAAACCTACAGCTGTATCTTTATGATGGTGAGGCAGAGTTAGATCATCGAATCTCGCTGTCAACAAGGTTGGATCGAGGTCTGCTACGGAAATTATTAGACATACTTCGCGGAAACCCTTATGTGGTTTTCCTAAAGCAGTTAAAAGATCTTGGAAATCTGTCCGACCATCGGATATGTTTGGTTAATACCCCAAAGCTTGACCAAAGGGTTTACAACCAGCCCACGTGCAATGATGTTGCTGCAATACTGACTGTTGAAGACGAGAATGAGTCTTACCCTCAGTGCCATATTCAGGTTTACGCAAAGGATAGCAACCCTTATAATATTTCACACAATTTTGCGTGCTACGATGCCTTGCAGTATCCGTTGTTTTTCGTGCACGGGGAGAGTGGCTGGCATTTTGGTATAGAAAAGATGCCTCCGAACCTAAGGAAGCGGATATACAGTTTTAACGTTGGATTAAGGGTATCTCCGGAGAATGCAGCCAGCGTACAGGATTTGCTGGACTGTGAAAATTCAGGTAACTTTCGATTTTCTTCTACTTGGAATACCCTACACCTTGTTAAGGCATTAGAGGCCATGGATTTGACTCGTTGCTTTCACTTTTTTACAGCAATGGCTAGCGGTTCGCGCAAGAGGAATATTGTCTCATGCAGACAGTATTACTGCTACAAAATGCAGATTAGGGATTCGGATGAGTCAGGCCTTTTGCACGGGGGCCGTTTGTTCCAGCAATACATTGTCGATATGTTCGTGAAGGTTGAGTCATGTAGATTAGAGTATGTTAGGAAACAACAAAAAGAAATACGCACTGAATATCTGCAGGGTTTGATCGATAGTATCAGTAACGGTAACTCTTCAGGCTCAGCTGTTGGCCGGAAATCTATTCTACCGCCATCATTCATGGGAGGCCCCCGAGATATGCGGAGGCGATATTTGGACGCTATGGCTCTCGTTCAGCAGTTTGGACGACCGGATTACTTCATAACAATGACCTGTAATCCGGCTTGGCCAGAGATTGCTGAGCATTTGCTGCCTGGTGAACTTCCCCAGAATAGACCTGATCTGCTTTCTAGGGTTTTCAAAGCGAAAGTTGAAATGCTGAAGAAGGAGTTGCTGACTGATCATATATTTGGCAATCCGAGTGCGTCGGTGTACTCGATTGAATTCCAGAAGAGAGGGCTACCTCATGTGCACCTTCTTATCATATTGGATCGGGCATCCAAACCAGTTAACCCTGAGGCATATGATCGGTATATCAGTGCCGAACTACCGGATCCCGACAAGGATCTGGAATTGTTCAGCCTGGTGACTAGCCATATGATGCATGGACCATGTGGTGCAATGAATATGAAATGTCCGTGCATGCGCAATAGGGTCTGCAAAAACAAATTCCCGAGAAGTTTTACAGACCACACGACTCATGGACAGGACAGCTACCCATTGTACCGGCGTCGTGACACAGGCATCTCGGCTATAGTTAGAGGTCAGCGTTTGGACAACAGGTGGGTTGTGCCTTACAATCCATACCTTCTTAGGAAGTATGACTGCCACATAAATGTGGAAGTATGCTCCACGATCAAGCTTGTCAAGTATCTATATAAGTACATCTACAAGGGGCCAGATCGGATTGCATTTCAACTAAGTGCAGGACCTGTTGATGATGAAATTCAGGAGTATCAAAAAGGCCGTTGGGTATCTCCTCCGGAAGCTGCATGGCGCATTTATTCCTTCCCCTTATTTGAGATCCACCCCGCCGTCGTTGCTTTGCAGATTCACCTACCGAATAACTACAGTTTGTCGTTTCGAGCAGATGCTGATCTTGAATCCGTGGTGAGTAACACATTCTTTTCACGGACGATGTTGACGCAGTTTTTCCAGATGAACCAGTTTAATCCTCATGCGCGGTCATTGAAATGCTTGTATAGGGACTTTCCGAGGTACTTTGTTTGGGACAATGGTAAGCGGATTTGGACGGAGCGGAAAAAGCGGTAGTAGTCGATGTCGTCTCTGTTCCTCCGCCGGAAAGCGAGCGCTATTATTTGCGACTTCTTCTAAGCAACGTTGGTGGTCCTGAATCGTTCGATGACTTGTTGACAGTTGATGGCCGAATGTACAGCTCGTTTCGAGAAGCAGCCCTACAACGGGGATTGCTAGCAACGGACTCTGACCTACATCGGTGCTTAGATGAGGCTGTGGCCTGCCAGATGCCGAGGCAACTACGGTATCTGTTTGCTTCAATTCTTGTATACTGCTCGCCTTCTAATCCTAGGGAATTATGGGACAAATACTCAGAATCTATTTGCGAGGACTATACGAGAGCCAGACCTGGTCCAGAGATGAGCGCCTCCAGCGCACGTAAAAAGGCCCTCACTGATATCTTGTACTTACTTGATGATATGGGCAAGAAACTTTGCCAGTATTGTTTGGGGCCAGAAGCGGACTATGTATACAGAACCATGGATATGTCAAAGGAACTTCAGCATGAGAGGAATATTCCTGTGGCCGAAAATGATCTCTTAAACATATCACAGGTAAACCCACAACAGCTGCAAGCTTATAATGCGATCATGGACAAAGCCCTAGCCAATGAACCGGCTGTCTTCTTTGTGGATGGTCCTGGAGGGACTGGTAAGACGTTCCTTTACAAGACCATCCTTGCATCGTTGAGATCACAGAACCATATTGCTGTAGCGACAGCCACTTCTGGGATAGCCGCCTCCGGTCTTCCGGGTGGGCGAACGGCACACTCTCGGTTCAAACTACCGCTTCATTCGGATGAATCACAGATCGCCGCAGTTAGCAAGCAGTCTTCGCTGGCCAGGCTGCTACGGGAGGCCAGGTTAATAATATGGGACGAGGCTCCCATGGCTCATAGAAAGTCGATCGAAGCGTTCGCGGAGATGTTAAGAGACATAACGGATGTAGATAGACCGTTCGGAGATAAGATTGTAGTGTTTGGTGGGGATTTCCGACAAGTTTTACCTGTTGTGACAAACTCGACTAGGTTGCAGCAGATCGATTCCTGCCTCATCAGTTCACCTTTATGGAACACCTTCCAGAGAATACAGCTAACTGAGAACATGAGGGCGCTAGAGGATCCAGACTTTACCGCTTACTTGTTGAGGCTTGGAAATGGAACAGAGGCGGAGGATGCAGATGGTTACGTGACATTGCCTGAGAGCATGGTCATTCCATACACGGACATGAATGAATCCTTACAGAGATTGATCCGCTTCGTATACCCTGACATGGACGTCTTCATCGACAACCCCACTATGATTGTTAGTCGTGCTCTCCTTGCTCCTACAAATTCCTGTGTAGATGACATTAACGCTGCCATGCTTGAGAAATTGCCGGGAGAAATGTCTATATACTACAGTACAGACGTTGCCATAGATCTACAGCAACAGGGGGACTACCAAGATTTCCTAAACACACTCAATCCGAGCAGCCTTCCGCCACACAAACTCGAGTTAAAGGCTAACTGCCCTGTTATCCTCCTGCGGAATCTAAATCCAACAGCAGGATTGTGCAACGGCACAAGATTAATATGCAAAGAATTGAGGTCTTATACGATTGTAGCGGAAATAGCGAGTGGTCCAAATGCAGGGGAGGAGACAATATTGCACAGAATCCCCTTGGAAGCATCGAACGAAGACAAAAAATCAGGGATACCCTTCAAACGATACCAATACCCGGTGCGCTTGTGCTTTGCGATGACAATTAACAAAGCACAGGGACAAACCTTGGATCGCGTTGGGATTTATCTTAGAGAACCTGTATTCTCGCACGGGCAGCTGTACGTTGCACTATCCCGCGCCAGGAGATCAAGCTCTGTCAAAGTGCTAATTGTGCCGCCAGAGGTGGATGAGCCCTACCATACGTGTAAAACTAGGAACATAGTCTTCGAAGAAATTATAGGGCACTAAGCGGACACGAATACCGAGCACCGAATGCGCCAGAAACATGGTAAGCCTTTCCAGACATTAGTTTCAGCTAATCCAGTTAGTGTATTTCCAAGGCTGAAAGTAACTTGTATGTGCTTAATCCTATTTTTGAATGTGAACTATAACAACTTAAGAACAAGCTAAGTTAAAGTATTTTGGAATCGATGGTAAACGCTTGATTTTAACTTACACCTAATAGCTAAAACTAGCAGGCACCATGAATTCTCTCAAATCCTTTAAAACAACCTATACAAGTACGCAGGATAATTAGATATTTCACTAGGTAAAAGGAATTAAAGTATCATACCAACTAATCCCATATATAATTCCAGAAATCAAAACAACAGAACGATAAGAGAAAGATTCAACCAACTAGCAAAACAAAGTCAGGAGGACTACAAGGCTGATGAGAAACTGTTCCAAAAAAAATTGCAGATGCTTGCTTTCTGCATTTCAGATTGTATTGAACAGTGTAGATTATCATCTTATACGGTCATGTGGACTTTATGTCTTACGTAGTTTTTTTGGGCCAGAGACTCATATAGCTCCTTTTATTTATTTCCTGGGTTGGTTAGGCGTTCTTCTGACTTTTAATTTTTTTACCTCTGTTAGATGTCATGGTGGTCTGGTCGCTTGGTTGTTTTGGTATCATGAATAAATGTTTTATTATGATTAGCAGGTCATGGCCCCCGAACTTTTGATCCCATCAGTGCGGCCAGGTGATACTAGGTGGCGGGTCAACGTCCTTGTTCTTGAGAAAGGTAACGTTATGAGTCCCAAACCTGGGAAACGGCTTCAGAAACTAATCCTCATGGACAAAGAGGTAAGTGACATTTCCCTCATTTCTCACTTGCTCTTGATAGCCTTATTCTGCAATACGGAGTTCTGCATGGGTCAGCCTATTAATCATGCCCTCCTGATGCATGCTTAGTCTCATGTGCAACATGTTCATGACTTCCCTTTACTTACAATGCAATGGTAACCTAGGCTTTTTAGAGCATCCTGAAAAACATAATAACAAAAAGCATAAATTGCAGCTTTTGGGATTCTGTAGATGCCTCAGAAACAGAAAAGGAAAAGGCTCCATCGAAGTGTTGCATATAATGATGTTAATATTGTGCCTTGTACTTGTCACTGTTGTAGTTTTCTATAGGTCGGGCATTTGCCCTGTGCGTTCTTCTTTGGTGTAGTCGGTGTAAGTGTAGGCATTCTACAGGTCAACAGACTAAGGTCCAAATATCGGTTCTTGCAGGGGAATAAAGTCCAGGGAAATATCTGGGATGCAAATACAGACGTCTTCCGCAACACCCTTTCCTTGTTCAAAACTTACTGTGTGGGTGGAGCGGTAGTCAGTCCCCTAAAGCACGGTTACGCGGACAAATACCTTGGAGTGACGCACGAATGGACCATCAATAGGCCAACCTACATCAAGCAGATCGAAGACACGCCAGACACCATACCTTACCCAAAGGTTCCATATGTTAGCTGCACTCAGATGATTGAAGCCGTGGGAACAGAAAGGAGAGTAGGTATGAAAAAAATAAATTTATTTCTGAGCGAGATAATACCTGAAAAAATAAATAAATACAACACTCTTTCTCTGTCATTTCACAGATTTATTCGCAGTAGTCATTGACGTAAAACCGCCGAAAGAGATAACCTTCAAGGGAAAGCTTAAGCCCTTACAGGAATGCACTATCATACAACAAGAGTAAGAAAACAATTGGCAAAGTTATTACACGCTTAACTGGATACACGGTTACGCTAACAGGTTTGCAAAATGCAGGTTGCGACCAATGGTATTAACTTTGTGGGGAAGTTTCATGGATCTTCAAGGAGTAGAGCTCCTTGACAAAAAGGATTCGTACCCTGTCATTCTAGGGAAGAACCTTATACCATCCACTTTCACAGGTACGCATTTAATTCAAAAGATACTGGTTGTGTGTGCCATCAACCACCATATTCTAAACTTGGATGACACATATTTGTCTCATAAACAGGGCCAGCACTGGCTACAACTCCGGTTAGCACAATTGCTATTGATCCCGATATACCACAGACTTCGGAGTTTCGTGCCTGGTGCGTACGCCTGACTTTCGCTATTGTCTTAATAAACTATACGTTCACACAGATTCTACTCCGAGAGCACTAAAAAGGAGTAAACGAGGCGTAGCCTTTTTTTTTGGCAACTGTCTTCGTTAACAAAAAAATGTTCTGCAGGCTTACAGATCATATGACCGTCATAAAGAACATGGAAAGGACACCGACTCGTGAAACATTCCAGGGCTTATTGGCTTTTTCCCCAAGTCAACCCGTTGTGAAGATAGCAGACATAACCGCTGATGGAAAGGTTGGTCAGTAATAAATATTTCAAACAGAAGCCGTGTTCGCAACAACTTTGGCCATATCTTATCAATGAAACAGTTAACTAATGCTTCAAATTCACTGGCAGAATCCATGGGTGAAAATACGGGTTACAGTGGACAGAACAAGACAAAACCTGACATATACCGCATGCCCGAAATGCCTATACATGATCACCGCCGACCCCGAGAGAGATATTTTCGCTACGTCGCGGTCGCCACCAAGTAGTGAAGTCGGTAATTACTTGCCAAAGATGAAATAACTACTCAAAAAAATTTACGCGTAATACATGGCCACAAATAACCGCCCGCAGTGCAATTTGAATGCCATCTGTGGCGACGATTCTGCATACGACTAAAGTAACCCTGTTTGACGAGATCGCCGAGGAATTGCTTGGGAAAACAAAGGTCGAGCTTCATGCCATGACTTCTGAGGTACAAAAAAAATACACAGCTGCAAAATCCTTCGTGCCCACTGACTATCCAACATGCTAACACACTCATTCTCCAGGAAACACATCAGCTGCTGGAGCGGACAAACACAAGAATGCAGGATCATACATTCCACATGCAGCTACGACCGCAAAAGAACAATGAAGGTCGGAGCATGACAAAATATACGGTTCAGCAAATCCACTTCGGAAACCGCAATGATACAAAAGATGGAAATAAGGAGAAATTTGTCAAGCACGGGCCTGTTTGTGAAGAAAAAGGTAACAAACGATTATCTAACCTAAAATTCCTTTTGATACACGCTTGCCTTACATAAGGGAAGAATAAGAAACTGACGAATTAGAAAACGGGGTTCCCCAAAGCAGGATTCACAGAGAATGTCGCACTCCAACGTGTTGTGCCAGGAACCGAAGGAACAATGCCAACCCAAAATCTGGGAATGAACGAGAAAGACGACACAGCGGCCACAGTGAAGGCAGCAACATCAGACCCTATCAGCCCTTTAAAGAAAATGAAAGTGGGAGACATCTGAAAATGGGGAAGCAAGCAAGAAATTATCTACCAGAAACCACATTGCACCTAAAACCAAGTTATCTTTTGTCTTGAAATCGTGTCAGTCTAAAAAAACAGTTTATCTTTTGCTGTAGATCAATCTCGCATGAAATATCCGGAATGCCGCCTATCGGTTTTGTAAATCGGGTCACTTTTGTTGTAACCATTTTGCAAATGTAAACATTGAATTTAAATTCCAATTGGTTACATATAGCGTAAGGATATATGAATATGAAATCACTGCTGCTTCTCCCACAAACAGTGAAGGAATTCCTTATGCATGTACCGCAGGTAACTTCCATGCACATTTTAAATGTGATTAAACATTTCAGTCCTCTCCTACAGTCAATATTTTTCACTATGCTATAGCAGTTTAGGATATGCGTTCCTGCAGTTGTTATTTTTTACCTGTTATCATATCGACATGTAAGCATACACTTGTTGTTGCCCTATGCCTGGTTTTATTTCTAATGTGACTTTCGGTTCTCGTAATAGATCGAAACACAACATGCTAACGCAGATTTCCGATTAACCCAAACCGCAGTATGAGGGCCCATCCCGTGCAGCGCATGGTGCCGTCAACTAGTCATATTATATTTTAAAACAAAACACTTGTAGTTGTAGGAGAGAAACTGTATATTCAGATCATTTAACTCTATTAAAATTAATCCAATTGAAACATTCGAAATTTATAAACTACCTTTATTTTAAGTTATTATACTATATTCCATTAGAATTATGATGCATTTCATATCTGTTAATAAAGATAATATATGTAAATCCTAATGACTCGTTTAGATTGATGGAATGTAGTGAAATGAAATGTTTTTTTTTTATTTATTTTTATTCCATTCCATCAATTAGATTGTTTGAAAACATAAGAATGAAATTTATTTTGATTCCAGTGGAATGAAAAATGAGTGATTTTCATTTTATTAAAAAAGCTATGAAATGAAATAAAAAGGATTCGATTCAATTGCTTACCAAACCAATAATGGAATAATAATATTTCATTCCATCAGATTCATTCCATCAACGACATACGAGGCATAAAAGACTATACTTCCATAAGAATAAGATAGATAATTGAATAAAAAGAAAAATGCTATAATTAAGGAAAAATGCTAAATATAAGGCTAAAAAAATAATTGAAGCAATCAATGACATCCCACAGAGTTAATGTGGCAATACATAGTGTCTAGTGTGTACATCATCATTTACATTTGACAAATTTGCATCATATATATTTGATGCTTTTTTAAGGGGTAAAGTAAATTATTTAATCTAAAATGGATCTTGAAAAAATTGTTATGTTAACATCAACAAATTTTTAGCTTAAAGATCGTAAACGATGCGCTTTAATCTAAAATGATTGAGATGACAAACACGTGTAGAACACATGTAAAAAAATATAAGAATACACGTCATGATCGTTATTCTCAACAATTTAAGTTTTAAAACACGCCTATGACTGACCGACCTCTTGTTTTTTATTTTTTTTATTTGCAGTTCACCAGCTTCGGCGTGTATACATTACTGCTTTGAATTACGGTAGAATTGATTTTGTGAAATCGACTTCTCATATACGCATCATCAAAATTAACCTTAGAAAAAGACGGTTTTTTCTTTCGAAACAACCGACTTTCATAACGTCGATAATGTGAAAACGACATGATATGTGGTAGAACATTTTCAAGTGAAGCATCCCGTTTGATTCTTGTTGACAACTGCTGGGCTGCTGGCACTGGTAGAAAAAGACATTGGAGTTAGAGTCAGTAATTTCTACAGTACACTTCTTTAAAAGGAAGATAGAGTTACTGGTCAAAAGGGCCATCCTCCTGCGTCTTTATTAACCCCCCGTGATTAATCTTTTGTTTTTCTTCTTCATCTTTGTAGTACCCGACTTCTGTTTTGTCAGTAATTTTTTATTGAAAGCCCGCCATTTGGTTGCCACCAGAGTACTCTGCTTGCTGCAATGTCCAGAATACAACTGGGTTTTTGACTCCTAGCAAGCAGACATTGATGTGGAGGAGGATCCATTTTATGGTGGGTCTTGAGAAAATCTGAGTTGACTAGGATTTCCTTTTTTTTAATTATTTTTAAACAGCAGAACGAGATTCTAAATCTTGGAGTCTTCTTCTTGCTGATTCTTCCAGCTTGTCATGGTACTAGCTGCTCTGCTCTCTCCGTTTCTTACCTTTTTCTTCTTGAATTTGCATTCCATCTACAATAAGTTATTAACTTTATCAAGTTGGTTAATTATGCAGATATGGTGTATGAAGGAATTAGCATTGGTCAATCCACTGAATTTGATGCTTCAGCTACGCATCAGCGATCTAATAGGTGTGTGTACTTTTCACACTGCTATTTTGGTCTTACATATTAATGGCTTCCTAAAATGGAAAGACTTTTATGGAGGGTTAAGAAAAAAGGTCATCATTTACTGACTTCTCTGAATTTATAGCACTGCTAAGATAAGAGGCACAGAGTAAATAAACAGACAATGACTTTTTCTTCCTACCTTATTTGTCTTGGTTTCTCTGATTCTTAAATCAAAGAAGTGTGAACGCTTGAATCTGGGGTTCAATCTGGGCTTATGACAAGCTGGGATTTTGTCTTCAACTTATGTCTGTACATTTTGTGTTCAGTATTGCAAAGCATACATGTTTGACAAGCTGAAAGATGCTTTCTTCTATGGTAAATTCAATCTCTCTTTCTTGTGTATACAGTGACAACAACAATCTGGGCAATATAGAGTCGGAGGAAGACAACTGGGATTTTCATCTTCAAGCATCTCATAGGTCCAAGGTGGTAAGAACTATCTACCCTGACCCTTTAAATACTTATTGCATAAGCTCTTTGGAGATCTCTCCATAAGGTTTTTGGTAATGACCTAGTATAAAGGAGATTCCACATTGCTTTTAATGATCCTGACAGCATGTTTTTTTTTTTGAAATAGGACATGGGGAACGTAGATGATTCTGTGAAGAGAAAGAAGACGGTTTTGTCTAGTGTTGATGTTCAGAATTCCTTGAGTAAAGAGGTAAAGAGAAGATTTATGCATATGCTTCCATCTTCCATATGTTTTAGGCTTAAAGTTCAAAACCATTTTGTATTACCACACTTCATAAACTGATTATCGAAAAATAAGACTTATACCTGCATATTCTGTGCTTATAATTCTTTGCGGGATTTCATCGTCTCGATGTCTATATACAGATTATGCAGCTGGAAAAAAGATTACAGGAGCAACTTTCTGTTAGGTGTGCACTTGAGAATGCTTTGGGTTATAAGACATTGTCCAATAAACTGCCACATGATGTCTCAATGCCCCAGGTAATCGATTTAGGGTTTTTCAGCTGACATAGATTGCTTTTAGGTGCCCATGTGGATCAATATTGAGTCTTCTTCTCTGCTTAAGCTGTTTGATGTCTTAAAAAAATATGCACTAGCCTCTTGTTTTAATGTTCACATCATTTTCTTGAAACACTTTATTGCTTTTTCCAGCCAGCCACAGAGCTCATTAAAGAGATTGCGGTGTTGGAGGTTGAAGTCACGCGATTGGAACAGTATCTCCTATTACTGTACAGGAAAGCTTTTGACCAGCAAATATCTTCTCTATCTCCATCAACAAAGCATGATAGAGCACAATCAGCTCAGTCTACCCCAAGACCAAGGCGACTAGAGTTTTCACAATCTGTTATTACTTTTGATAGAGCGAATGTCGCAAAGCATGTTGATGAAAGTCAGTTTGACTGCGATCCACCAAAAGATTCCAGTTCTGAAGAAGAGGAAAAGTTTTAGATTCTAATGTTAATAGGTGTCTTTCCTCTTTATCTCAATCCTCAGCCTTGTCTAATAAAGCTTCGTCTCCAGTCGTAGAGTCATTGGGGAAAACTCTGCGTGCTTGTCATTCTCAGCCTGTATCCATGCAGCAGGTACGGCATTATTGTTTTGACTAATATATGTTTAGAGAGGTTATCATAATCTACTTAATGGCCTAAGCTGTAAGATTTTATTGCCTGTTTGCAGTATGCTGAAAATGCTTCATCAAGTATCATCAGCTTGGCAGAGCATCTTGGTACGCGCATTTCTGATCATATTTCAGAGACGCCGATTAAACTTTCTGAGGACATGATTAAGTGTTTCGCAACAATATATTCCAAGTTAGCCAGTCCACCTGCTATGAATAATGGCCTGGCATCTCCACTTTCTTCCTTGTCATCGATAAGTCCATTTTCTCCAAAGGATCAGTGTGGCATGTGGAGTCCGGGATTAAGGAACGACTCTTCTTTTGATGTTCGATTGGATAATCCTTTTCACATAGAGGGATTAAAGGAGTTTAGCGGGCCTTACAGCACAATGGTTGAAGTACAATGTATCTATAGGGACAGTCAAAAGTTAGGTGAAATTGAACACCATCTACAGTATTCTAGGTAAGAAAATAAACACATGAGCAACCATCTACATTATTTCACCTTCCCCTATGATAATGTTTATCTGGTGCAGGTCACTTATATCGCAATTGAAAGAAGTTGACCCCGGAAAGATGACACACGAGGAGAAGCTAGCGTTTTGGATCAACGTACACAATGCATTAGTCATGCATGTAATACATTTGAATCAAGAACTTAATTTCATAATCATGTACACCTTGCCATTTTCATCTTGATCATAAAACAATGCTAAGTTCTCTTCATTTGCTTACTTACAGGCATTCTTAGCTTATGGGATTCCGCAAAACAATATAAAGAGAGTTTTTTTGCTTGCAAAGGTACCAAAGGGGGTTCAACACTTTTTAATATACTTGGTTTGAATTTTTTTTTTTCCTTTTCTTAATAAGCTTTTGAATGTAGGCTGCCTATAATATTGGAGGCCATGTTGTAAGTGCAGACATGATACAGAACATAATCCTGGGATGTCGGGCATCCCGTCCTGGACAGGTGAATCCTATCTCCGATACTGCTGTTTTGAAATTCTACATTGCACTGAAAAGCCTTTTTTTCATCTCCAAAGGGTCTTTAAAATGCACCATCCAGTTCAGTGTGACACGACACCTGTCATGGTATCATGCTGAAAATCAACTTCCGGAAAATTGATTATAAGATCTAAATTCGACTTTTAAAAGTTGATTTTCCTTGTGGTGCCGGGTAGATTTGGTGTTGCAGCAAGTTGGTTGTGGTGCCTCTTTTTGAATTAGATGTCGCACTACTTTTGGTTATTCGATATAATGCTTTCAACATCAGGATTGACGGCTCTTTCAATTCTTCGGAACATTGATGTGATTTTTGCTTCCATTTAAGACTAATAAATCTGGTGAATTTGGGATTTAGATTTTATGCTGAATATATCTTCTTCTTTTCTTGCTTGTAGTGGCTGCGCATGCTACTTTCTTCAAAGACGAAATTCAAATCAGGAGACAGTCGGCAAGAATATGCCATTGCAAGTCCCGAACCCCTCCTTCACTTTGCACTTTCTTGTGGGAATCACTCTGATCCAGCGGTAAAATTTCCTCATTTTTTTTCTCTAAGATATTTCATTTAAAGAATTGAATGTTCATGTGGTTTCTAGGTTGAAATTCCATTATATGATGTAGTTACACAAGTTCACTAAATGCTGACAGGTTCGTGTTTATACATCAAAGAGAGTAATGCAAGAACTGGAAGCAGCGAAAGAAGAGTATATCCGGGCTACATTTGGTGTAAGGAAGGATAAAAAAATAGTCTTGCCGAAAATTGTGGAATTCTTCATCAAGGATTCAGGTCAATGTCAAAGAGATGTAATCGAAACGATCCAGCAATCTTTACCTGAATCTGTTAAAAAGAGCATAAAGAAGTCTCAGATAGGGAAGTCACGCAAGAGCATTGAATGGGTTCCACATAATTTTGCTTTCAGGTACCTCATCATGAAGGACCTTCTTAAGTAAAGAAATTCATTCCCTTAATTGAGAGTCTTTCCTTTGTTGGGTTGTCCTCTCTAAATAGTTGTGTTTTGAAACCATTGATCGTATTGGGACCCATTTGCTTCGGATCATTTTGAGTGAATTTGGGGTATGAGTTTAGGGTGGTATCAAATTTTAGAGTGTATATATATCACTTCCGAATGAATACAATTAGCCAAGGTCCTCCTCATGCGGTTTTTTGCTGTCTTGGAATTTGTTCATTTTGTTCCCTTTTGTGCTTCGTCATTTTGCGTTGCTCCGGTTGGTTTGTACAGTGACACATTGATGCCGAAATATTTGATCGTCCAAATGGATGCTCTACTGTCTACTTAATTTACCTGCACTCTTGCATTCTGTTAAATTCCCTGCAGCAGTTTGTCCCTTTTATTTTACAAAAGAATTATCCTATGATTTGCTAGTTTCTCATTCTAATAATGCACTTCATCCTAAACTAATGGAATTAAGAGTGTTAAACATACGAAGTAGATTTTTGGAGCCTTCAAGACAATGAATCTATTTTTAGGTAAAACTGCTCAAATAAGCAAACTATCTTATAGGATTCGTTTTCTTATAAAATCCAAAAAAACAGACAAAACCCGATGACCAATTTGTCATCGCTTGTATTGATTTATTACATTCCTGTACATTTTGGAGAGCCCAATTCAATAGTTAAAAAAGAAGTTAAAACATCTTATGAGAACCATCCACTTCCTATTAAATGGACAGATCCCAAACCCAATGTTATATTGTATAAGTTTGATCAGGCTCATAGGTATATATATATATATATATGCATTGTATAAGTATGATCAAGCTCATATGTATATATATGCATGTATGTATGTATATATCTACCAAGTAGTTGATGCGAGAAGCCAAAGGTTGAAGAGAGAAGAGGCTAATGTTAGAAACCAAGACAGAAAAGCCATTGAAGCAGACAACTGATATCTGCTGCATATATTCCCATTGCAGAATGAAACATTAGAAGCCTTCAAGATATTTGTAACGCTAGCTGCTGAACATGTTGCTGCAAGTGACAAAAAGGACAATACCTGCACACATGTAACCACCAATTAATTACCCCCCCAAAAAAAGGAACCAACAAATGAACGAAGAATATGAAAGAGAATTTCAATCATTCATACCCAATCTCCCATCACGACAACAGACACTACTCCTGGTTTACGAGATGGACGTTTTATGAATACAGAGTACGCATCCAGCATTGCCAATGTTAAACTCCATGGAATGACTAAACCCATGATTGTTACCAAGTAGCTGAAAGTGACCCAAAAAAAAAAAAACCCCATAATTCACAGCAACAATCAGTCAAATACTCAAATTCATACAAACAACATAGTGAAGAATAGCAACATTCAAACAACAGAGAGGAAGACTACCAAAATAGTAAAAGGACCGTTAATAAAGTGAGATCGATGTTAATGCCATTTCACTCAAAGACTCAAGACAAAGGATAGTGGATTTCCTTTCTTAGGCAATCAAAAAAGTCTTGGCCTTTTAAAGCAGTGGAACCTCCTATAGCAACAAATCAAAGACTAAGCAATGGAACAACTGCCACAACATATTCTATAGCAACATCCTTTGAAATCTTCTATAGAAAAATAAAAATAAAAACCCTTTGAATCAACTATAGCTAGCCAACAAGATTGATTATCCTATGATAGAAAGTATAGGACAAACGGGAAGTTTTTGTGTGGTATATCCACATGTACCGAATTGACAGATAAACAAATCTGGACCACACAGTTTGAATTCAGTTTAAAAATAAAATGTCTACACTTTGCCAATGGGTGCACTCCACATATGGCGGGTGCACCCAAGAACTTCCCGTGACAAACGGTCACACATAAGCAACCTTTTTATTCTGCCTTTCAACCTTGTGTAAACTTGTTTATACATGCTCATCCTAAAGTTGGACCTCTAACCCTCGGTCAACAACAAAAGCCGATGTAGGAAGAGATCCCCCCTAGCCATACTAGAGTGGGTTATTTAAATATTTGTTTGATAGGAATTGGCCTTTATGTGCACTTATACTGATTTTGTCATCAATTGACTTTTTTTTTCAAAATTTTCCATGATCGCCTAGGCAACAACATGACCCAAAGCTCGCCTAGGCTTCGTCTAACGCCTTAACAACTATGCTCCACTACCATTTTACAGGACGGTAATGAGAGTCAATAACCCAGTCATCATGAAAGTGGCTAACATCAAGCATTTTTCTTGGATATATATATAACTAACAAAATCAGTTCCAATATCAAGCATTTTTTCTTGGATACATATAACAAAATTATAGGGTAAGCAATAGCTGGATGAATGATAATAGGCAAATTTGGAGCCTTGCCTTGACCAAGGACTAGACAATGGCAGATAGGATAGTAGGTGAAACAAATTGAGAAATCTTTAATCTAAAACAAGGAAACAGTTTTCTTTCTGCACAAACGGGTAAAACCCACGCAAAAGCTTATGTCGTCTTGTATGCATTCAGGTGGAGCATTGGTAACCACAATTCAAATGAACTGGGAAAGTCAAAATTAAACAACCCGTTTTTTCATTCCTAGTCAAGAATTTTGTCGGTGTTCTCAATAAAACAAACAAGCAAGCAAACAAAATGAAACAATGAAATTTTTATGAATCTTCCCCTAAACCTCTCTAAATTCCGTTTTTTTTTTTTTTACGATCAAAATGCTTGAAGGATGCAATTAAAAGGAAGGGATTCCATTATAAGCAAAAGAAATTTGGGAGAGAAAAAAGAGAGAGCGAATTCTAACCGAATCAACTGGCTGGACTCAAGGAAAAATGAGACATAAAATCGAAGCAAAAAGTATTCAAGACAAGAACCCAGTAAATAAATAAAGAAATGAATAGAAAATGAAGATTACCAGAAAGCGGTATAACTGTAGAACTCAACGCCCAAACACAGAAAAAGAAGAGAAGCCACAGAGAAGATCGCCTGTCCTAATCTCAAAGCCAAGCTAGCACTCGTCCCTAGAGCTCCTGGTAAATCGTCCATATGCTATTTATACGATTATGGCAATTCTTACACCTATAGCTTCTGCTTCACAAAGGGATGCTGTTCGATTTTCTGCATCAGTTTTTTTGACACGTTTCTCATCCTTAATTGCACCGAAGAAAAAGCAGACCTCGGCCAACGCTCTTGAAAGCAGCCTAGGACTTTTTGATCGAAATTTAAATTGCAAAAAGGCTATCTTTGTTCTCCAGACAGCAGACGGAATGTAAAAGTGTTTGAAATTGAAATTGAAAATTGGTGAGCGGATGGAGGGTAAGGAAACGACGGAGAAAGGTTGAGTAAAGGCGACACTGTCGACGTGGTGAAGTGGTGACGGTGAGAAACTCTTTGGTATTAATAAATGATACTCCAATGATATGCCGACGAAACAACATAACACGGACAGTTCAACCGCACACTAAATGAAGGCGATTCAAATCATCTTTATACTTCCTCGTGTCCCTAACGAGTACTCCGTTCTAAATTATAAATCATTTTGACTGTTTTTAGACAGAGAGTCAAATTTGAAACCACGAATAAATTAGCACGTGCAACAAATTACTGGGGTTGCGAAACAACCAATCTATATATTAATAAGGAATTGGTTTATGCTAATATCGAATTAGCAATGAATTTCATCGGAGAAGTTTATAATAAAGTGTCATAAATTTGAATGTTAAATGTGTAAAATGTCTATTGACTATCATTAATGCAGTACTACCTTCGTCCCAAAATATAAGTCATTTTTAAGATTTTTTTCACACTTATTAAGAAAATTAGTTAAATTTGTTATGTGTAATTAATTTATATTAAAAAGACTAAAATGACCTTTCATTGATATTAATGCAAAGTAATAAAAAGTAGTTGAGTATATAATAAATGAGGGGTATAATGAGAATAAATGTAAAATATGATTTATTGGTTTTCTAAATGGACAAAACCAAAAGGCTAAAATGACTTACATTTTGGGACGTAGGTAGTAGTTGTTAAGTCATATATGTTAGATTGATAATAAATTAGAGGTACCATGGAGAAAAGTGTAATAAATATTGCACTGGTAATGTACCCCTCCGTCCCGAAATAACTGATGCAATTATCAAAAAGATTTGTTCCAAAATAATTGAGACAATTACATTTTCAATGCAACATTTATTATGTTTTTCCTATATCTACCCTTATTTATTAAAGAGTGAGAAAATAAATACAACATTGTATTAATTATAGACTAAGAGGTATTTAGTCATTTTGACATTCAAATTAATGCATTAACTCACATTCTTAATATGCGTGTTTTTGGCAACTGTCTCAATTATTTCGGAACGTGAGTAGTATATAGATAAATGTCATAACTCACTTTTACACCATTAATTTTTATGGAGTTGATAAGAATCAATGAGTCACACCACACACACATGCACGACGCACGACGCACGCACCAGCATGACGCACGCGCGCGCACACATATCTTCAATTTCCTTTGCACTCTATTATTTATGGAAAAGATGTTGACAATTTTGTCTTTTAGTGTTTTTTTTCCTTCTCACAAGAGTGAAACGACGCCGTTTTGTCCAAATAGTTGCACATTGACACGTTGTCCACTACCGCCTCTGCTTGCCAATAATCTTGAGGAGAAATGCGCACTGAAAGACGGAGAGTAGCAGCCTCAGGATATAACCGTTAATCAGACATGCATTTGAGTTTTTCTCTTCCATTTTCATCTGCTCTGAGTCGGGACGTCGGTGGTTGATAGCCTTGAGGAAGAGGAACGTTCTACTCAGGTAATTTTGCTTCTTCATCTTCATGTTTTTCTTTTTCCTTGTATTTCATGGTTATTGGCTTTTCTGATTTTGCTTCGTTGTACTCTGGTTTTCTGGTTATTGATTTCTGCTGCAGCAAGAGAAGAAGTTGTGTGCTTCATCCATTTTCATTCATGTCCGGTAAATTCTAGCTCTGTCTATGGATTAAACATCATAATAATTTTATGTTGTTTTATGTGGTAATCGATTGATAAATTGATGAGTTTGCTGTGGAGTTTTGATGAAAGTTTGAGTTTTTATTGGATATCTCTTAGCACTTTTTGTTGGGTTGTTTGAGATTGATTATTGGTTTGATGAATATGGATTTTTAAGGTGTTGAAACTCAAAAGAATGAACAAGGCTGAAAATCTGGGAAACAATCGACAATTGATGCTTGAATTTGTTGGACATGCAAAAATGATTGAGAAATTCATTATAGAAGCGTATTTTGTTATCTGATTGCTTTGTTCATAAAGTTGAAGGTTCATAATTTGCCTTTTTGACACCCATAGGTACCAGAAATTGTAATTTTTTTTTAAGCAAATGAATAACATGAGGTCTTTCTATATAGCTGAAGAAGTAAACGGTGAATTCAAGGAAGTGGGAATGGGGTCAAACAGAGAAGAAGATGATGGTTTCTTTGATTTTGGATCAAGTGATTCTCTTCTCCCTGGTCTGCATTATGATATAGCATTGAAATGCCTTTTTAGGGTATCTAGATCAGATTATTCTTCCCTTTCTTGCCTTAATAAGAGGTTTAATTCGATAATCAAAAAGGGTTATTGGTCGAGTTTTGAAGACAGTTGGATGTGGTTGAGCATTGGGTATACATGATTTGTAGCTGGAGGGAGTGATAAGACTGGGAATATTCTGAAAATCTGTCGAGCTTTACAGTTCAGAAACAGGCAAATGGGAGACATTACCTAACATGCATTGTCCACGTAGCCTTTGCTCCGGGTTTTTCATGGAGGGTAATTTTACGGTATAGATGGTGGTATGAGTGGCCCGAATGATTCATTGACTTGTTGAGAGGAGTTTCATCTTAGGACTTGAAGGTGGAGGAAAATTGAGGACATGTATTCTTTTAAAGCTTTTGTCTTTCAGTTATGTCAGTTTGTAATTCAATTGCAGAATGGATACCTATTACCTCTGCTTTGTGTCAAGGTTTGTTTAGCTGAAGTTAAGTTTAAATTGTGGAAAGAGCTTGTGGTATGCACATGATTAGCATGCTGTCCATACATTGGTGATAATTTTTCATATTCCAGCTAGCTTTTGGTAGTAATTATTAATCCTATTTTTTATGCTTTATTCTCTTCTTGTTGTGCTTTTGATGCTCTCTACTTTGTTGGCGTGAAGAATGTGAAAATGTCCATTGTGTCTTTTTTGGGAATGAATTGTTTGATTTCATTGAGTTAAGCTTCCTTGTGGGCTTGTACTGGTTTCCAACAATTTCACCTAATACGTGCGTACATCAATGAGGTATTCTATTTATTGTTTTTCTCATTGAAATTTCCGTATGGCTTTTCACTTTATTTTTAAAATCTTGGTTCTGACATTTCAGGGCACCGTATCATACTGCTTGCTATTAGACAACCGGTCATGTGTTTCAAATGGCTACCTTGGTACTGAATTCCAGGAGTCCATGGTGTGTGCCTCCATGCCTTTTAGACTCATGTTAGATTATCTTCTTCTTTTCCTTCTTATAGAAGTATCTTTATTATTATTATTTGTCTTGTAGGAAATGGTTTCTACTGGGCTCCAACTGATGCCTACAGGAATCGGAAAATTTGTTGGCTTGGATTATGAACAGGTTGGACCCACACAGTCTCGAGTTGATGAAAAATGGGCTCTTGGGCTTCAGGTTAGAACATGCAAATCTTGCTCTCCAGCCACCCCACCCCTACCCCCTGCCTCTCTGGCTACTGTATTGTATGCTTGTGAGAAATGTTAACCTTTCTTTTGTTTGTTTTTGTTGGGAATTCAAAGTCTAAAGCCCCTCCGCATGAGATTATGACTGAAGTTCTGAAAGCCTTGCACAGACTAAACATTGGCTGGAAAAAGATTGGGCATTATAATATGAAATGCCGATGGAGCCTTGACAACAATAATGCTTCCCAATTATTACGTGGTCAAGTTCGAAGTGCGTGTAACTTTGCTCGATCCATTTCTTCTTTTGTATAAACTTTAAATTAATAGTTCTTTGGGAAGCATATTTGTGAGTTCGGTTAGAATTGATGTCAAGAACTCTTAGGCTACATTTTTGAATTGCCAAGAAACCATATGGACAAGACGTGTTGGCTCTGTTTGTATCATAGTTTGTGCAGTTATATCCCACTATTCCATATTGGCATTTTTACCCCTCAATCATGCCTTTTTTCTCCCCTTTTTAGTCCAGTTTTGTCATGTGTCGAGTTTATATTGGTTGGATCATGTTTGACATGTGACACTTAAGACTGAAACTGTAGAAAACATGCAAAGATGATGGGGTAAAATGTCAATATGAAACATTCTATCATAGAAGTAGCAAAAACAGTGAAACAAAAGGGACCAAAAGGGTCTTTATCCCTCGATTCTCTTTGGGCAAAAAGGGCAAAATGTAAGTACTTTTTGCTTCTTATTATTTTCCTTACTCAGTTCTTCTGATGAAATCTGTTAGCTACTTGTTAGTCAAATGTCCATTCACATATGCTAAAATTCCTTAAAGTTTCTTTGCTTCCCTTGATTACTTGTTATAACATGTTTATTTTCTTTTTGCGGATGCTTATAGAAATGTCAGTCATAACCAAATGCAAGGATACGGGAATACCGGTTTCGGATCTCTTACCAGCCTCTCCACTTTGTGAGACATTTTCCAAATACTTTTGAATTCGTTGAAGAATATAATGGTCCTTATGATACTTGTGCCTCAAAGACGGTCTTTACTGGTTTTGACCGTTTAGATGCATGACAGGTGTGCATATCAACAAAACGTTTTTTGACTTCTTGCACATTTCTTATGCATCTAACGGTGACAGTGGAAAGGTGAATACACATGGTTCGATTATGATGATCTATGTTAATGCTTCAGGGATTTCTCTTTTAACTCAATGCAAGGTGATCTTCCAAAGACCTTCAGCTCACTGACAGGCATGAATAACATGTAAGCTTTCTAAAGTTTTGATATCATTTCTCATGAACTGATGAAATTCTTTTCCTCTCGATCTCAAAATATATGATTTTAATGGTTTCTCCCTTATTGAATTTTTCTGTTGTTTAATATACTTTGTAGAATTTTTGGGTGCTTAATCTTAGATCGGAGGGTATTGTGCTCTCAACGAACGCTATGAGGGTAAAGACGAGGTGCGAAGCCACTCGACTACAGATAATTTGATTTTCATAAGGTTTGGTATGGAAACAGTTTTTTTACCTCTCTGTTTTCGAGTTTGTAGTTTTAGCTGCTCAATTCATCATATACTCAAGGGTTTTGGTGATTGATCTTGCAGATGTGACGAACAAATGGGTGAATGTCGAGCAAGAAGATATGGTTTTTTGGTCTTCTATTGCATTGGCTGGAGGTATTTTGTGTGCTTAATTATTATAAAAAGGATATACGAGGGAAAGTATAAGTATGTTCATTTTCGCGTTTGCTCTATCGTATTATAAGTTTTAAGGGCTGAATTAGTTTAAAGAGTAAAGTATAGGTTCTTTTAATGTTGCCTTTTGGTTATGTAAAGATCTTGAACAATATTACTTGTTAATGGATTCCAATCATTTTGAATTTGTGTTTGATCACTACATTGTCTCTTCTGTGGTTAATTTTATCTTATTTAGGGAAAAGACGGTGTCCCGACTGCTTTTGGCCAAAAATTTATGCTATTGATTGATCTGTGCATCACATATGCTATATTGTAGTATCTTGAACAATTTGAAAGCCTGAATTTGGTGGTGTTTATTGGACTTCTTGAAAGTTTGCGGATGCTCAACGACATTATGTGAGCAAATTGTAAGAATTCACCGTTAGTTGCATAACTTTACCCTTATTATATGAACTCGATTGTTATTATGTTTCCGAATTGAAATTCATTATAACGTAACACCCATCAAAAAATGGAAATCTGAGACTCATTGGCACCGTAACACCCATCAAAAAATGAAGTTCACAGATATCTAAGGATCAGACTCTCAAAGATTGTAAAACCCAAATCCCTATTCCCCCAGGTACATAAATACTGTCTATTTTGCTAACTACTCCCACAACGGCGGCTTATGTAAGATACAAACACCAAAGATGCTCGAACAATCGTAGTGGACCGGTAAGAATGTATTTTGGGAAACACGTCGATATATGTACGCCGTGTTTCCAGGCACAACTACTTTCAGAAGAAAAAAAATCATAATGGACGTATTTTGACATATTACAACCACATCTTTCCCTACCCCCCACAACGCAGGACATTAAAAAAACAACTTAACCATTCGAACACACAAAAAACAACAAAACCCAAGGGCCTCATCGTGCAAAGCACGATCAGACCACTAGTATATATATACTAATAGAAAAATCGTGAAAACCAATAGTAAAATAAATGCATATGTTGAACAATAATATTTGTTTCATAAAAAAAAATTATGATGAATTATGAAAAAATATATATTATAGTAAGAATATAGATTTATAAATTTCCCATTTATATGTTCGAAAGGAATACAATTATCCCCAATAAACTCCACAACCAAGTGAGAGTTGCTTAACTTCACTTCATCAACACTACATCGCATTTGATTCATTTCATCAACAATACATTCCACTTGATTGTCTGTTTGGTTAATATTTTTTTCTAAGAAACGATCTTTTATTTATTATCAAAAGTTGAAAAGCACAATTAAAACACAGACGAGAAACTTGTAGTTTAACAAAGATTAAAATAGAAGCAATGTAAATATAAAGTATGACGGAAATCGATAAAACACAAAAACGAAAAGAAAACAGTGATTTAACGTGGTTTCCTAAGTTGTGCCGACTACTCCACGGACATAAAAGGGATATTTTATTATGCACAAAGTTACAAAGGTACACACTGCATTGATTACAACTTTGGTATTTATAGACACAAATCCATAACCCTAACCGCCATAAGATCTTTGTCGGATTTGTCATAAATACCCCAGATTTGTACCCCAGCTCCAGATGTTATCCACCAGATGAAAACTTAGCTCAAAACCGACTTTCCAGACTTGTAATCAACGACTCAGACGCGGAACTCAGCTATACTCAGCAAATCTCAGCACACCAAAATGAATGTTGACTTCAGAAGAAACTCAGTTGCACTTCATCAAACTGAGAACTGAATATACTTTACCAGATCTGACCGTCATTCTCAGTTTCAGTTTTTCAGATTAGTTCCACCAATTTATTCATCAGTTTAGAGATCAAGTCACTAAAACTGACAAATCTCCACCTTGACTTGAACTCTCATTCACAGTCAACCAGATTGCATAATCAGATGTACTTATACCAGGTGCATTCGTCAATGCCAGGATGTACTCGTACCAGACTTCTCCACATAATCCACTCAAGTTGATCTGCCCTCAGTTGAGTATCCAGTTTTCATTTTATAAGCTTTGAATATTCAGCAAGTCCAGACACGACTGAAACTTGCTCTGCTGAATTGGTTTAGTGAACATATCAGCAGGATTATCTTTGGTGCTGATCTTCTTCACCACAACCCTTTTCTTAGAAAATGATACCCCACATCAATACGCTTGGTTCTCTCATGATAAACCTGATCCTTAGCTAGACAAATTGCACTTAGACTGCCACAATAAATCTCAGCTTGATCTTGATGTAGCTCCAAATCGCTGACTAGACCTTTCAACCAGATACCTTCCTTGGCTGCTTCAGTAAGAGCATATACTTAGCTTTAGTAGTTGATAAAGCCACTGTTGCCTGAAGAGTTGCTTTCCAGCTGACAACTGAATTCCCTAGTGTGAAAATATAACCAATCATTGACTTTCTGCTGTCCACATCTCCTGCATAATCAGCATCACAGAACCCTGTGATCGGTTCTTGAGTATCAACTCTATAAATGAGACCAACATCAGTTGTACCCCTAAGGTACCTGAATATTCTTTTCACAGCTTTCCAGTGTTCCTTCCAGGTTGAGCCAACACTGAGTGCCTGAGCCAGATCAGGCCTAGTGCACACCATAGCATACATCAGACTGCCATCTGCACTAGCATAAGGAACTCTTGACATGTACTCCTTCTCCTCTGCTGATTGTGAAGCAAAATCTGACAAATGAATATTTGATGTCATAGACTCATAGGAGTATCTATTGGCTTAGCAGCTGACATGCCAAAATTTGACAAAATCTTCTGTATATAGCCATGCAGAGATAAAAACAATTTCTTCTGACTTCCATCTCTTCAGATCTCCATCCTCAAAATTTTATTGGCTGCACCCAAATCTTTCATTTCAAACTCAGCACTGAGAAGGTCTTTCAGATATTGAACATCAGACTTCTTTCCTACCCACCACCTACCATATCCTACCTTACCCACCACCCCACCCTACCCTGCACTACCTTACCCACCACCCACCTTACCTTACCCTACCCACTATCCCACCCCAACCCTTTCCACCACACCACCCCAACCCTATCTTACCCACCACCCATCCTACCTTACCCTATGATGCAAACTTTCCCAGGGTTCCAATCTCACCGGCAGTGTACCGGGTCAATTGTAGTCTAGTACGGTGTCAAGGTCGTATCCCACAGGGATGTGAGGTCAAACACCAATTAGTTATTATTATCTTGATCCGAATCGCAAGTTGATTAAAAAGGTGCTAACTAACTACAAAAGGTTGTTAAAACGATAAAAGAAACTAACCAAGATGATTCATAGTTCAAGTTATTCCCCTTAGATTATTTGTAAATGATTAACCTACCGCGTTCCAATGGTGTTCTATTGTGTGAACGGTGCATTCCTAAACTAGTGATTTCCCTTCATATGAGTGAATGAAATCACTCTTGTCTCCTCCTTGGTTTAAGCACCTTAAACCTAATGAATTGACAAGATAAACACTTGAATACAAAACTCCCCGGATAAGGAACCGAATTCCACTAGGGTCGATTCTACCTTCCGTTCTTCTTACCATTTTCTTACACATAATATCTCCATTCGGTATCTATTAGTGGTGTAGGTGTATACGTAGGTTAATTACTCCAACATACACAATATCAATCAATGCAAGTAAGAATATTTTCAACACAATAAAAGCTAGAAACATAAACAATCAATTCCAAGCAATCAAAGGGGATAACTATCACAACTACATCATCTTAGCTAGTAAGGGGACTAGCCACTCATAGTAATAACTACCAACATGTTAAAGCTAGTATTCATAACAACAAGAACAATTAAATCAAAGTAAAGATTAAGAATTAACCAATCACAAGCTAATATCCTGGAAATGGAAACTTACATTCAATCCTTAAAGAATTTCAATGGAGTTAGAACACAAAATAGTTGTTTTACATCCACCAAAGAGCTTCAAACATCAAAACTAAGCATTCTAGAATGTTTTACAATCGAGTTTAAGTGCTAAATGAGGGAATTTTGGCTAGGGGAGCCTTGTGGTGGAGGTGTCTGCAAGAAGAGTAGTAGATGATGTCTTCTTTTTCATCTCTGTTGATATGTTGTATATCTTTCGAAAAGAGCTCCAAAATCCTAATTAATTTGTTGACTTTCATAATTCGGCCTGCGCCGTGAATATATCGGTGTGCGTAGAAGATGTAAGATGTAATATCATCGGATGGATCAAGATCCACCCGATTACGCAGCGGAATAGTATAGATCTAGATCTAATCAACCAAAATACATAAAATTAATAGATCTAAACCTACAAGGGGGTTTAGATTGTTTACCAGTTTATGGTGTATAAACGTCAAGAACAATATTCAATCCGAGCTATATGAGAGCCTAGTTGAGAAGCCAAAGTTTTCCAACGTGTATCTCCAAGCACCACCAGGTGGATGGTGTTTCAAGCCGCCGGACCTCCTCGATATGCTACCTTAGAAAAACCTGAAGTTTTTCTAAAACTCGAACCCAAGTAAACAGCCGAAAAATCCAAGCTAATTTACTTCACAAAATGGCGTGTTTTTCATTGTGTCAAAAGGCTTGGGAGAACTCTCTTTATATAGGAGAGTAATCATTGTCCTCCAAGGATTTAATAATCAAGAGATAATTATTAGATTAATCCTTATTCCAAATAAAAGATAAATAAAATAATTATCCCAAACAAATTAGGATAAATCATATTATTATCTAATATTCCATGAATTATCATTTAACAGATAAAAGATAAATCACACATTAAATAATTATCCAAGAAAACTAATTCCTTGATAATTAATTAATACAAGGGGGAGTTGCCCAAAAGGACATAAAAAGTAAAATAATAGGCATTTAGGACACTATTAAATTTTAATTGATAAAAAGGACAAAAACATTGAAACCTTACCAAATTACCCCAAATTACCAATGAAAATCCTTATAAGAAGGGTAAAAATGTAAATTAATGGCATTTATATTTTACACGGTGGGCCCTTGCGTGTTTTATTAGGACCATAATAAAATTTCTATCAACTAAATTAGTCTATTAAAAACTAATTAGTCCTTATTACCAAATAATTTGTTAGTCCGTCCTTAACGCCCTATTAAGTTGATAAGTAGTCCTTATCAACAAAAAACCCTTAATACAAATATGCGCCCCCTTTAATTAAGTAAAGGTCCATGCACATTTTTTGACACATTGGGCCAAGTCCACGAATTTTTTTTTCCATGTATTTAATTATCTAGTCCAACTAAACAATTAATTCACATATCAATTAAACAGTCCAATCCAACTATTTAATTATAATTGAGGTGAAACGACGAGAAAACATATGCTATGTTAGGAGCCACGTTGGAGACCATGGACCCATATTCAGTAGCTACAATAAATTAAATAAAATTATTCATTAGACCGAACAATAATATCCAATCTATTAATTCCGGGATTACACCAACATAAACCCGAAACTGAACTCTGCCGAATATAGATAACTTATACTCAACTATGAGTTGTAAGGTGTCCACTGATATAATCATTACATACGGATAAATCCTCCATAGACTGTTCATTTCGATTCGGGACATCTCCGTAGACCCTTCTCGAAATATCTTATCCTTATTTACCATTAACCCCCTAGTGATCAATTAGTTCACCACTAATATAGTATGAACTGGGCCCATCGATCAGTTTCTAGGGTTAACAAATAAGGGAACTGTCTGTCTACTTCCCGAGGGAAGGAATGGATTTCATATCTGTGATAACACAGACTACTCACTCATTGTAGAATTGAGCCAACGAGAAGTGTTGGACCACATACTACGAAGTGATCCTTACTAACACATCAAACTCTACCCTAGTCTAAGTAGTCATCTGTGATCACCTCAGGATTGAGATTAATCCATATATGATCATCTTGTGATTCGATAAGACTTCTCGAATACGGAATTATATCGAGAACTCAAATCAAATCGGGTCAAATTTATATGATTATCATCATATATAAATGCCCCACTAGGTACCTATTAACGCATACGGATAAGACTGTCACACCGTAAAGTGTTCGGGGCGCGTTATTAGCATATTAAACATGAGACCCGCACTCAGATTAATCAACGCTACGGACTAAGTTAATTTTAAGTACATCTCACTAACTCAATCCTCTTGTGTATAGCCATACATCGAAGTTATGTGATTACATAAACGAGGTACTTAGGGTTTTCGTGAGTGTCTTAATTATAAACATACATGCATATAATAAGATGAATTATTAATTTGTCCCTAAAACAATTACATAATTGTCTTTCGGCACTACACCTAATGAGGAGAAGTCTCGGTGTACTGATAGCAAAATACTTAACCGCTAACTTTAACCGACGGAGTATCGGGTTAGGGCAGTATAGTGGTTACAATGTCGAATCCACAGGGAGTAACAGTGAAGTACCAAAGTCGACGTAGAACTTGGTTCAGGTCAATAGATAGTGGAAAGATTAATAACTAATGTAGAAATAACGATTACACTACTGGTTTTACTTATATGATTAAAAAGCATAGCCGAACTACGATCCAAATGGGTTACTTTTACCCCACAGAAAGACTTGACAAGGGCGTGTCTTAACCGACCTACCTATCCAATTCGGTTTATATGACATCCACGGTGCCAACTCTTAATTCGGTGTTAAGGTCTGAACAACTCTCGCTTAACACCCTATGCCAGACTAATTAACCCTCCCTTTAGAAAGCCAACTAACCTAACATGGTTTACCAAAATCTAGAGCCGCTCAGAAAACCGATGAAAACCTCACATAGGGCACAGTCCTAACAACTAGCTAGGTTGTCAATCTAACAACTAGGTTGTGTCTACGCAATGATCCTAAAACCCCTTATCCCACATCTCACCGCAAAATACATCTATATGTTCGATGTGTGTGTGACAGTGAACTATGTTGTCAATCTAATTCAAAACTATAATCTTTATTAGTACAAGTTTTAGAACGTGGATTAATCATACAAACGTTTAATTAAGCGCTGCACTACTCCCGTCTAATCCCCCTTAGGGCGTTTCACCCGCTTTTACATAATTCGGCTACACAACTATTTAGCTACTCATAATTAAATCAATAACACAAGAAATCATAAACAAATTGATAAAAGACATGATAAGGGATAATTAAAATTACCAATAAAAGTGTAGCAATCCACCACTCGAATCGTCACTTCGGTGTGTTAAAACAAAAATAAATAATACTGCAGCTACCGATGATAATTTGCGGAAAAGGAAAATAATTTTGTTCTAATCAACCAAAGGAAAACCACGGCTGTAGTATGTATCAATAATCATCCCCTAATACTTTGCCTTCCACGAAGTATATATATGTCGAGCTGCTGTTCACCCTCTGCGCCGCCTTTTATTTTCTTTTTCTCAAACCTAAATTACCTCCCCTTTTGTCGTCTATATATATATATATATATATATATATATATATATATATATATATATATACTAGTTTTTATATGTGTGCTTTGCACACGTTTGCCACTGTTTTGTACTTGTTTTGTCTATGTTTGTTCTGTTCCGTTCTTTGCTGCGTGGTGTAATATACATAATGTTATTTGTCCATAGTTAGTGAATATATACATAGTTGTGCCATAAGAGAGTTAGCATGTTGGTTGTTACGAGAGAGTTACTTCTCTGGTTGTTACAAAAGTGTGTTCTGCTGCCAAGGTTGTTTGCACAAAAAACACCAAAACACGAAACTATCAAACAAGGTTCTTGGTAGCAGAATATTGCTTGTGTGGATTGTTTGTTTGATACAGCAGTTGCAAAAATACCAAACAATCCACACTTTTCAAAAAGTAAGTCTATTACTTGTTTGCTTTTGTAGTAGCAGGATGTTGGGATTTGGGCGGGAACTCCAGTTTTACTTTCTTTGTGGGTGTAGCTTGGTGGCTTTCTTCCGCTGTTATTGTTGGTCGCTTCCCTTCGTTCTTGTCTGCGTGAGAGAATTTGTTTAAGAGTGGTTAGTAATCTTATCTATAGTAGTTGTAGTCGTGTGAATTTGTAGTAGTGTGTGTGATTATTGGGTAGGTATTTACCTGGAGTGCTTCCAAGTTCTGTGCTGGTTGTCTTAGGGTCTGTTGGAGTCATGTTTGTCGGTTGTGACTCTGTCCAGCTTAGGATGGTGTGTCTGGTTTTCTGATCCATGTACTCCTTTGTTGATGGTACAATCTTTGCTGCTATCATCTTCGTATTCAGGTCTTCGTTGATTGTTGCTAGCAAACTCTGTATTTCCTGCAATAATATTGAGGGGGGTTAGTCTGTCCTTCAGAATGCTAAATCAATATTGGAAAATCAAGCTAACTAATTGTACGTTGAAATGAAACCACTGTATGACACATCTAAGCAACAACTAATTAACTGGAAAGTGAGGCAAGAATGAGAAATACATGCCTACGTGAGAGGGAATATTTTGGATATTTCTACATGTGATTATTTCCATAAGAACTGTTGTGTGAATTAAGAAATGCTGGAATTTGGAAATCAAGTGTGACACAGCGCATTCAATCTAACAATGAGAGCCTAGAAATTACAGTACGTAAAAAAACGCAATATTTTGTGAAAAGATAGTATGATTTAGTCTACTTGCGGAGAATTATTTGTAGGATGAAGAGAATTATTGTATGCGATGTAAGTACATTCCTAGATATAGAACACAGCTGTAACCATGGGAGCTTTTCTGTGAACTAATAAACGCTGAGAGCCCAGAACAAAGTTCTATACCTCACATTCAGTGTGATAGAGAGAGTGTACAGATCACAGAATATGTAAAAGTCCAAATATTGGTGGAGAAAACACCGAGATCGTAATTGTAACGGATATCGGAAAAAAGTTTAAAACCTTTTTATTTCAAACCAAATATTCAATATTTTCTGACTTTATTAAATAAGGAAAATCTGAAAGCTCTTCGTTGTTTTCTAAATATTGTAGTTGCATGAAACGAATGATCTACTAAGCAACACCATGTAAAAACTCCAGTATTACAACTTGAACACCTGGTACAAGGAGTGCCCTTTGAGAACATTTTCTTGCATGTACAGGTAAATCCTCAATTACGTGCCGTTTTTTGTACAAAGTGAGGGAACCAAAGAAAAAGGCACAACAACAACAAATGCGCCATGTATAATATGCATAACTTTTTCATTTTAAAGGAAGATCTGAATGAAATCTTTTGACAGTGAGAATCTCAAGCACTACCTAGATCAGCTCCTTCTTTTACAGAGAACATTAAACCAATATATATGTTCAATATTTCAACAGTAGAAAGAACATAGTATAACAAAACTGGAACAAAACTTCATAGATTGAACACTGAACACACCCGAAATGTAAGTATTGAAGCTGAGAATACCAGAGAAGCATAAATGCATAGCACAATCAATGAGCATACACGCAGTAACTAAATGCAGAACTCATAAATTGTAACCATGCGCATGTTGTGAGTTGTTTACCTGTGGATCTTTTTGGTGCATTTGTGTGGCGGTGTTTTTCAGTAGTTGCTCTGCAGGTTTGTCGTACATCGTTGCTGGTATAATGTTTTTACCATCGTTGATCTGCACTGAGACTTTGCACCTGTAATGAAAGTTTGTAATGTGATTTCTGTTGTTGTTGTGTGTTCACTGTTATGCATATAGTTAGGGATATTGTCGGATTACCTTGGTACTGCTATTTCGTTTGCCTTGCATGTGTGGCATCGGAATCCTCATTCCCTAGGGCTTTCGTGATTTCGGTGCACTTGGGACATGTGGAGTAGAGTATCTGTTGATCCAATTCTGCAATGTACATAGTCCCTTTGGTGTGTCTTTCTTGGGAGTACTTCTGCTGCAATTTGTGTTATTTGTGAGGTTTTTTTTTCGTGTGAATGTAAGTCTTTCATGTAGGGTTTCTTAGATATTTACCTCGGTGTGAGTCGACTGCTGTGGAATGTCAATGCATTGTAGAGCCTGGCTCTCTTCTTCTTCTTGCTCGAGATGTGGATTGTTTGGTGTTTTTGGAGCATTTCTGATTTCATCTGTGTTGTTTGTGATCCTGTATTTCAGAATGTAAAAGGTTAGTAGATACTCAGTCATTTTCTGGGTGTCTTTTGTGGTTTCTTCTGTATTTGGTTTTACCAGGTTCTTAGGTGCCTTGCTTGTTCAAAGTCAGGATTCACTGCAATGTATGAAAATGGTACGGTTGATGGCGAGCCTCCTGCATTACTTTTTTTGGTCAGTGCATATGTACAATCCGTATGAATGCTTTGATGAGTTAGTTGTTTGTTTCATACTACCTGAGTAATTCCCTGCTAGAAGTCTTCGGCAGGCAATTATTGGTAGTTCGTGTCTGTGCTCATATATCTCGGGTCCGATGATTGAGACGAAGTCACCCCAGATTGTAAACGTCGTACTTTGTAACCTGTTGTTAGATGTACATATCATTGAAAGAGGGTAACAAAGTTGTGTCAGTGTTGGTGTTTCTGTGGTTGTGTGTATTTTAAGGGCAAAGTTGATATCTCGTATTTACGGCAAAATTGACTTACTTTTCATTGACGACTGTGAAATCTTGCAGTGGAGTTTTCTTTCTGTTCACCTCTACCTCTCTAGGCGCTTTGACATCCACGACAACTGCAAGCATATCTGTCGGTAATGGGCAGAATTTGTTTGTTAATATGTAAGATGGTTAGCCATTGTCTGAAATTGGATTTAAGTTCGTATGTTTGTTGTTAGATATATTGTAAAATCTGGATGATGTATGGAACGTTGATTCAGCCATTATTAAGCAGAGAAGAATATTTTTATTATGTTTGTCAGTATGTTGTTCAGAGTGGATTTACTGTGTAAAAAAATGAGGTGGTAAATCGTGTAGTAATTAGAGCTTTTGTGTGAGTATGGTATTTGTAAATTATCTATAATAGCTGTAGTCTTACAGTGTGTATTTTGGGTAATTTCTTTTTTATTTGTAGTTTGTGGACTTACCAAACGGTTTCTTCGTTCCGGCTAGTGTGCTCAGTTTGCGAAAGGGGACTGATTGCAACTTTGGATATTGGATTGTTTCTGCCGGATCGGTGATTGGTTGGATGAATGTCGTTTTGTTCAATATCCATTCCCACTGTATCCCTGGGGACATGTGTTGAAAATCCAGCTTTATCCGTTGTACAGTAGCTCCTCCTACTATATATGTTGATCCAGGAGTGAACATGGAGTCTAGTAGGTCAATTGTTTGGTCCCACATTATCCCTTCCACAATGCTTGCCTGTGTGAAATCAGGAAGATCGGTAGATAGTTTAGGAATGAATGCAAAAAAGTGGTGTGTAGTTTTAGCTGAAGTTTATATGCGTACCTCTGTATCTTGTAGAAGTACTTTTTGAGTTCGACGGCCTTTCTCGCTTCTGTGTAGGTGGGTTTTTGCCAGAACCACTACCTTGACTCTCCATTCGGTTGTTGTTGGAAGTACTTCAATGATATTCTTGCTTGGCGGTTTCCTGGCCATGGCTGTGCTGAGATAATCTTAGCACCTGTGGATGTACCAGTAATGATGTGATGATATTAGGGACACAGAATAAGATAATGAATGAAGCACTCACACATAAACAGTGAATGGTCAGAAAGCTTTTATTGTTTTGCGTTAGTAAAAATGTCTAGGTATTCTATGTAATAATGTACGTAGCAGTGAATAGGTTATGTTTTTGTTATTTTTTACTATCTACTACACGCGCATGTAATGTTTTGTTTGGTAAAGTCGTGTATTACCTAAGGTTGAAGCTGGTTTTGCATTATTTGAATGATCTCAGAGAAGACTATATTCTGCGTTTTCGTATCTTGTAGTTGATCGGCTAAAGTAGGTGGAGCTATGAGTACTTTTAGTGAGTCGAATGACCGAACTCTTGATAGAGCTACGTAAAGCTGCCCGTGTGTGAATACAGGTTCACGGAGATATATTCCTACACGTTCTAATGTTTGTCCTTGCGCTTTATTGATAGTCATTGCGTAGCAAAGCCAGATTGGGAACTGGTACCTCTTGAAAGATACTCCGAACCTTTCACTCTTAGAAGGTTGCAACGGTATCTTATGTAATATTGTGGTTCGACCAGCGTACGGCCCAGTACCAATTTCGGCCACAATTGTGTGAGTGTTCAATTCTTTGCAAACCATCCGAGTTCCGTTGCACAATCCTTCGGTGGGGCTGATGTTCCTTAGTAACATTACTGGTGCGTTCACTTTCAGTTGTAGCACGTGCGGAGGGAGACTACTGGGGTTCAATGAGTTAAGGAAATCTTCGTAATCTCCTTGGTTTTGCGTTTCAATGGTAGTGTCGTTGCTTATATATGTTCTTTGATTGCTTTGAACTCTATTCAGAACAGCATCATTCATCTCATCTACGCAACTATTTGTGGGAGATAGTAAGGCTCTATTCATCAATGTATGTAAGTTATCCTGGGGATCTATCATATCTGGATACACGAAATCTATTAGATGTCGGGATGATTTATATTAAATCGATGAAAGGAATGGTGATGTTCTCTGGAAGTACTATGTTTCTATTCTCATCCTCTGGTTCTGTGCCATTACCAATTCTTAGAAGATACGTAGCGAAGTATGGATCATCTATCGCTCGCATGTTCTCTGTTAATCGTAATTGTGTTATCTCAGGCCACAGAGAGATCGAAATAAGCTCGCATCTAGTTGCTCTTCCCGAATTGCTCGAAACAGACAGTGTAGAACTTGCGAAAATCCCCACCGAAGACCACAGTCTTGTTTCCAAACGGAAGTTCTGTTTCGGTTATGTCTTTAAGCATTTCAGCAAACGCCTCAATTGCCTCTCTGTGGGCCATCGGAGCCTCGTCCCATATAATCAATCTCGCCTGCCGAATAAGCTCTGCAGTGGCTGATTGTTTACTTATATTAGCTATTTTGTTCGTTTCATCGTGAACTGGTATCTTGAAACGTGAATGCGCTGTTCGGCCTCCTGGTAGTATACAGGCAGCCACTCCTGAGGTCGCTGTGGCTAGTACAATGCTACCCTGAGATCTCAGAGTGGCCATGATTGCCTTATAGAGATAGGTTTTCCCAGTACCCCCAGGCCCATCTACGAAGAACGCAGATGGTTCGTGGTTCATCACAGCTGTCAGAATTGTGTTGTAGGCAGTACGTTGTTCTGCGTTAAGTCGTTCAACACTGAGCAAATCTTCGTCTGATACGACAATGTCTCGTTCACATGAAACTTCCCTGCTGAGTCCACTGTTTTTGTACAGCAGATCTGCTGCAGTACCTAGATGGAAATCTAATAACCTACGTCCCATGCGTCCCAGAATCTGAGATATGTCCAACAACGCTTTGCGCTTGATTTCTATCTGCTGCATTACAGGCAGTTCATGTGAGGTTTGGTAGTTATCACACATGGATAAGTGGTACTTATCCCACAAAAATTTTGGGTTCGATGGTGAACAGAATGCGAGGATAGAAGCGAATAAGTGACGTAGTTGGCTAGGCATTTGGTATTCCACAGCCTCTGCAAGGCATTTATCGAGATCAAAATCACTTGCTAGAAGATCTCTTACTAAAGCGACCTCACGGAATGTCGATAGATCTCATCCATCGACGTAAGTAAATTCATTGTATGACGATGGGGCTCGACATGGTTCAACAATGAGCGGAGGTAATATCGTTCACTTTCATTTGGTCCTGCAGATACAATATGTCCAATGACCTTGCGTTTCTTTCTTGCATTCCACGTACGCTTTGCAGTATCCCAAGTGAAATATTTAGGAAAATCTCTGTAAAGAAGCTGTAGAGATATTGCAGTAGCATCTGTGTGGTCATTTGGAAGAATTCTGTTAGCATAGTTCTCGATAAGAAAGTATTGGAGATCAGAGCTTGTAAATCTTGATTCACCGCGAAAGAGATGTAGTGATTGTTAGGAAGATGTAATTGCAGTGCTATCACCGCTGGCTGCATTTCGAATAGATCGAAGGAGTATAGACGCCACGCAGCCTCAGATGGTCCAACCCAACGTCCGCGTTGGTACTCTTCGATCTCATTGTCAGCATTTACAAGACACATACGAAAGGCGACCTTGTCGGGACCTTTGTAGATGTACTTATAGATATACTTAACCAGCTTAATAGTCGAGCATATCTCAACGTTTATGTGGCAGTCGTACTTTTGCAACAAATAAGGATTGTATGGCACAACCCAGCGGTTGTCAATCAAGTATCGGCGTACATTACCGGTCAAGCCGTTGTCACGACGTCTGTACTGCGGATAGCTATCACATCCATGTGTGGTTGCTTCTTGGAACTGCCGAGGAAATCTGTTTTTACATTTGTGATTTTGCATACACGGGCTTCTTGGGTTCGCTGTTCCACAGGGACCATGGATCATATGCTTCAGCACTAATCCATGCAAATGTGGATTGAGTATTGGATCTGGTAACTCAGCGCTTATGTAGCGATCATATGCTTCAGAATTTAATGGTTTATGGTCTTTGGCTATAATGAGAAGGATGTGTGCATGGGGTAGACCACGCTTTTGGAACTCTATAGAATATACGAATGCATCGGGTCTCCCAAAGATTTGATCCTGGATAAGATCTTTTTTGAGGAGTTCGAGTTTTGATTTGAAGACTCTGCTCAATAGATCGGGTCTGTTTTGCGGCAGTTTGTTGGGGAGCAAGTGCTTTGTAATATCTGACCAAGCAGGATTGCAGGTCATTGTTAAGAAGAAATCTGGTTTCCCGAACTGTTGCACCAACGCCATAGCGTCCATGTACCTCTTCCTCATATCCCGCGGACCACCGACGAAAGAAGGGGGAAGGATTAACTTTTTACCCACGTTAGAAGCTGAACTGTGCCCGGAAGCTAGGCCATCAATTAATCCTTGGAAGCACTCCGTACGTATTTCTTTCTGTTGTTTATAGTAATATTCCAAACGTGTGGTTTCAATCTTTACGAACATATCGACTATGTACTGTTGCAACAACCTTCCGCTGTGCAACAACATTGATTTGTATCCATTACGTATTTGGAGCTTATAGCAATAGTATTGCCTGCACGATACCACATTGCGCTTGCGTACACCAGACCTAAGCACTGTACAACATAGAACAACGAGCAGTATTGGAATCCAGAAATCGTACAGAAGCTACAACTCAGGAACAGAAGGTTTTACCTTCATCTTCCTGGAAAATAAGTTGCTCAGCATTTGTGATGTTTGAAGGTATAAGAGGTAGAGACATTTTGCAGTTGCGGTTTTGCTTGCGCATGTTCGGCGCAAGCTTCTCAATACCATGATGCCATCCTGCCTCTCCCCTTGTGAACAACAGAGGATATGCAAGTGAGTCATAGCAAGCGTGGTTATGGCATATTTTGTGCGGCACAGTATTCTCGGAGTATATCTGGATGTGGCACTGAGGATTCAAAGATGTCTCATCTCCAATACAGATAATCCCTGCAACATCACTGCATGTAGGTTCGTTGAACACTCTTTGATCAAGTTTAGGATTAGCTACTAAGTATAGTTGGTAGTTCTCGACAGATTGTAGATCCTTTAGTTGTCGTAGAAACACAACGTAAGGATTGCGAGAAAGAATATCCATCAGCCTGATCATGATATCTCTGAGAAACGCTCGTAAACCTTCAAACGCGTCGTCAAGCTCGGCTGAGGATCGTAGAAGTAAAAGTCGAATACCGATGGCGATTGACTCCATGTTTTGAGAGGATTAAGAAAATGGTGGATCTTACCTTGCACCTTGAAAATATAAATACCTTGATGATTTTTAGAAGCTCGTTATCCTTTCGGTGAAAAAGTAGTGAAAGCCAGTTTGTTATTATGCGTTCGGACGTATTTTTGGAAATCTATAGACTCGGATCGGTCCGGTGAATAAGTTAGACAAAATCGAGGCATCTCGGCCGTTGCTAGGTGATTTCTCTTCGCAATGTGCAGAAAGAAGGTGGCTCGTGAAAGAAACGAAAAGCACTACAGTACTCACAGGGAGCTGCTTCAGGCAATATCGTGCTTTGCTCGTCAGAGATGACAGATACAGCCGTGTCGCGTAGCAAATTAGCACGCATCTCAGCTCGTGCATTCACAGTAGGATATGAACGAGGGTTAACATATGCTTTACGAGATTGAATGTCACGAGCCGAACAACTGGCAGTACTGAAAGATGTGTTCTGGATGTTGACATTGGAAATGCGAGGAAGCGACAAGATGTACCTGCATCCGAAGAAGCACTTGCATTCTTGCGGGCTGCATACTGAGCTCGACGGCGTTGAAGGAAAGAATCTTTGTCAGCTTCGCTCATCGCAGCGTAAGACCTTCGTCTCTTCTCATTGATCATCGTACGTCTCTCACTATCCATCTATTAGGAATATAAATTAATACCTACACTGGAACAGAGATCCAGGGCAACAGAATTTCTAAGAAGATTAGTCGTAAGATATTCCGAGGAAGGTGGAAAAGAATATCGGACCAGTGAGATAATGTGCATATGAACGACGTGTTGAGAAAATCAGAATACGAATAGCTGAACGTTCTTTGAACGAATCATACGGTTTACTCAGACATACGGAATTCCCCCTCCGAGAACCATATATGAAGCTTTCATCTCATACAGTTGAAGCGAAAACACCGAAGTCGTAATTGCAACGGATATCGAATAAAAGTTTGAAACCTTTTTATTTTAAACCAAAGATTCAATACTTTCTGACTTTAGTAAATAAGGAAAATCCGAAAGCTCTTTGTTGTTTCCTAAACATTGTAGTTGCATAAAACGAATGACCTACTAAGCAACAGCAACTAAAAATTCCAGTATTACAACTTAAACACCTAGTACAAGGAGTGCCCTTTCAGAACATTTTCTTCCATGTACAGGTAAACACTTAATCATACATGCTGTTTCTTCTACAAATTGAGGGAACCAAAGAAAAAGGCACAACAACAACAAATGTGCCATGTATAACATGCACAACTATTTCATTTTAAAGGAGAGATCTGAATGAAATCTTTTGACAGTCACAATCTCAAGCACCACCTAGCTGAGTTCCTTATTTTATAGAGAACATTAAACCAATAGATGTATTCAACATTTCAACAGTAGAAAGAACATCGTAAAACAAAACCAGAACAAAACTTCATAGATTCAACACTGAATACACCCGAAATCGAAGTATTGAAGCTCAGAATACCAGAGAAGCATAAATGCACAGCACAATCAATGAGCATATATCGATAACTAAATCAAATGAACCCATAAATCAGAATTCTATGCAAACCAAAAGATAACACAATGGATCGATAGTAGAAAGCTAACTGATTGGAGCGTCGGATAAAATACCGTTAAATGAGCAAACAAGCCGCAAAAAATCCACCATAAAGATAAATCGGCAGCCGATTTACAACGCGTCCTCGATAATGAGAGAGCAAAGCTACCTCAGAACGAACGGAGAGCGATTCAATTGCAGGAAGAAAATAAAGAGAAGGACTGACCTGAGGAAAAGGCGGATTGATAAGCTTCTAAGAACTTGAATAATTGCACAGGCATTTGCAATAGTCCTCCACCAACGCATATGGTATGCTGAAAGCGGTGCTGCTGAAAGCGGTGCTGCAGAAAGCGAGGTGGCATCATAAGTTTGGATGTTGAAGGCGGTGGTGGGAAGGTAGGTATCCGATCTGTAGATTGAGGGAGGGGGGGAGGTGGAGAGGGGGAAGAGGGAGAGTAATAGTGGGGTTCATAAACGAGAAATGAGAATAAATATTAAGGTAACAGATAATTGTGGGTTTCAATAAACGACAATTTCGTCGTCGAATGATTCGTATATATAAGTACCTAAAAGGTAAGATATACTATACTATACTATTGCCGCATTCTTCTATTTTTTTTTTGTTGCCCTTTAAGGTTTAATATTATACATTATAATATAATCTAGATAAAATATATAATATTAAATACTTGAAGCAATTCGGTCGACATAATCAAATGATGCATGGGCTTGGCTCGTAGAAGTGGCTCGGCTCGAAATCTTTCACCGGAAATCATTATAGCACATCTCAATAATTGATGTCCTGAAATAACACACAAACAAATCAACACGCGTAATTCCGTAGGGCACAAAGTACCCGTGTGTGCTATAAATGTCTACATTTTATCGATAAAAACGATATTTTCAATTAAGTGCAATGTGGAACCGTAAGTGATAAAGGAGCATTAAATCGCATCTAAATGCACCCGAAACATGCCAATAACGTAATAAACGGGGTTAAACTACACACCAAAGTGCAGTAAAGTTGACTCCCATCAACCACTCCCCACTTAGCCTTTGCTCGTCCTCGAGTAAATTAGGCGCTCTAAAATAGATCATGGATCAACTTTACGAAACATGCCTACCGTTCACGACATCGGGACAAATAAACAGTCGATACTGAATGTAATACATCTTGACTCTATCCTACCACGAAAACGAAATGTGTGTGTAATGAATCGCTTCTTCCGGGGTCTAGCGGTGTAAGAAGTCGTAGGCCCAATTATGACATCTCATATGACCTCCACATCAAGACCTTTAGTGCCATATAAGTCAGCAGCTAAAAACAAGGAACGCACTTCGTCATCGCAACGAAGAAAACACTTGAGGCAACAAAACATACATATGTAACGAGTAGTACAACCTTCCACCGATTTGAAATCTTCTCATGAGTTGACTTTAACGTAACGGTAACAACACATGTCTCTTAAAAATCACATACAGGAAATTAATGAAGGTAACTAAACAATTTTTAATAATTGTAAGTACACCATCTAGATTGGATATAATATACAACCACTATGTCACTAAATACTAGACATATTATCAGCAACACATTTAGTACAAGTCAATGTCTACTGCATAGCGTCTCTACATTGTATGTGTTACTGCATCTGTTATTACTACATGTACACACTTGTGAACTTCTGTAATTGCATCATAGACGGTGCTTAATTACTACATTTTACTACATCTGTACTTAATACCCTGATGTTATCGCATCTTGGCATGTGAATGGGGTGAAATTGTGTGATATTAGATCACATGTGAGTGTTACTGTATATGTCATCTCACACATTTACCATTTGTTACCGTAGCATACAAAGTTAAATGAGTGCAAATGTCAAATAAGATGTCACTGCAACAATACAAATACAGAATAAAGTGACTACAATTTATCTTGCACATTCAGGGAAAAAAATCATAAGTGCATATACATATTAAAAAGACATTTCGAGGTCACATACGCAGGTACATGCGAACATAACTATCTCTGTATATTGTTAGCCTAGAAAAAGTTACAAACTACACTAACATACAAACACAAAAATGGAAAGTTTCCAGTAGTACCGATAAGCTAATGTCACCCTAGTGCTAAACCCTCTATAAAATCTTTAATCTTCGCTCCTCGAAGATAATACGTTGCAACAAATCACATGAATGAGGAGCATTGCTCACCAGTTCGGCAACTGAGAAGTTAAACTTTTAACCAAAGGATGGTATTCAATGTGCAAAAGTTTCTTGGCTTTCTCCGAACCAGGCTCATCAAGCCATTCACCATATAGTCTTTTTATGGTTTGATTTTCAGATGGATCACTCACCAACACCTAATCAAGGTTTTACAATAACAATAACGAAGGTATCCTTCCTTTCATGTAATGTGCTATGATGTCAAAGGGCAGAGGAGGATGCCTTATACTTACTTCTAGACCCACTTTCTTGAAGTCGGAATTTCTTATTGTCTTTAAATCAAGAGGACCAACGATATATTTATTAAAAAGCACTTTGGCAGCATAACGAAATATGGTATTTGCCTATCCTCCAGAACTGCCTTGTATACCAAAGAGGTGACCAACTTCATCAATATTTGTCAACCTATACAAAACGAAACAACTAAGATCATTTACAAGGAGATAAAGAAAATGGACCAGGACAAAAGTTTTTCTTACAGTTTGTCCAAAGAAGACTCCTCCAAGGTTGTAAAGTCGACTTCTTTAAATATGTCGTCCAAGCAAGCATGCTTGAACCGGTCTTAATCAAATAAACCTCTAACAATACAACATGTTATTACGGATCGATCAAGAAGTGATGAAGATTGTGAGTAAAGATATATAAGATAAACAAGCAAACAAACACATAAACAAGAAGAACACGGATTTAACGTGGTTTCCGGCAATGTGCCGACTACTCCACTGACAAACGAGGATATTTTATTATCTCCAGAAAGTTACAATTAATGCAGATGGTATTTATAGCCTTGGGAATCCAACCTTAACCGACTTAACAGCTAACCTAGTAAATGACTGAAATACCCCAGAAGTAACTCGAACAAACATGCAGCAGACGTGTTCTACAAGTCTGCTGAGCATCAGTAGACTTGTCTTCAATAGACTCGCCATCAGCAGGTTGATCAACCCTGCTGATCTTGCCACCAGCTGAACACCAGATTTCAGCAGATGCTTCATTCATTGCTGACCAGAACATGTTTCCATACCAGACATTAGTAGCATAAGTTTAAGTCACCATTACAAATCTTCTCCTTGACTCCAACTTCATGCAAATTGACCATATGCACAACCAAGTGCCAGATTTCCTCTTTGTCTTCAGATTTGAATATCTCAATAGACCCCCAACATCAGCTGAGTATTCCCTGATTCAGATTAACAACTTTGGATATTCAGCAAATCCAGACACAACTGAAACTCGCCCCTTGGAACCAGTTTAGTGAACATATCAGCAGGATTCACATCAGTGCTGATCTTCTCCACTTTAGCCCTGCTCTCATTTCTCAGAAAATGGTACCTAACATCAATGTGCTTGGTTCTCTCATGATGAACCTGATCCTTAGCCAAACATATTGCACTAAAACTGTCACAATACACCTTGGCTTGATCTTGATGCAGACTGAGATCATTAACTAGCCCCTTTAACCAGATTGCTTCCTGTGTTGCTTCTGTTAGTGCCATGTATTCTGCTTCAGTAGTAGATATTGCTACTGTACCCTGTAAAGTTGCCTTCCAACTTACCACAGAACCACCCAAAGTAAACACATACCTAGTCATAGATCTCCTACTGTCCACATCAGCAGCATAATCAGAATCACAGTACCCCGTGACAAAACATTGAGTGCCACCTCCATAAATGAGTCCAATATCTGATGTACCCCTAAGGCACCTGAATATCCTCTTTACTGCTTTCCAGTGTTCCTTTCCAGGTTGAGCCATAAACCTGCTGAAATCCACTTCGTTTGCTAAAAGGAATGCCGCATGCTTATATTTGGTATTATCCATAGAAGTACAACAACGATATACGTCCCATCAAACTAGACGATGAGTATGTTATGTATACGAAGTTTGATGCTGGAATGTGGCATGTGAGAAGGGCTTTGTTAAAGCATTTGCAAGTTGATCCGCACTGGACACGTGAGGAACATTAAGCAAGTCATGCTAGACTCAATCCTAAATGAAGTGATTGTCAATCGCTATGTGTTTCATACGATAGTGGAAAACTGGATTGGCAAAAAGCTGAGTAAACTAGTTGAAGAATAGTCATCTTTATTACTGCACCAATCTGCATTAGAATATGCATGTAAACTAAGATAAGGACTGTGAAAGAATTGCAAACCCTCATTAGTTGTGCCAACAAGATAGCGTAATAGTCGTTTCAAAAGACTCCAATGATGCTCGTACAACATATATTGAGACAATTTATTAAGAACGGAAGAAATATCGGGTCGGGTAAATAGAAAGTATCGAGGACTCTCTAATATTTGTCGAAATTGTGTAGGATCTGAATAAGGTGGAGCAATTGCACCATGAGCAATTATGTATGACAGCACACCAAGATATTTGATGGAGAAACGCTGGCACGCTGCCCTTACATGTGAATAAAATGGTGATACAATCATCATCATTTCATGCAACAATTAAATTATAGGTTTACACCCAAAAAGAATTGTAATATGATCATGTGTATAAATAAACAACGAGGAGTCGGAGGAGGTGGAGATTTTAAATCAAACATCTTGAACTAAAGTCTTTAACTCGTGCTACCAAGCCCACGGTTCTTGCTTTAAATAGCCTCCTTATGCAATTGACAAACATGCGTGGGATGGTCTTATCTTCAAATACCGGTGGTTGAGCCATGTAAACTTGTTTCGAAAGCATGCCTTGTCAAAAGGCACTATTAACATCGAGTTCCAGAAGAGACTAGTGATAAGTAAATGCAAGGCTATAACAAGAAGAATGGTAGTAGGTATAATAATCGGACTAAAATTTCAAAATATAATCAGTGCATTTCCAAGAAAACCCTTTGGCAACCAATCGAGCCATTAGCTTTACACTTAATCCGTTAAGATTCGGATCGTAAGGTACCAACTTTCATGTACCATTTCTAACTAACACATCAAACTGGCAATATGAACTTTGTTGAGCTTGGTTAACCGTGGTTGGCTCAATATACGAAAATTTAGAATCCACGTGGGCATGAAGATTAAATGGATGGCCAAAAAGTGATGTTGAGCAAGATGATGAAGAATGTCGGAAAACGGATGACCGCAACAATGATGCCACGTCATAGAACTTGTCTTATTTGGGGAAACTTCAAGCAACAGAGCATAAGACCAAGTGTACATGCTTTTTTAAGCTTGACCTTGGTGAAAGACATTATCCTCTCCCATATAAGCTTGACCAAGTGTATAAATTTTCATGCAATTCTTCAAACGAAATAAGCTTATATAACAACCCATACTAGTCCCATATACCCATCATTAAGATATGCCAATATATGATCGATTAAATCTTCTGCATCGAAGTGGAGCACCCAATGCAATGAGGATAATCCATCCACATTCGTTTTTGTCGAATCAATGAACATAATTAAGCAGGTACTTGATTTGATTAATCCGACCTCTAGAGGGTTTAGCAAGAGTGTTCAATATAATACTATATGCATCCATAGAAGTTGATGCAATTGTTGTATCAATGTCCATGATGGTTTAAGTACATTTGTGTATTGCACTACATCCATCTCGGTTTGACTGTTTCATAATACATTATACATTTAACATATAAACAATTATACGTGTTTTATACGAGTTTTCACAACCTACATTGTATATGTAAGGCATGAAAACAATCCTGACATCATTATACACAATATCTAATATAAGTCTTTATGCAATTATATGTTACATTATATATATGTGATACCCTAATGTCAATGAAGTCTTATAGACTTGCATTTCTGGACACAGTTTCATGTTTAAATTTCGGATATACATCATACAAGACTTGCCCATTGATGAACAAGACATAAAAAAGCAATGTACTCAAGTGATTTAAATATGATTATTGTAAAGACTGTTTTATTATTATTATTCATTAATGATGTAATAGCTGGATTATTGAGAAAGGAAACAATGGTGACGTTAGATTCGAGTTGTGATGTTTTAGTTTCCGCATTTAATGTTGGATATGTAATGGTTAGAAAGACTTCAGAATAATCAAATTCTAAATTATACCGGATCAGAATAGTGTGTGCGGCGTGAAAAGAAAAAAAAAATTAGCAAAAGGAGCAAACCGAACTAGGGGTGCACATGGTCCGGTTTTTTGGCTTTTAACAATTTTTAAAACCAAACCATTTTTTACGGTTTCAAAATTTACAAACCAAAACCAAACCATAGCTAGGTAAAACCATTTTATCCGTTTCGATTTGGATCGACTTGGTTGCGGTTTTTTCCGGTTTTTAGTACTCTTTTTTTTTTACACAAATAATTCACTGAAAGAGCATTATCACGGTTCAGGGAATTCATTTCATTATTCATACAACAATCATACAATATTCTCATTCTCCATCTACCATACATCATAACTCGAATGTCATTGAGTCCTTTCTCTCTCTCCCTCTCTCCCTCTCTCTCTATATATATATATGCGCGTGTGTGTACACACAACATTATATAATCATATTTTCCAATTAAGATGATCATATTAAATCATGTAAACTGTTTTATTTTAAATTTGAAGAAAAACCCGATGAACTAAATCAACCCAAAACCCAAATTCACTAAACCCAAATTTTTGGGTTGGGTTTGGCCAACCAAAACATTTTGGGTTGGTTTGGTTTTTTTTTATTTTTTTCCCGGGTTGACCCAACCCAATATATATCTTATATTATATTTTCAAGAGAAAAACTGTCAAATTGACCCTTTTTGTGCAATTGACCCGTATTTTGACCCGTTTCAAACGTAGAAATCCGCAAACGAAGTTCTCTCCTTCCTTCCACGATTTCCTCCCACAAAAACCTCCCCATGATCTGCTTCCCTAACCTCCAACTCCTTTCCTAACACGATCAGAACCCGTCAAATGGCATCTCCCATTTATCTCACCATCTCACATTTTCTGCTCCACCTCTCGCACACACCCACCATTATGTAATCCTATAAACGGCGGCTGACATGGAGAGGTTTCGAGAAAACCCTCAGTTTTCATAGGCGACGTCCAATTCATGCTCTCAGTTTACCGATTTGAATCGGAATTGCTTTGTCGTCGCCTTCGCTGCTATCAAATGCATCTGCCCTCTTTATTCTACGAATTCATCGGAAAACCCTCAATTTTCTTAGCCGGCGTCCAATTCATGCTCTCAGTTTACCGATTTGAATCGGAATTGCTTTGTCGTGGCTTCGCTGCTATCAAATGCATCTGCCCCCTTTATTCTACGAATTCATTGGTTGCAAGGTTTTTGGTATAAGCATCTGCCCCCTTTAGGTGCTTGGTTTTTCATTTCTTGCACTACAATGATACCTGGTTTTTGGTTCCTGCTCATCGTGAAATGTAAAATTTTACTTTATTTTATCATATTTTATTTTTTTGGACTCCTTATTAACATTATGTGCTTGGTCATTAAACTGTGATGATGTTTGTTGTTGCTTCCTCACTCAAGCTTCTGACGAGGAAATTGCTCAATTTTATTAGTTGCTTTCTCACTTGCTCAATTTTTACCCATTCTAATTAATGGTTAATTTGCAGATTCAATAGAAAGAGAAATCCTGTGCATTCTGAAGTGAACTATTGAAAAGTTTGTTACTTTGTTGAAGACATGTCATGACTTATTTCTAATCCCTGTCTTCTTCTTTTTTTCTTCGCCCTTAAATCTTTCTAAATTATGTACTCGATTCTTATGTACCGCAGATAATCTTATAGAACTCCAACGCATCACTAATGCCGAGTACGATCATTTAACATTTTCAAATCTCAACATATCTTTCTATGGAAATGGAAGCCTTTGATGCATCTATATTCGAGGATGTGTTCAAAGTAATCCCATTACCCTTAAAAACAAAAAAAGTACTCTAATGAAACATGTTGTATTACTAGAAAAAAATTTGTATTAAACTTGAGCCAAACGGCTGTTGTGCTAAACCATATTGTTTATTTTGTTTCGTCTTTCAACAGTTTTATTTTATTAATTCTTTTTGGATTTGGTATAGCGATCATGAAGACATGAACAACTTTTGGTTTATTGAGAAATATACTTTTCCATTCTTAGTGTTTGTATTGTTTGCAGAGATGGAGATATTCATTCATGCGGAAAATTTGTCCTTTGGATGACCGGAAAGGTTAATGAGTTTACAGAATGATCTTCTGAACATTTCATCTTCAATTAGCAATGCTTCGCTTTTTAGTTACCTGATGTCACTTCTATATAATATTGCTTGAGAAAAAAACAGGGGTTGGCTGCGCTTCTAGATCCACAACACCCCGTCAGACTATGAGTGGTTCCATTTACTCGGGTAGATATAATAATCAGTCGCCTGTTGGTTTTCCGACAGCCGATGAGCTGCTGGCCGAACCAGTGGACTCTTCCAAAGCTGGAGAGAGTATTTCTGTGATGACTCGATTTAGACCGATGAGGTAAAATAAATGTTAGATCTACTTTATTTGGTCCGGCAATTATTTTCTGTGACAAAGTTGAATTTCTTTTACTTAGGTTTGGTATTTTATTTTTAATTATTATTTGGACTATGCAGATTCAAATTTCAATCATTGTACTTGGTTGTCGCAGTGAACATGAATATCAGAGAGGTGATGAGATTCCTTGGTACGCCGATTGAGATGTTCAAAATGAGTTCAATCCTGCAACTGCTTATGACTTTCGTAATTCTCTGCCATCCGTTAAGATTTTTCATCATTGATTGTCCACTGCTTACTAGCCTGCCATCTCTGAGCCGCAAGTTTTGTTATCCTGCTTCGCCTTCACATTATAGATAGAGTATTTGGACCTAAGACGGGTTATGAAATTGGTCATGGAAAATGAGAGGATGTTTTCAGGATTTGCAACTACATGGTAATTTTTGCTTCATATTTGAGATATGCTTTCTTTCTTATCTTTTAGTGTTGCTCATTGTTTGGTGGACATGGATTATGATAAGTTGATCAATTGTTTAGCATGGTTCTGGTGTGCTCTGCCATTGATCCTTCTTAATTTGAGTAGCTTTTTGGTTGCTCCGATTGCTGCTTCACTTCAATCATTTGAGTTGTTATCACTTTGTTCCACCATGTTAAGGTGATTTGGAGGTTGACAAAGGAGGAGTGATCATCTCGAGGATTTGGTTACTGTTTACTTTATCCCTCTTCAAATTTTGACCGTTTTTTATATGCTTACTTATAACTATTATTATGTTGATGTCTAAGAAGATATTACTAATGATTGATATATTTTGGTTGAAGGTGCCCTTTAAGACAACTGAGTGGGATGCTTCTGAGTTTTTCTCACAAGTAAAAAGTTGTATCTACATTTTCTCTGCATCCGTTGACACTGAAACGTTTATAATTTCATTGTATTAACAATTTAATTGTTGCAAGTCTCAGGCTGTTATTTTTTCTTTTTCAACAAAAGGTTTCAAAATTATCTGTTGTCTTTCATGGTGTTTAGTTTGTATCTTCATTTATTTTCTTTTGTTTTTTGTTCGGGCCATTTTACTAACACTCTAGATGTTTGAGTACTTGATCAACGTCAAACTTACTTTTTTCATTTACAGAACCTATTTGTTCATTTTCCGTGAAATGGTTAGTGTTCGTACAGGTTCTTATCCGTGATATGGTTAGTGTTCGTGCATGTTCTAGAGGATTTGATGGCATTTCTACTTTAGAGGACGGTGCTCAATATTTGCCTATGTCTAATATTGAAGGTTTTTGATCATCTAAGGTATGTCATCCACTTTATTTGGTGAATTTTGACTACATTAATATGTGCCAACATATTTTTGACCTGGTCTTCCTTTTGAGGAAATCATGAGATGGATATGGTATTGTATTTCATCAATGGTTGGTTTATGGCTCCCTCTTGCTTTCATGGGTAAGAACATTGTTATGTCAAAGCACAGATCACTCTCAGAATTCCTTGGTTGCAAAGTTTTTGGTATAAGCATCAGCTGTCGGTTTTTTTTAAGATAAATTCCTTATGTGCTTGGTTTTCCATTTCTTCCTCTACAAAGATACTTGGTATTTGGTTTTTGGGATTCGTGACATGTAAGTTTTTCATTTATTTTCTCCTATTCTATTTTTTTGGTTTTACAAGTGTACTTATAAGCTTATTTTGAAAACTTATTTGCAGATTATCGAAACATAAACCTTGACATATGATGCTCTTTCAACTTATCCCCATTATGTCATTTGGTACCTTCCCTTTTATTGATTGAGTACTTCTGTCTTCATCAAATGTCAAGGTAATGGATGCAAATGGAATGAAGTCATTAGCATTGTTTCCAGTGAAATTTCAGAAGAGCGTTTGGATTAAACGAGGTAAGATTTTCAGAAACGAGGTAAGATTTTCAGAATTTAATTGATGTTTTAAAAATCTTCAAATTAATTTTATAACTTCCTATGAAGAAGCGGTGTTTCTCAATATATTTTGCTTTGACACCTGATTGGCAGGAAACTTTGTGGTGGTTGATGGAAGTAGAATCAGCAAAGTTTGGTAGGAAAGTGAGTTGTATTGTTTTACAGGTGCTCTTTTATGAACAAGTTCGTGTGCTTCAAAAATCTCACGAGTGGTTCGTACCCAAAATTATTTCACTTTTTTCAAAATTTCCGGGCTCCTTACTAACATTCTGTGTTTGATTATTAAAGTGTGATATGATCTTTGTTGTTGCTTCCTCACTCAAGCTTTAGACGAGGAAATTGATCAATTTTGTTGGTTGCTTTGTCACTTGCTCAATTTTGACCCATTCTAATTAATGGTTAATTTGCAGATTGAATGGAAAGAGAAATCATGCCAACTAAAATCTGCCGTTGTATGCAGTACATTGGTCATAGGTTTCCAGGGAAGTGGCTCGGGATATCTTTGACGATGTTCAGCACTTGCGTCAATAATAAAGAGGGTATGGTGTGAGAACAAAATACGTTGTGTCCACATTGTACTCGCGATTTGTTCTCCACTTTGCTACGGTACAATGGAATTGTATTTACAAAATTGTGGATATTTCTGTATTGCAGGTGTGACGAAGCACGATTAAGTATGAAAAAATAAAGAGCTTGACTACTTGGAAGCTTATGGCCGAAATATTTGATTCACTACTTTGAATTAAATGTAGTGATTATTTATACACGCATCATCTCTCTTTTTAAATGTAAGTCACTATGATTTCAACTTGCAACAATGCATTTTTGTAGAACACGTGTAGTCATTTTTCATTTGGTACTCATTATGAAATTTTATAGATGTATACACCCTGATAGATACATACACAGTTCTACATACACAGATCGACTTTTTAAATATAACGTTCTCCGTGCATCGCACGGGTTTCCTACTAGTATATATATATATAGGCATGCATTCCGTCCAAAGTAAAATGTTGTTATCATATTGCTGATACCACTTCATTTTCAGTTTCGGTCAAAAAAAATTTGACCTTTCTTCGAAAAAAAGAATCCGCGTATGTATTTTCATGTATAATTATTGGTCTTTAATTATTATCTTTATATGTCGTTGGTTTATTATATGTTGTTGGACTCTTAATTTTCAAATTTTAACGTTTTCTTTCTTAAAAAAGTGGTTTCTGTAACGATTATTGTTATGAACACATGACATGGAACTCGAATTTGGATATATACATGTGTGTGAATTTTATAGCATAAAAGTTTTGTTATAGATGCATGATTTATGGATGAAAACCTGAAACCTAACCCGAAACCAACCCGGACCAACTCATTGGGTTTTATAGTCATTTGGTTTGGTTTGGGTTAGTTTTTTCTTGAACCAACCCGACTTATACTATGTAAAAATCCAACTCAAGTCGACCCAACCCAAGCTCAGCCCTATTTATTTCATCTTGTCATACGTCCTATTAGGATGGACATCAAACTACGTGTGTTAGATAGTCGATTGAAGTATTAATAGATCATGGATTGAGATATTAGTTATTCACATGTAATGATAATTGATGGAGACCGACGAAAAGTCAGTTTAATGTAGTGATCAGTTCTCACAATGTAATGACAAAAAGTCGATTTTACTTATAGTGCATGCATACGTAGAGAGTGCAGAGTGGATTGGCGTGGTGCAAATAAATAAACGCTTAATTAATAGTGTCGATATTCACACACACACACACACACACATATATATATATATATATATATATATATATATATATATATATATATATCCGGTTCAGGTTTGGTCCGGTTTTCATCTTAGAAAACCAAAACCAAATTGTTTTTCACGACTTGATTTTTTACAATACAAAAACCAACCAAAAAACCATGATTTACGTATTTTCACTTTGGACCCATTTGGTTCGGTCGGTTGGTTTGGTTTCCGGTTTTTTTGTTCACCCTTAAACCGAACCACTCCAACCCCTCCCGTATTCGAGTCTATCGAATTTCATCATCAATTTTTGTTCGCCGGAGCGTTGAGCTATCTCCTCACGTTCGGCTAACTGTTTCTATCCCCTGTTATTTTTTATCTCCTAATTTGCTTGCTGTAGTAGTTCAAGAGAACTTGACTATAGAAGATATCAGCACAGCCATTTTTTTGTGGGGGGTAAAACTAGGAGCACAGCCATGGCGACCATAGTAGCTCACTCTACCGCTTCCACTGGCACCTCTCTTCTATTTCTTCACAGAAATTGCCTGAAGGCCTTTTATCATTCCACACCTTTCTTCTTTTCTTCTCCCCGTTCTCTCCAGACTCTTCGCCATAAGTCGACGCCAACTGTGGCCTCAGTTCTCGAACTTGGAGGTGTAAAAGTCGCCAAAGATGGTAAGGAAAACAAATTCCATCATATTTCATTTTGTATCATATGGGTCTACCAAAGTTTGTATCTTTTTCTCGTTGGATTACTATCCGTGATAGCTTTTCCCCAGTTTCACCCTCTGTGATTGGCTTTTTCCTGCTCAAGTTCTCCATGGAGTTTTTTGAATTTTCAGTTTTTTTTCTCTTTATGATTGTTTCTTTTGGCAGCACTGTCTCGTCTGTTTTTCTTCATACACGACTTGCCATTATAATTCTGGGTTGAATCGCTATTTGTAATGGTGATGCCATAAATAAAGATTATGGTGGAGGTGTATTATTATCTGTTTCTGTGATGGCTTACAATGGGTACATTTTCTTATTGATTGCTATGAGCGTATGAATCCCCCAAAAGTATAAGATAGAGTAAATAACGCTAGATATGATTGAATGTGCAGAAATTGTCAGGGATGACCCTACAAACAACGTTCCTGATACAATATTCTCTAAACTTGGAATGCAGCTTCATAGGAGAGATCAGCACCCCCTTGGCATCCTTAGAAATACAATCTACGACTACTTTGATAGCAACTATTCGGGTAAATTTGCCAAGTTTGATGACCTGTGCCCGATAGTTTCGGTTAAAGCGGTATGGTTACTTCGGATTATCTCTCTTCCTAATTTCTTTTTTCCTGATGTCATATGAACATCCTCTCATGCCCCATTGTTTACGTTGTAGCTTTATACTGATTTTTCATTCGTGACAGGTTTTTTGGTTAGTTTTTCTTGAAAATTTAACTCCTTTACTCTACATAAACATATTTATTTTGTTTATTGTCTACATGGTCAAACCAGCATTGCATTGAACTGAATCTGACTTGTTGTTTAGCTGTTATGCAGATTTAATGTTGATTGGTATTCATGCTAATACCATAGGATTATAGTTGCATAACATGGCGTGCTCTTGTTTGTGCCTGACATGGGTTTCAATAAGAAAGTAGCTCTTGCAAAGCTACCCTGTTTAATTAAAGAACTTTGGATTGATCTTTTTTGTTATATAAATCTATTTTTAGAAGTAGGCGCACCCCAAGCGATTCGACTTGGCTCTAGGCGATCTCAGCTAGGCGACCTGGGTGCTGGGCGATTTTCTGGGTGTTCCTGGGCGCTCCTGGGCGCTCCTAGGCCCTTCTAGGCGCTCCTGGGCGACCTGTGCGCCGCCTAGGCGACCCTAGGATATTAGGGTTCCATCTAGGAAAAAGCTTTGTAAACTAGAATTCTTCGGATCAAGTCATCCAAAGTAAAGATATTACACTCTAGAGTTTTCCCCCAAACTGTAAAAAGCTATTACTTTGAATGTTGGAACTCAAGAGACTTGTACTCAGTTAGTGTAAGGCGCCTAAAACCCCTTAAAACCCTAGAACCGCCTGGGCGCCGCCTAGGCGCCCCTGCAGCGTACCGACCTCGCCTAGTGATTTTTAGAACACTGTTTTGAGGATAATGAAACCGTTACCGAGTCTTGATGGACCATGTTAACAATGTTAACGCTACTGTAAAGAAACTGGGGTGAGGAGATAAAAACATCGTTGCATGGAGATATCTACTGGCAGGTTATTCTGTTCAGATAAAAATAGTTACAATCACAATGCCCAATGGATTTTACTTTCTCTTTTTCGGTCTTGGATAGTTTACATGCATATGCTTATTGACTTTTGCTAATGAGACGTATGTTTTCTGCGGTGCAAATGATTCTAGATCTCCTAAAACCTTTCCCTTTTCTACTCTTCATGATTTTATTTTATTTTTGTCATGAAAAATTCTATAAATGAGTCTGCTTTATCAATTATCATTATCGCCTTCTAAGTCAAGTGTATGGATTGAATACCAACAAATTTTTCCTATGTTGATGAAGAGTGAAGGTTGGCTGGAAATGAAGTGTATTCTTTGTTTTATTAGCAGTTGGGTTGTAACATACTCTCTCTATGCTATATCCCCCCACACACACACACACACATACACACCCAAAAAAAGAGAGAAAGAAAAAGAAATGCATATGTATGTGTGTATACACGAGATAATTGTACACTGGGAAGGTACATAACTACATATTGATTCATAAGCAAGGCTCGTGGGTGGCTTTAGAGTAGTTAATATAATGGTTGGAGAAAAAGGCGTATCAGCTTCTGCATAAATATTCTGGAGGTGTTCCTTCAAGTTTTCAGCAGATCCTTCAATCAAGTTCATCACTTCAGCCAATTGTTGTTTTCCTTAGTTCCTTTTGTAGGAATTGTGGACAAATTCCCCGTGTCATCTATCTCTCGTCCTTCCTCCCCGTTTATCACTAAATCTTGTATCCTATATATACTGAGTGGCGTTAATATATTGATTCAAGTTTCACTCTGTGGCACTTAACAGTTTTACTTATCTGTGCTCTTAAAAAGGTCTCGCGTTGTGGACTCAAATTCTTGATCATGTTTCCTCTATCTGTAATGTTTCTTCATCTTATTTCATCCTTGCAGAACTTTGATGACGTCTTAGTTCCTGCTGATCATGTTAGCAGGAGTTATAACGATACATATTACGTAGATTCTCAAACTGTATTGAGGTGCCATACGAGTGCCCATCAGGCTGAACTACTCAGAGAGGGGCACACTAATTTCCTTGTTACAGGAGATGTTTACCGTAGAGACTCTATCGACTCTACTCACTACCCTGTGTTCCATCAGGTTTCAACATTCTCCTGTTTCAATCTAGTTATGTTTTACTATTAATTTCTTATCTTTACTGTTGTTTGTTTTGCACTGTACAGATGGAAGGAGTTCGGGTTTTTAATTCAGATGATTGGCAGGGAAACGATGCTGTGACATATGCTGCGCAAGATCTGAAAAAATGCCTCGAGGGCTTGGCATCTCACTTATTTGGTAAGTGTTGTATTGCTGCATCTTGAAACTTAGGCCGATTCTCAGTCTAAAATGGAACAGAGAATAAGAAACAATTCTTGTAATATTAAAAAAAAATACAATAAAATAAATTAGAAAGGCTAACATTCCCAAAATTGCTTGGGGAAAAGTGCACACACCTTTCATATAAAAGAGAGTCCTTTATTGTTTATACAATGTGTTCAGACGGCGTATTTTACAGTAATGGTTAAAAAACTACAATTTAACAGGTGCTGTTGAAATGCGGTGGGTCGACACTTACTTTCCTTTCACGAATCCATCATTTGAGCTGGAGATATACTTTCAGGTATATAACAACTGTCAGGGATTTATACTAAAAGTCCCGCCTTTATGTGTTGGATTATCATTTATTTGTGAATAGTAAATGTAGTCTGATTAGAACCTTAATGGGTCAATGCGTATGTTGTATTATGAATGTGTGTCCTTTATTCTGAACAGTAGATGATTTGGTGTATAGAATTTGGTTTACAACACTAAATACATAGATCATTATTCTCGGTGAGTTGGCTCTCGTAATTACGTGTATAAAATTATAGAATCAATAGATGAGAATCCACATCCCGATATATAGATTGATGATATCCTATTGAGATATATTACAAGTTTCCATTATGTGAGATAACGTACATAGATAAACAAAGAGTTAATAACGTGGAGCTGGATATATTTTGAGAGGATAAATGTGCAATTATGATTCTTTAGTGGTACGGATAACAATCGTTAGGTAAGAGGTTTATATCGTCATTTAGCAATACTTCATTCCGTTCATTGTGAAATGATGGTGTTTCGTGTCATGAAAGCGTGTTCTTTTCCTTGAGGCTGTACCATTGTCACCATCTGTTTCTTGTGAATTATTAACATAACAGGAAAAGTGGTTGGAAGTTTTGGGATGTGGTGTGATGGAACAGGAAATATTGAAGAGAAGTGGTAGAGGTGATAATGTTGCTTGGGCTTTTGGGCTTGGTTTGGAACGGCTAGCAATGGTTCTCTTTGATATCCCCGACATTCGACTCTTCTGGTGTATGGATGAGCGTTTCACCTCTCAGGTAATTTCTTAAGGAAAACCCGGAAAAAAGAAAAGATTTTTTATTTATTTATTCTTTTTATATATGTTGGTAATCAGCATTGGTTCTATGATAATGTGTGTATTTTTATGTAGTTTAAGAAAGGGCAGCTTGGGGTAAAGTTTAAACCATTTTCAAAGGTATGATTGACTCCAGTTTTCTAAACTTCACCTGATGCTCAATTAAGGCCAGGCCCCGCATAGTTTGTTTGACATCTCTATTATATGCAGTATCCTCCTTGCTACAAAGATATGAGTTTCTGGATAAGTGATTCATTCACTGAAAACAATCTTTGTGAAGTTGTAAGAGGAATCGCCGGGGACCTTGTTGAAGAGGTATGTATGTCTTTTTTGGGATCTTTTTTGACATGGTTTTTATAGCAGAAGACTGAACCTTTTTTCATGTGTATCAATGGCATTTGTGTCAGCCCCAAGATCTCATTGTGAATAGCATAATACTCATTATTTTCATTGTGTGTTGTTGTGTATGGGCCATTTTTGGTAGGTACAATTAATCGACAACTTCACTAACAAGAAAGGAATGACGAGTCACTGCTACAGGATAGCATATCGTTCTATGGAGCGGTCATTGACAGATGAGGAAATTAATGATTTACAGGTGCGTTTTTCCTTCCTCATACCTACTATGAATTTCTTATGTTTCTCTTCATTTTTTTTTTCGTATTTCTGATATTTACTACAAAAATCACGGTGTCATGTTGGTTTGTGCAGTGGAAGGTAAGAGAACAGGTGCAGGACAAGTTAAATGTTGTTCTAAGATGAGTGATTCTTCCTCTTTCATTGATATTTACTTTTTGATACATTTCACAATGTGGATGGAGAGAAATTTGTATTGGTTTTGTGTCCAATAAGAAGAATACAAGGATGGAGAGAAATTTGTTTTTGATTGGGATGGAGTGGAATCAATATTTTCCAAAGGTCAAGTGTTTTTCTCCTTGCCTTTAATTTCAATAAGGATAGGTATACTACTACATCAAAAATGTTTGTATAATATTTAGTACATCTTATTGCTGAGAAAATTGACCCTTTTAAGAAATTGAACTTTCCACACCTCATTTCAAAGGGTTGGGAGGAATTGTCCTTTTAAGAAAGTGAACTTCCTCACGTCATTTCAAATTCAAATGCAAAGTTGTCACTACAAACATTCCTCTCTTTTACCATTAAGCTATACCTTTTAGGGGAAAACCCTGTTTTAATAACAGATGCGAACTCTGTCTTGGCTTAACTACAAAATATGGATTTTGATCGCCCAAAGGCTCGGTTGAGTGGTTACATATCTAAGAGGGATACTACTAAGGATACCAAAGTGAAGTTAACTCCGGCTCAGAAGGCCGCTAGATTCCGAAAGCCAAAGAAAGTTTTTATCTTTAGTTTTATTGGTTCTTCAGTTTATTCACAAAAGTTTTAAACTCGCCATGTGAGTTTTAAAAGCTTTTATGAAATAAAATCAGTTGTCTTAAGAAAAGAAAAAAAACCTGAATTTCGGCTTAAATGGTACATGTGGAGTTTTACTCTTTACTCAGGGTTAAATGTCCGAAGATTTCTACTTGTATGTCTCTAATATCAATCAGTAAAGACTAGTTCCACAGAAAAAAATCAATTTTTTTTTTAAATTCGGTTTGGTTTTAGTTTAGATTATTTTAACAAGTGATGAACACCTATGGTTGTTAGTTGTTAGAAATGAACTAGGAGTTGTGGTAGATATGGGGTAAGTATTTAAAAGATGAAGATATAGGGTACAATAGCGATTAATATGTTATATCAAATGAAAGGATTAACATGTTATATCAAGTGGAAAGATGAGATTGATCCAAACCACTCCTAAACATTGTTACTATAGTATGTGAGAGAGGATGAGTAAAGATCCATCTCAACCATCCATTTGGCAATAACAATAAATCAGTGTGCACCATAATTTTTTCTCATTGAGTAATAACGAATGAAGGGTCTCTAATTAATTGAGTAGTAGTTTCAAAACAAAATGGTCACAGTCAGAGGCGGACGTAGGATCTCGGGTAAGGGACAATTAAATTTTTAAAGGCAAATAAAAAATTAAGGAGGGCAAACGATATGCTTTGTATCTATATTAGTGTAATTTTTCCGAATCAAAAGGGTCAGTTGCTCCTCTTGGTTGTATGTAGCTCCATCACTGGTCACAACAAAATACGCAACATATTCTTGCACCATTGCTCAAATTGAGTGACCTATTAATTCCTACAAGTTCCATTACTATCAATTATGAAAAAGCCTTTCAAAAAGGAAAAAATATATTATGTGACGCTTTATTAGGACTTTTTGTTTATTATCATGTACAAACATATTTTATAACTGTAATTACTTTCCCGTTGGAGTGGGAATCAGATGGATGAACAAAAATTGAAACTTTTTCAAAAAAAAAAAAAAAAAAAAACAAACAAACAAACATTGAAACAAGAAAAGATCCCAGAGGGGACCGGGGACCGGGGGGGTGGGGTGGGGAATTCAAAGACAAGGAGGACCAGTAGTACACAGTACTGTAACTGTAGTATTATTCATTCTAAAAAGAAAGAAAGAAATCACGAGACTGAAAACGACAAAATTGGAATCGACCCACTCACAGTCTCTGTCTACCTTATGAGAAACTTTATGGTGCAACGGTTGTAAGAAGGTTGTATCAAGTGGCATACATTCGAGCCTCTCATTTTTACTCTCTTTCACATAATACACTTTTATCGTGGTGAGAGGTTAGAAATGAATGGTTGTAATGTATGCCACTTTATCTAAACTCTCTTCTAACAGATAGATATAAAATTTGTCTCTACCTTATATCCTTCCTTCCGCCTCTCTCCATATGCGAGTCTCAATTTTTAAGGTGTTTTTTCAGGTCTAAAAGACCGGAATAGTTCACCGGAAATGAGAAACGTAAGGTGTTTCTTGGATCTAAATATACCGGAATAGTTCGTCGGAAATGAGAAATGTGTCCTGAAATACGAACTCTTATATAAGAATCAAAGTCCGATTTTCACTAGAAAGTGCAATGGTCACTATCACTAGGCCAAACCTGATTCATGTTAGTATACATATAAGTACACATAGATATAGATTTATTAGGAAATGGATATACATTAAGTTTAAGTCAAATGTGGCAAGGTTTTAAGTTGCCATATCATTGCTTTTAGCATGATGCGTGGAAGTTGCAGACTACATCTTAAAACCACCTGACGCCTACTGAGCGTAGCGTGTCGTTCCATAATGGATTTTGGTTGTAATACAAGTTATATCTTCCACATAAGTCTTTCACCGGCACAAGATCTCGTGACGCTTATAAAAGCCTTAAAAACCAATGATGCATGATGTATATCGTAAATTCATAACCTTATTTTATCGCCGTTTTCCATTATTTGAACAGTGAAAAAAATTCCTATTTTTGTTGCCTATGTGATCCTGATTGGAATAACGAGGATTTTTCATAGACGGGCTAACACTGGTAAATTCTGAAAACGGATGGTTCGTGAGTAATCACTTTGAACGAACAACTTCATGGATCGATTGATCTTGCCAAATATGTATATTTGAGCATTTCTCACCCATAATTGATATCTTGAAGCACTTAATTAAAAAGTATAACAAAAATATTTGGCAAGGTAATAAGTAATCTCCACATGAATTTAACAACCCCACCCCCTCCCCTCCCCTAACCAAATCATCATTTTCAATTTGAAGTAGTCATTTTACGTGATTACGTTTTTTTCTTCTCATAAGAAACACAAATTTAGGTTGATTATCGACCAAATCCTATTTCGTGTATCCAATTAATAGGAATTTTGATATTTAAAATGAGCCCGGCATGTAGAAAAAAAAAACCACCAATCATTTACCTTGAAATTGATGACTTGATGATCCAATACTTACACTTGGACCACCATTTAATACAAAATAATAATAAAAACAAATAAAAATTTAGTAATTTTTTTTTAAATTCAATCTGGATGTAAAGAATAACATCTTGATTAGAGGAAACTATTGTGTGGTGAGAGAAATGCTGTGACATTTTAAAAGCGCCGATACTTCCATTTGGTGTCGTGTTTTATGTCAATCATATTTCTGGCACGACACACTTTCAGCCTCTGACACGACATGTCTCCAACACTTGCTCGATTGCTATTTTACCTTATTTATTTTTATATCCAATACGATACCAACATATGACGACTCAACACTGACACGCGGACGAAACTGCAATTATATGATCGTTACTATTTTTCTAAAATATGAAAATATCAACACATTGTCTAATCATAAAAGTAGTAAAAATTCAAACATTTTATCATATAAAGTACCTGCTTTTATCGAGATTGTAAGCAGGGATTCATTGTTATCGTACTATATATTTCAGATTAGAAGTCGTGGATATTCATTGTAAATATTGGCTCCAAGTGATGACACTAACGAATAACAATACCCGTAATAGACCTCTGGAACAAAATTAATTAACTATCTTCATACTATACACTCGAACAAGTAAGACAATATTTTATAAGAGGTTCCTTCTCGGGCATGAATTTTTATTTTAACCAAATGAAATTTAAATTTATATTATTTTGTGGCTGGGTTTGGAGTTGTCAAGCGTTCAAATTCGAGACAAACGTGGTTGGGCTTTGAGTTGTCATTCCATTCTATTTTGGACGACATGTGGAAGTTGTAGATTACCTCCTAAAACCACATTCTGACTATCGAGCGTAGCGTGTCATTCAATAATGGATTTTGGTGGCAATACTGTTTGTATTTTCCACGTAAATCTTCAGCTGTGTCAGCATCCGCACGCTATAAAACTCAGGAACCATAATGTTAGGTATGTATATCATACTTTCATAACCTTATTTTATCGTTGTTTTCCATTATTTGAATAGTGAAAAACTTTCCTATTTTTGTTGCATATGTGATCCTGATTGGAATAACGAGGATTCTTCTGCAACTATAGGGGAAATAAACTTGTTTACTCAATCACTACTCTAATGACCATTCTTAATGGACTGACTTGCTCTAGTAAATTCTGAAAGTGCAATGGTCACTATTACTAGGCCAAATCCGATTCATAATGTATACATATATGTACACATAGACAGGGGCGGCTGCACCCTATAAGAATTGGGTCAGCCGACCGGCTAAAAAAAATATTACAGTGGTAAAAAAAATTAGGTACACATAGATATATGAAACTGACACGCTTTTTTTTTTATATATTGATCCGTATTGAACTATAAAATATAGGAGACTAAGTTTAGTTTACAAAATATGATAAATTTCTGACTCCTATCATCAACTTCCTGGAACCGCCTCTGCACATAGATACAGACTTGGGAAATGGATATACATTAAGTTTAAGTCAAATGTGGCAAGGTTTTAAGTTGCCATCTCATTGCTTTTAGCATGACGCGTGGAAGTTGTAGACTACATCTTAAAACCACCTGACGACTACTGAGCGTTACGTGTCATTCCATAATGAATGTTGGTTGGCAATTCAGATTGTATCTTCCACATAAGTCTTCAGCTGCGTCAGCACACGCTATAAAAGCCAGAAACCATGATGTTATATATGTATATTAAAAATTCATAACTTATTTTATCGCCGTGTCCCATTATTTGGACATTGAAAAAATTTCCTACTTGTTGCCTATGTGATCCTGATTGGAATAACGATGATTCTTCCACATTCAGAAGGGAAATAAACTTGTTTCCACATTCACTACTCTAATGGCCATTCTTAATAGACGGGCTAACACTGGTAGAGATCAATATATAAAAATAAGCGGCCTGGTAAAGAACTTGGATTCATCGAAGCATTCCTCATCTGAAGTGGAGACTTTACCACACAAATGAGGCTCCTGATTTCACCTTAGCTTGAAGCAACAGTGTACCTAAGTTTTTTTTTGAAGGGAACAGTGTACTTAATTAAAAATATCACAAAAATATATGGCAAGGTAAGTATTCTCCACATGAATTTAACAAAAACCCCCCCCCGCCCAACCAAATCATTTTCAATTTGAAGTAGTCATTTTACGTGATTATGTTTTTTCCTCGTGGACCAAATCTTACAAAATGCATACGATCAATAGGAATTTTAATATTTAAAATGATGACTGATTGGTCAATATCTTGATGGTTCAATTCTATAGAAAAAAAACCACCAATCAATTATTTTGAAGTTGATGATTGATAATCAAATCTTGATCTGGATAACTTTAAAATATAAAATAATAAAAAACGAATAAAAATTTAGGTTTTTTTTTATTTATTTTAAATTCAATCCGGATGTGAAGTATAACATCTTGATTAGTGAGAGAAATGTTGTGACGTTTTAAAAGCGCCGATACTTCTATTTAGTGCCGTGTTTCGTGTTGATCATATTTCTGACACGACACACTTTCAACATCTGACACGACACACCTCCAACACTTGTTCGATTGCTATTTTACCTTTTTATTTTTTATATCCGATACGACACCGACACATGGCGATTCAGGTACCGGGATCGATCAAAAGTTCAATTCTATTTGAACTACTCATTTTCAAATGATTTCCATAATGTTCACATCGACACGCGAACAAAACTGCAATGATACGATCGTAACTATTTTTTTCAAAATATAAAAAATCAACACATTGTCTAATGATAAGAGTAATAAAAATTTAAACCTTTAAGGGGAAATTGTTCATATAGTATATTTTCCAAAGTTTCTTGTGTATATGGTACTCCACAAAGCGGAGTCCATAAAAAAATGCAAAAGATAATTAATTGGAAAAGACAAAAATAAGATTCAAGAATATTCTGAGTTTGAAAATTCAAACAGTACTTCTGAGGAAAAATGAGGAATAATAAGCATACACTGTTGTTAGTAAGAGGACACATATCGGCCACACAAGCAAAACCAGTAATATTACATGGTTTTGTGTGGCGAAAATGAACACGCGTGTAAGCCAACGTGAGTGGTGACAATAGGTGACTATATAAGTCGTCAACAACAAAACCATAGTAGAATAGAAGTTGAGAACCCAAAAATTTTCTCTCTCTACTTTCTCTCTCTAAGAAATATGCATATAAACCCAAATAATTTCCTGAACGTAAATTATTAATTTAAACTAGGTTAATCCAAATAAATAAAATATTAAATTTTATTTCTCCCCCCCACCTATTTTTTAAATTAATAATTAAATTTAAAATTTTCATTAACAAAGGAATCCATCTCTGTTAATTCAGATACCATGGAACTATTTGAAAATATTCATTCATTAAATTAGAGTGTGGGATCTATGAATCTGGTACACGTTTATGAGAACGAGATAAAAGGAAAACTTATTAGATTGGTGAGTGAAATCAGTAAATTACCCTCCTTCAAGCCCTGAATCTGTCTGTCATGTCTTCTTTAACCGTAATTGTCTTAAAACATTAATCCCTGAAAAATGTTCAACTAGGTTTATGACAACATTTCCCATTAACGTTAACCTTAAGGGCATGTTTGGTAGGGAGAAAAAGATAGAGAAAAGAAAAGATTTTAATTCTTTTCTCAAGTTAGATATGTTTGGCTAACTAAGAAAAGAAAAGTCTATTTTCTCAAATTGACTTCATTTCTCAAAATCATATTCTTTTCTCCAATTTTAATTCTCGCCCTATCCCAAAGAAAAGTTTAGTGAGAATAGAAAAGTTTTTTTTCTTACAACATTTTTTCTTAACCATGTTTCCTATTTGTGTTTTCCATGATCGTTTTTCATAATATGAATTGCTTGAATTTATTTTTATCGTTAGCGTAAGACATAATATTTTATTTAATTATGATTCGTATATTTTATCTACAAAAATCTTTTTATCAGTTTATATTTATTTTTTTAAGAATGTGAGGTAGAATTTTTTTATAATAGTTAGCAAAAATTACCTCAAATGCAATTTAATTAAAAAAATTTATGTTTTTTTTTGAGAGAGTTGATATATTTTTTTTACAATATTTATTTTTACGACAATACAATTTGAATAAGCGAGAAAAGATCGTAAATGTTTTCTTTTCTTAGTTGTTTTCTTTCTACCAAACAACATACGTGAGAATCGAGCTTATTCTCAAAATCTTTTCTCTCAGATAACCAAAATGGATACAAAAAAGCTGCGCTCTTTTCTTTTCTCAGCTTTTCTTTTCTCATGTCTATTCTCAACACTTTTCTTTTCTTAACTTTTCTGTGTACCAAACATGCCCTAATTGCCTTAAAACATTAATCCTGAAAAATGATCAACTGGGTTTATGACAACATTTCCCATTAATGTTAACCTTAATTGCCTTAAAACATTAATCCCTGAAAAATGATCAACTGGGTTTATGACAACATTTCCCATTAATGTTAATTTAACAAATGTTAACATCATGAACTAAGGCTTGAATCTGAACCTGAAATCTGATTGTTCTGCTGCATACATGAATTTATTAAATATCTTTCCGAAAAAAATGGGTTATTTATGTTTTTACGATATATGGGGCTATTTAAGGAATATTAATTTATTTTGGATAAGGTTGTGTTCACGATACTATATACACAAAAACTCTTGCAGAAATACTATTTAAACAAAAATCTTTTCAGAAAGTAGTAAATAAACAATTGCCCCAACATTTAATCATGTAAAGTAAGTACCGGCTTTTATCGAGATTGTAAGCAAGATTCATTGTCGTACTGTATATATCAGCTTAGAAGTCGTGGATATAATCCTATAATAATGGGAAGCTTGAAAAAATAGGTTCAAAAATGTTATTATTGGTGTGATATGCTTAAAAGTAATAACATTATGCGCTACGGATTCGCTGCGTAGTAGCAACGGAATCGCTACGAAATGCTTTGCATATTTTTCAAATGTTATCTTTTCAGACATACGACACAAATAATAATCTTTCCGAACATATTTATTCAAGTTTCCCTATAATAATATGACTGAAGATCTTGAGGGGTGTACTATATCTACATGGAAGGAAGCTGATGTAGTGTTGTAAATGTTGGCTCCAAGTGATGACACGAACAAATAACAGTACCCATAATAGATCTCTAGAACAAAGTAATTAACTATCTTCATAAATATTTTATAAAAGGCACCTTCTCGAGCATGAATTTTAATTTCAACCAAATGAAATTCAAATTTATATTATTTTTTGGCTGGGTTTTGACTTGTCAAATATTCAAGTTCGAGTCAAATGTGGCTGGGTTTTGAGTTGTCATTCCATTCTATTTTGGATGACATGTGGAAGTTGTAGATTACATCTTAAAACCACATTCTGATTACTGAGCGTAGCGTGTCATTCCATAATGGATTTTAGTGGCAATGCTGATTGTATTTTCCATATAAATCTTCAGGTTCGTCAGCATCAGCACGCTATAAAAGTCAGGAACAATGATGTTAGGTATGTATATCATAATTTCATAACCTTATTTTATCGTCGTTTCCCATTATTTGAATAGTGAAAAACTTTCCTATTTTTGTTGCCTATGTAATCCTGATTGGAATAATGAGGATTCTTCTGCAACCATAGGGGAAATAAACCTGTTTACTCAATCACTACTCTAATGACCATTCTTAATAGACTGACTCGCTCTAGTAAATTCTGAAAGGGGTAGTTCTTGAGTTTCACTTTGAACGAACAACTTCACGGATCCATTGATCTTGCCATATATGTATATTTGAGCATTTCTCACCCCAGAAGTGAACTCTTGAAGCACTTATAAAGAACTTTGACCCATTGATCTTGCCAAATATGTATAGTATATTTGAGCAATCCTCACCTGAAGTGAACTTTTGAAATAAATCACCAGACTCTGTCACACAAATGAGGCTGATTTCACCTTATTTTGTAATGTAAGTAATTTCCACAAGAATTTAACCCTGTATCTATACATTAGTAAATCATTTTCAATTTGAAGTTGTGGTTTTACGTGATATGTTTCTTTTTATTTTATAAGAAAAATACAAAATAACAAGAAAAGACAATTCAAAATTTGTTTAAATTCAATTCAAATGTAAAGAAAAACACTTTGATTATAATGAGAGAAATGCCGCGTGTTAAAACACCATTTTCCTACTTCAATTTGGTGGTGTTTTGTGTCGGTCACATTTTCCACACTTGCTCAATTGTTATTTTACCTTATTTATTTTTATATCCGATACGACACCAACACATGATGACTCAGCACTAATACGTGTCTACAATGAAATGATCGTAACCATTTTTTCAAAATATAAAATTGTCAACACATTGTCTAATCATAAAAGCAGAAATTGATTCACGACATTTAGTCTAGCAAGGATGAGATTAAAATAAAAGCTCTTTTTAAAATGACATGATTTATGTTGATTTTTGTTATTATTTTGTGATATCTCCTAATCCATTGTTGTCTTGCTTATGGTCTTTTTCGTGTTTTATTGAAATAAGTTTTTTGTAAAAAAAACAAAGTACATGAATAGAGGCTTGAGCGATCGGCGCAACGGACAGAGATGTCGCAATGTGCGAGGCGTGGAAAGCAGAAATAATAGGGATGAGGGATGCGGGATGGTAGATTAAATCGTGGAAAGTTTTTTTTTAAGCGCATGTCGCTGAAAGGGTTTTTTTCATTCAGCACATTATTTCACAAAGAGTGTAGTTGTAAATTCATACATAATTACAATAAAAAAAGCAAAAAGTAAAATATAAAAAAAATCGACATTATCATGGGTCAGAGTCTAACTCGGGTCACTAAGAACAAATACCATAATTTTTCCACTAAACTAACATACATTATTATTAAGATATAAAATTTGAACCAATTTATATAATCTTTACACTATTAAAACTCATGTAATCTTGGGTTATCTTATATCGTGAAACTTGGGCGGTCGCCCATCTTGCCCGACCCTAGGACCTGCATAAAAGTAATAAAAATTCAGACATTTAATCATATAAATTACTTTTTTTTTAACTTGAATGCAAAAGAGGCATATGCATTTTTTATATACTTTTGTTTATTTTTATAGAATGGATTGCTCATTTATACATCTTTCTATTATGGTAGACATATTTAAATACGGATGAGTACTTGTTTATTCTATCCGTATGGGAAGGAAATACATGTATTCAGCATAAAATAATGAATAAAGGATAAAAGAAAAAGTGAAGAGACAGGCATGACAGTGGCCCACCACCTGCGCGTATAGTTCGTATTGCCGTCTTTTTCCCCACTCCCAAAAGCAAAATTGCCTAACCCGTCACTTTCCCAAAGCATTATTTTTCTTACAATCCATACATTATTTGGATTTTCCCTCGAACTTGAACTTTTGATCCTGTCTTCTCTTTCAAGATTCCATTTTCTTCGTTTACTAGAATCGTGGTTTTGTGCATGTAATCTTCTTGAAATTGAAATTGTTGTGTGCTATCAGTATCATACCTCTAACCTTTTTGATTTCACGTCTTGTCAAAGTTTGCTGAATCACTACTACGCATATGCTTCCAAACCAGCTCATTTTTGGCGTATGTCTCAAACTCAGGTAAGGAATCTCCCTTCAAAATTATAATCTTACAGCTTTCCTTCTTCCAATCTCTGTTGTCGATTAATCAGTTGGACGGTTGTTTCCAATTTTTCGTTTCAGGGCCCTGTTCGGTTTGTTTGCCGGACGTTGTAGATTCTTGTATTAGGGCTAGCTTTGTTTTACCCCCGATTTTCTGAATGAATTTGTGCCTGTAATATTTGTTAGTTATTGCTACAAGATTTGATCTTGGAGGAGTGAGATGTGGCCGGTAGCGGCGACTCTACGGGAAGATGAAGTGGAGTATGCTTTTGCGGATGAGTATCACGGCCCACCGATTACCCGGCAGCTTCCTCGGGCTCTACCCATTAATGTCGATCGAATTCCTGTGGCTGCTGTGGTTTCTCAATTGCCAGATAAGTTGTCATTACCGGTTGTGCAGCCAATTTTAGCTAGCAGCTTGACTAAAAAGTTTGCTAAAGACTCGAAATTTGTTGCTTCTGAAACGAGCGTGTCTCCTACATCGGTTATTGCATTTGAATCACAAGATAGTGGTCCTATTGTGGATGAGTCAATTGGTAAAGAACTAGTTCCAGGGTCTGAAACTACTGTCTCTCCAAGCTCAGTGAATCCCTCCGGCGAAGTGAGTAGTTCGAGCTATTCAGAGAAACCCAATGGAGATTATGAATCTGGAGAATTCTCTGGTAGGATTGATCTGTCAACGGGGTGGATACATCGTCAATCAGCCATGATCATTGTTGTGAGCTGCTAAATGGGCTGGGAAGTTCTGGCTCTTTGCCATTTTCCGAGAGCTTTGAACAGTCCAGGGAATTATCCAGAAGTTCTCACAAATCGATAAATTCTAATGGTTATAAAGAAAGTTCAGATTTCAACCATGATTCGTATATTCAAGATTGGGCCTCGAATGAGTCTGTGTTGAGTTTGTGTTATCCATCTTCTCGGGTTTCCTCTCTCAAGATTGGAGAGGGCAGTAATGATAATGCAGCTGATAACAAACGAGATCCTGTCGTCACATTCTGTGAAATAGAGTCGGGGGAGGATATTCTTGAACACGCCGGTCATGCTGGTCCTGTTACTTCTCGTCAAAAAAGGGAACCTTCAATCAAGGTACAAAAAGGGGCATGCTACAGATGCTTTAAGGGAAATAGGTTTACTGAAAAGGAGGTCTGTGTAGTTTGTGATGCAAAATATTGTAGTTATTGTGTCCTTAGAGCAATGGGTTCTATGCCTGAGGGGAGAAAATGTGTTACTTGCATTGGCTTTCCCATTGTGAGTCAAAGAGAGGTAACTTGGGAAAATGCTCTAGAATTCTTAAGCGACTGCTCAATGATTTGGAGATTCAGCAGATTATGAGATCTGAGAAATCATGTCAAGCCAATCAGTTGCCACCAGAGTGCGTTTACGTTAATGGCGTGCCTCTCTGTCATGAAGAGCTTTCTATTCTGCAGAGTTGCTCAAATCCACCTAAGAAGTTAAAACCAGGAAGTTATTGGTATGACAAAGTGTCGGGCCTTTGGGGAAAGGTGAACTTGATGTTTTTGCTGGTGCTTGATTTTCAGAGTTTTCTTTGTATAGTAAACTTTCATATTGATTGAGCTTTTACTCTTTTTACCAGGAAGGACAGAAGCCCTCTCACATTATCAGTCCCCATTTGAATGTAGGGGGGCCCGTCAAGGTGGATGCTAGTAATGGAAACACACAGGTTTATATAAATGGTCGCGAAATCACAAAATCAGAAATGCGAATGTTACAGGTCGAGTCAAGTCCATAATAGAATTAATTTGAGAACTTCCACATCAGAATTGATGTTGATTACTTTGCTTTAATGGTACAGTTAGCAGGAGTCCAGTGTGCAGGTAACCCACATTTTTGGGTGAACGACGATGGTTCTTACCAAGAAGAAGGACAGAAAAATACCAAAGGTTATATCTGGGGCAAGGTAGGTTTCCTAAGCTGTGCAAAAATTAGCCCTTCTGCACATTTACTGATACTAGCTCTCCAGTACAGAGATTTTTAGTTTTCCAGCAGTACAGAGACTCCAGCCTTACTCAACTTGTTTTTTTTTTCCTCTATATTTTTGTACTCTTTATTGCAGGCTGGAACAAAGCTAGTTTGTGCAGTTTTATCACTTCCAGTTCCTTCCAAAGCTTCTAATCCTTGTGGACAGCATGCAAGTAGCACGCTTAGTCGAACGACTCCTGACTACCTTGAGCAGAGGGTGATTCAAAAATTTCTTTTGATCGGGTTTAGTGGTTCTGGAACTAGTACAATATTCAAACAGGTATCATGTTGATTCTCAGGACATCTATTTTTTTTTTTGATAATTTCTTGTATGTTCATATTTCGCGTTTCTTTTTTAAAATGAGGGAGAAAGCTACCATGGCAAAAATACTACTGGTATAAAATATACCAGAGGCGGGAATACTTTCCTTTTTGTCATGTTTTCCTCTGTGTATTGTTAGTCAACCAACTCCATTCATGCACTTTATGCCATCAGATATTTCTTTCATGTATGAGTTGTATATTCTATACGAGGAATGTAACCTATGGATCTATTATATTCTTTTAGGATTTTCGGTTAGTTGTATCTAGAAAAAATAGAGAAATTCAATGGCCATTGTACGTTTTATCTTTTGCACTTCTCATTTCTCCAACCTAAGCCTGCACAAGTCTTCTTTTTGGGTGTATCTGAGCAAATATAATGTCAAGCTGCTTTGTTTAATTTGTTCAAATAGACCTGATGATTTGTTGCATCTCTCTTGCAGGCTAAAATTCTTTACAAGGATGTACCTTTCTCAGACGAGGAGCGTGAGCATATTAAAATGTTAATTCAGAGCAACGTTTATGGTTACTTAGGCATATTGCTTGAGGGACGGGAAAAATTTGAGGAAGAAAGCTTGAATGAGTTGAGGAAATGTCGGTCTTCTGATGAGCTTGGGCTCATGGGTATGAGAATTTTCCTTTCCAATTCTTTGTTATTGTTTTTGTTTCATTTAGTCCTTTTCTTTCGTGAACAATACAATTTTAACTAGACACGCTGATGAAAAAAAGGTGAATAAAAACAACCCACACTTGTTGACATAGGCGGTACCACCTTTGGGACTCTTGACCCCCTAAAAATAATTCATTAGTTTTTTTTGCATATAATTTTGTATAATCTGCAACCCACTAAATATGTAAATCCACCTAGTTTCAACCATACAAGATCTTTCACAGAGATGAAAATTGTGAAAAATCGCTTACACAATCGAATGGGAGATGAATGGTTGAATGATTGCAAGGTCAGTAGGTCACTTATGCCCGTATATATTTCATAGTATTAGTAGTGAGTCCATTATGCGACGGTTTTAGAATGTAGCACCTCATTGAGTACAAATGTCAAAACATTATATTAATGATTTAATGTTGTTTTGAGTTTAATTTTAAAGTAAGCTAACTTTTAACCCTTGGAATAATCCGGGGCATTGCCATGGACCCGACTGGTATCCCAAATTCATGCAGCCTCCTCTGCTTGTTGATAGTGGGGCTTGAACCTTAGACTTCTGGTCCCAGGGCATCTGCTCTGCCAGTTTGGTGGGCTTGATTTTGGTTTTTTCCAAGGCCGAAAATTGTAGTCCAGTCATCCTTCCACAGGTTGAGCACAATAAGTTTTCTTTAGCCTTTCACCTAGCAACTAGTCTTTTAATATTTACTTTGTAAAATATGACGAGGGTCACTTCCTCATATCATGTGTAGCGAGGAATTGGGAATCAGACAAGAAAAAGAGTAACACTATGTCCACAACAAAAGTACACAACACACTTTAGACCATTGATCATGGTGTGGGACCTCTTAATTGATGTGGGTCCTACCATGAACAATGGTGTAAAGTGTGTTGCGTACTTTTGTTATGGACATAGCATTATTCCAAGAAAAAAGACCTGGTGGTGCCCTTAGATGCATCTGGATATCTAGACATATTTCAGTGGAATTACTTATAAGTATGATATTGCCAATTATCTGTGTACCTAGCCTAAAAAATAAAAAAAATTTATCTGTGTACCAAATCATTTCAGCTCGCAGATCACCTTTTGAACCCCGCATAATTTCAAATGACTACGAGCTTGATGGATTTGAAATTTTCATTTCTTATTAGTGTGACTAATAGATTCTTGATATAGCTAGTGTTTATATTAACTCGACAAATGAATTCTGTGATCCTTTGCATCGGAGCTAAAATAACATTAATTATTATTTGGCTTTTCATGTAGCTTTTTAGTCTGTTAATAGTGTTGTCGTTCTGTCTTTTTGGTCATTTATCTGCATTGGGATGAAGTTACACTTAGTAGACTCCAAAAAAGTTCCTATAGTTTACATATTCTTTAGTTATGAAGTATGTTTGTGGACACTTGTCAGAAAGCTATATTGATAAGTATTTTAAAGCTGAATCCTTCTGGTTTTGATTTCAGGGAAGAACGATGCGAATGAGGAAAAAAGTAGATATTCCATCTCTCCGAGGCTGAAATCGTTCTCCGATTGGCTTCTCAATATCATGTTGTCGGGTAACTTGGAAGCTGTTTTCCCTGCTTCTGCTAGGGAGTATGCACCTTTAATTGAGGAGCTCTGGAGCAATGCGGCTATCCAGGCCACCTACAAGCGCAGAAGCGAGTTGGAAATGCTACCGAGTGTTGCTAATTACTTCCTAGAGCGGGTGAGATACACCTTGCTCATGAACTTTTTCTTATTAATATCAGTCACTCTTGTCCTAACATTAGTTGCTCATGCATACTTGGTTATTTGTCCTAGAAGCTTTGGTTATTGTTCGTTGAGATTAAGCTCATGTTTGAGGTGTTCATGCATTGTCTAAATTTTCTGTTCTGGTTTTGGAGTCTGGGGTAGTTCAGGAGCATTTAATGATGAGTAGTATTACATATTGTCTAGCCTTCTTGCCATTCTATTCGTGGAAGAAAATGCATTTCTAGCCATCGACTTCAAAAGCATAACTGGCCATGTTTCTCAGAATTAAAAATGTTTTTTTCTGGGAAAGCATGCAGATCAGTTTGTAGGTGATAAAAGTTCGAGTGTAACAACAAGATTTCAATGCAAATATACAGAAGAAAGATACAGTATTTTTGTATGAGACGGATATGTTCTTTAGTGAATACTAATACCTATTTTGTAGCTGACTCTCTCTGTTTTTTATTTTCTTTCCCTCCCGTCTTTCAGGCAGTGAACATATTGAGAGCCGATTATGAACCATCTGATTTGGATATTCTTTGTGCTGAGGGCGTTACTTCATCCAATGGACTCGCTTGTATGGATTTCGTTTTCCCTGAGACTACATATGATGAAAACTTTGAGAGTGGTGAACTTCAGGATTCATTGCTCAGGTAATATACTTGTTACATTAAGAAAACGATGGGTTTAGTATTCTGAAACATCTTGCCTGCAGATGGAAAATTGTAAAGTCTGATTTTCTGTTTGTAGGTATCAACTGATAACAGTTCATGCCCAAGGACTTGGGGGTAACTGCAAATGGCTCGAGATGTTTGAAGACGTTCGAATTGTTTTATTCTGTGTTTCCTTAAGTGACTATGACCAGTTCATCATTGATGGAGACGGAAAGCGAGTGAACAAAATGGAATTGAGCAGAAATTTCTTTGAGAGCATTGTTACCCATCCAACTTTTGATCAGATGGATTTCCTTCTGTTGCTAAACAAATTCGATTCGTTCGAGACAAAAGTCGAACATGTTGATCTAACTACCTGTGAATGGTTTGATGACTTTCATCCGGTGGTGACCCGTTCTCATAATAGCAACAACAACAGAAGTAGCAGCAGCAATTCTAATGTCCACAAGGCACCATCTTTGGGACAGCTTGCGTTCCATTACGTTGCTGTTAAATTTAAAAAGCTCTTTGCTTCTCTTACTGATCGTAAGCTGTACGTATCGATGATGAATGGTTTAGAGCCAAATAGTGTAGATCAAGCACTAAGGTATGGCAGGGAGATTGTGAAATGGGAGGAAGAAAGACCTAACTTTAGCTTAAGCGAGTACTCGGTTTATAGCACTGAAGCAAGTTCCTTTTCTCATTGAAAACTGGAGAAAAAAAGGTGTTCCTTTGCTTGCCAAGTTTTGTGAGATAATTGGATGTTATTGTTGTTGTGTATAAAATCTTTGTTAGTCATCCACCACTGATGATATGCGGTATAGATGATAATAGATGACAGTCGGGGGGGCGGGGCTTTGGACTGATGAATTTCACTGTCAAATGAGGTGGTGGGTAACCTCTATTTGATTTAAGTTAATCTGGTTGTTGTTATTAAGATGTATTTGTAAATGGTGAATATAAACTACTTGCCTGCTTACTTTTTGTCATCACACTAAACAAGTAAAGAAGCAGCACAACTGTAGAATTGCTTAGTGCACTGCTTACTACTTTTGTGCAGAGATTAATTACCAATTTCTTCCTTTTTAATTTTCCTTGTTTACTTTATTTATTCTGGCCTATGTATGTTGAATTTTTTTCTATCCGGATTTGAGTCGAAATGTATGAAATAGAAATTCTGACCGGTATTGGGTCTACAAAACAGTTTACTTCTCATTAAAATTAAGTCGGAATAATCAACCATATGGAGAATGAGAGTGTCTCATTTCAGATTTCTGGAAAGTTGAATGCTTGGAAGTCAAAAGTTTTATCCAAGGCCGGAAGATGTGTCTTGATAAAAAGATCCTTGGCCACGCAACCATACTATGTGATGCAAACCACTCTGCTCCCCACTACTACTATTAACAGTATGGAGAAAACCTGCAGGCAGTTCTTTTGGGGTGATGACGATACAAGCAGAAAGTTACACACAGTGGCCTGGGCGAAGTTGTGTGAAACCAAACAAGAAGGGGGCCTGGGATTCAAAAATATGCAACGAATGAATGTTGCTTTCCTGGGGAAACTCGTCTGGGATCTCATAAATGAGAAGGATAGGCTATGGGTGAAAGTAATGGCACATAAATATAAAGAGTTAACGACTAAGGGGAAAGCAGGTTGTTCCCCTACGTGGAGAGGGATCTGCAAGGCCTTTTCGTATTTATAGGACGGTTTTGAGCTTTCGGAAACGGGAGCTACTTGGAAAGGAGAGCCTAAAGGGCACTATACAGTTGCATCTGGCTATGCCTAGCAGAAGCAAGTACAAAATTCACAAGGAGAAAATCTTCTTTGGAATAAAATATGGGAACTCAAAGGACCGACTAGAGTGACTTTCTTCTATGGACCCTAGCCCATAAAGCTCTACCGGTAAACAACTTTCTCTTTTCACGGCATATTATGGATGACCCATATTGTCCTTGTGCGAGAAGATGAGGAAACTAGTCACATGCACTCGGGGGATTGCTCGTGGGCGAAGACCGTGTGGGATATTTGTGTCCCGGAAGACAGCAGAAGCCAATTCTTTGGGGCACCTTCTGAAGAGGAATGGCTGAACCTGAACTTAGGCCAAGGTGCCGATAGGAAGTGGAAGTATGTTTGGGCGTAAACTTGATCACGGGATATGGTTGTGGCGGAACAAGATCACACACAAACAGGAGAAGGAGCGGCCACCAGCATATGTCTTTTTATCTAAAATTGTGGAGCGTGTCAAGAACATCCGGCTAGCTTGGTGCATCGAGTAGCATAATTACTATATGACCTTTTGTTTTATGTTCCTTTGGATCATACCTCTTGTAAATTTTTTTGAGATGTTTGCCCTTTGAAGGCTAAGCAAATAAAAAGATAAACTTTTATAAAAATAAAAATAAAAAGAATAATCAACCATATTTTGTCTCTGTGTGAAAAGATGCTCCGGAGAAAGGTAAAAAAACCATCACAAGAATGTCATGCATGTGTTAGGAACCTGAACCTTCGAAGTTGCGGATCGAGCCGAGCTTAGTGAACTAGCATAGTTTAGCTAAGGAGTAGTATAAATACTAGATCTAATGATGTAATATGTACGGAAATTAGTTAATAAAAGGATATTTCTCATTAATTCTCCAAAATAGATATTCAATACATATATCATCTAGGTTTTAACAGGCCCAACCAGATAGCTAACAAGCCCATATCTTGTGTACCAAGAAAGGGTAAACTAGTAACTTAAAATACACTTAATACAAGCTTATTACTTAACATCCCCCATCAAACGAAATGTGGTATCAACCACGTTGAGTTTGGTACGAAATTCTGCAAACTTCGAATGAGATAATGATTTTGTGAAGCAATCCACAGTTTGATCAGCTGAAGGGATATGAGCAACACTGAGGCACTTTCTAGCAACTAGATCACGAATGTAGTGCACAGCAAGTTCTATATGCTTGGTCTGAGAATGAAATATAAGGTTATAGGCAAGGGCTTGAGCTCCAATGTTGTCACACCAGGCAATAGGAACAGTTTTCAGTGGCCACTTTATTTTGATCGAAAGAAGGTACGTATCCATTGAACTTTCGAACCTACATTTGCAAGTGCTCTATATTCAATTTACGTGCTTGATCTAAAGAATGCGACTTGTTGTTTCTTTGAGCTCCAAGACACAAGGGAATCACCTAAATACACACAATAGCCATTGTGGACTGTCTGTCAATCAAGTTGCATCCCCAATCAGCATCCGAGTAGGCATGAATGTAGTGAGCTGGTGAAGCTTTGAAGTGTAAACCATGTTGAAGTGTACCCTTCACATATCTGAGAGTTCTCTTGAGGCATTGCCAGTGTACTTCTCTTGGTGCCTGCATAAATTGACTTAAAACATTTACAGCAAAGGTCAGATCAGGTCTAGTCAAAGTGAGATATTGTAAAGCTCCTAAAATGCTTCTGTAGAGTGAAGGATCCTGCATGGTGGGACTGTCTTCAGAATACAGTTTTGCAGTAGTGGCCAAGGGAGTATGACAAGGTTTCATGTTCCTTAAATTCAGTCTGTCTAGCAGTTGAGCAACATACATGATTTGATGAAGAAACAGCCCAGAAGTATCCGTATAAGCCTGCAGACCCAAAAAATGACTTATCTGTCCAAGATCTTTGAGAGAAAATTTAGAGTGCAGCAGGTGTGTGAATCTGGCTATAACCTTGTTGTCATTTCCAGTGATAAGTATGTCATCTACATAGATGAGCACATACAAAATCTTAGACTGATGATAAAAGATAAAGAGGGAAGAATCTGCTTTGGATTGCTTGAAGTTCCATTGTAGGAGTTGAGTCTTGAGGGCATCAAACCAGGCCCTAGGGGCTTGCTTAAGACCATATACGGCCTTCCTTAAGCAGCATATTGATTAGGTTTCGAGGGATCTTCATAACCTTCAGGTTGAGGCATAAACACTTTCTCTGTGAGGTTTCCATTTAGGAAGACATTGTTTATGTCAAGCTAATGAATTGGCCACTGTAAAAAGATAGCAACAGTAAGTATCACCCTAATTGTGGGAGCTTTAGCAACAGGGCTAAAAGTCTCAAAATAGTCAAGACCATAGGTTTGACTAAATCCCTTTGCTACAAGTCTAGCTTATGCTTGGCAACAGTTCCATCAGTGTTCAACTTGACTTTAAAAACCCATTTGTTCCCAACTAGCTTCTGATCAGGGGATGATGGAACCAGGTCCCAAGTTTTGTTGAAGGTCAAGGCTTGAAACTCCTCATCCATTTCCTTCTTCCATGTAGGATCCTTGAGGGCATCAGATGCCTTAGTAGGTTCTGTAGGATAGGGTAAACACTTGCCATGTGCAATGTAGGAGAACATTTTTTTTGGTTTGTGAATCCCATCATTTGCTCTAGTTTGCATAGGATGAACATTTTGAGGTGACCGAGGGGATTCAGATATAAGAGATGAAGAGGACTGAGTAGACACAGTGAGGTCAGGTGAGTGATGAGAGCTAACTGAGGGATTAGGAGGTGTGTGCAAGGATGTAGGGGAAGGTGTGTGTAAGGATGTAGGAGAAGGAGAGAAATGTGTGTAGGTTGGTGAGCTAGGACCAGTAACAGGAGTAAGGGACTTTTCTGGTGGAGAAACTGTTGGACTTTGAGCTGTATCAGCAGGGTTGCAGGTGATGTTGAGATTTGGGAGAGTAGGAATATAGGAGTAGGAGGTAGTGGGAAGATCCTGGAGAATAGTAGTAGAATTTGTGCTGATATGCTTCTTAAGAGTAGGAAATTCTGACTCATTAAACTTAACATCTGTAGAGACATACATTCTTTGTGTGACAGGATCAAGACACAAGAACCCTTTGTGATTTGGACTCAGGCCAAGATAGATGCATTTGGTTGTGTGGTACTGGAATTTTTTTAGTTTGGAAAGGCCTCAAATAAGGAAAACGGGAGCATCCAAAAACTCTGAGATTGTTGTAGTCTGGTTGTTTTTTAGGAGAATTTCAAAGGGAGATTTTTGCTCAAGGAGAGGTGTAGGTAATATGTTGATGAGATGTGTGGCATACTGGAAAGCATGCCACCATAACTTAAGAGGTAGGGATGCCTTTGCTAATAAGGTCAGTCCCATTTCAGTTATGTGTCTATGCTTTCTTTTTACCCTCCCATTTTGACTATGAGCATGAGGGCATGGGTGTCTAAAGAGAATTCCAAAATCTTTTAGATGTGTTTCAAAGGTCCTAAACTCCCCTCCCCAGTCAGACTGAAAGACCTTGATCTTAGTGGTGAACTGATTTTCCACAAGGGCTCTAAAATGTATGAAGGCCTGCCAGGCATCAGATTTAGCCTTTAGGGGATAGATCTAAACAAATCTACTCAAATCATCAAGAAACTGAATATAATAAGAGTATCCACTATAGCTGTGGATTGGAGCTGGTGCCCATAGATCAGCATGAACAAGGTCTAAGGCATGTTCAGCTCTACTAGAAGAGTGTGTGTAAGGAAGAGCATGCATTTTCCCTAGTTGACAAGAATCACGGAACATAAAAACATCATTTGAAATCATATTGCATTTCTTTAAAACAAGATTTAAAACACTGGATGAAGGATGGTGGTGTGATCCGTGACCGAATCAGATCCGAAAATGCCCGAGGACTTGACTGATGGCACCAATACGACGAGCACCGCGACCCTTGGCTAACCCGTAGCCAAAAACCTTGATATAAATCGACACCCACAAGGTTCGCTCACAACCTCGACAGGAGCGTCCCTGTCCAAATTTAGGCTCGGGGCAAAAAAGAAAATTTAGGCCTCGCCCTTGAAAAAAAAAACAAGAACCAAAATATATATAAAAAATAAAACAAAAAAGCTGCGTGTGATAGTCATGGGTTTTCAAAAAAAACCTACTTATTTGGCTCCTAGTACTAGTTTAAAAAAACAAAAATTATTGTAGCTTGCAAAATTCGAAATTAGGTCTCACGTCTAGTATACTTGAGTGCTAACCATTAAGGTAATACATTCCTTGTTTATATAAATACATTATATATATAATATTAGGTCAAAATTTCGTGGGGCCCTTAAATTCATTAATTTTCGGAGGGCTCCGGGCCTGGCCCCTTTGGCCCCCCCACAGGGGCGCCCCTGAACCTCGATAAATCCCGTTTAGAATCCACCAAATAACGGTGATGGAATCCACCAAGCACCAACGTGAGAAAACTCACCAAAGCTTAAAAGCTTCAAATATAATATATATCTCAAAATTTGTCTGTTTACAAAGAGTACAACTAAAGCCTTTTTATAGGTTAGAATAAAAGTCATAACCTACTCCCAAAGCGATGTGGGACAAAGTTATTTACTAGAAATAAAAATAAAAATAAAAGAAATAAATACTAATAAAATCTTCCACGGAAACAATGTGGGATAAATGATAACGTAAATGGACTTCAAGCCAAAACATCTCATCTTCGATCACATCATTCCCTCCCGGTTGGAAAGGATTCGACCTCGAATCAAAAGGATGTCGTAGAAAGCAGCATCAAGGACAAAACAGGCCAAACCAATAACAACATCAACGAGATACCTAGATCAAATACAATGCGTAAATACGGCTTCAAATCACTAGAACGTCGAGCTGATGATGAATACAACACCAAGGAAACCAATGCATAGTAATGTCGTGAGTGCTCAATGCAAATAATGTTCTCTGGAGCAGCAACATAATCATAGGGATGAGAATCTGGATAAACCGCAAAAGTATCAATGAAAGTGTGCTCCGGTTTGCCACCAATGTCTACAGGAACAAGAACATCCATAGGCAATGTAGGGCATGGAGTGGGAAGATCAAATAACTCAGGGTGGACCTCAACTGGATGATCATCATGTGCATGAAAAGAAGACACAATAAAACTCGAGCAGTAGTCGGTGAAGTAGGACCAACTTCACCATTTGCCTCGGGGATCGCCTCTGTCACGATCGACTCTTGGACTACCTCCACTAATTTTGCTCCAACAACCACCTCCTCTCGAGTGCTAACAATCTCCACGGTGTCCTCTACAATCTTCTGAGGGATACTAACATTCACCTTGTCGTCTGTAGGTGGTGTCTCACGTAAACCACGTATTTTCTGTCATAGATTAGGGCAATCATAATAGTGATCATCACTTCCATGACAATGCAATAAACAGAAAACAGCTCCGTAGAAGTTTTCTTAACCATATATGTACCACCACGTGTACCTCTATTACCACGATTACTTCTACCACTGCGGTTATCTCTACCACCACGGTTAGATTGCTCAGTTACTCCCTTCAACATATTATTCATCTCATCCATCATATCATCAAAACGTCGTTCTATCATCTCCAAATTCCGATTCATCATATCATTAAAATTCCGAAAATAGGCATCCATAGTACTCTCCCTTGACTTACTTAAGATCAAAATTCACCAATAATTCCAACAACAATAATTATTTTCAACACAAATTTACAATTACCACCATCACCAGAAAGCTGATCCACTCTTGTTGTTCCACATAAAATAAGGGGCTGGATTTTTTTTTTTGTTAACCAATGGAGATAAAAAAAATCAAATAGGCCGAGAATTGGTCAAGGTCGACGCAGAACAAGAGGGTCGTTCAGTCTGTCTTCAAGGCCCCTCCTCATTTTTCTCATTTTCTCGTTTACCCCTTCATTTTCTACTTCTATTCTCTTTCTCTCCCCCATTTTTCCCTTTCCCCTTTTGGATTTAGCGTTTTGTCGCTTTTCTTTGTCGTGGTCCTGGTTGCCGTTTCGCACCGCATTCACTGTGTTGCCGGCAGCTGCCTGTGCCATCGTATAGTTGACGGGTCCTTCGCACATTGGTTAAGATTGTAGCTTTGATACGTGGCTGCCATAGGAGATACAATAGCCTTTACACGAAGCTCAAGCGGCTTGTTGGACCAACCGTTTCTTCCTCCGTTTCTGCAGTTCCGACGAAAATGACAACTCATGGGCTTTTCTGCTTCAAGAGCAAGATATCGGATCGAAGGTGGTTTAGAGACCCAAATTCCAACCCAGACAACAAGCAGGTCTCCTTTTTCCTTTCACCGTCTTCTTCATTAATTAAAGAAGTTTTATGTTCTTCTTTACTTTTTCCCTCCCCTTTTGGCTTCAGATTTTAATTCCCCACCGAATTGTAAGCAGTGGGTCTAATTATTTTGCAGTAATAAATCTTCAAATCTTCTTCTGCATCATTATTCCCTAATTTTTAATTATTGTAAATATACTGGTTGTTTAGATTTCCACCGTTTATTAATTGTATGTCTTTGTAGATTGCAAGAAAGGGGTTAAATAGTTATTGATTTAATGTGTTTGCAAAATATGTAAACAATGGATTTGAATAAAGTGTATGTGAATAACTTCCAGTTAGGTCGTCCATTCCAATTGCTAGAAACCTAATCAAATTCTATGGTAATTGAAAGCCGAAATAGGTAGATAATGCATACTTCTTCCATTCAACTTATGGTAAACTGTAGGGTCTATTACATACTACATTTAGCTGGATTTTTTACAAATTACATAAAGCATTAGTAGCAGAAGTCTGCATGCACCTAAGTGATGCTGCTGTATACACTTCTGCTTTTCCTACTTCTTAATTTACATTATTTTACCTTGACTACAACTTCTGAGCTGAACATTGGAATAGGTTCCAGAATATATGTTACTCAAAATTTGTTCAGCAGCTCCTTCCCACAAAAACTTCCATTTTACACAGAACAATTCAAAAGATGTTCCTTGCAGATGAATTGGTACGTATATCTTTACGCATTATTGAATTTGAAAACTACACACGATTGTTTCAATGCCTATCACCAAAGTGTCTTTTCTCACGCTTCAATGACGATAACACGAACTACTTTCATCCGTTCTGTTACAGACAGGTAGGAGGTACTTATATATCCTCAACTCCAATATGTGCTCTACGCAGACTTGCCACTTCATGTACGCAGGGGACACTTTATAGGTATTGTACTACAGCTACCCATACTCTCTTTAAGACAAAAGAGAATGCAACAAAATCCAAACAATAACCACTTTATCTTTCCCATGGAAAACAACTACAGATATGCTGGCGGTCGTCCTTAACGTCCGGGCACCGAACGAAAGAGAGATTCAAGGAAAACTTGCACCACTCCAGGAATGTACAATCATTAAACAAGAGTATGTTCTTTCACAGTCATGCTATAGACTAACTTATTGCTACATATACTGAAAATATTAACTACCTGCTTAACACAGTATGAAACCAATACTTTTCACTTTGTGGGGCAATTTCATGGCGCAGCAAGGCACCGAACTGTTCAGGCTCCAGAATAATATGCTCATAATCTTGTGCAAACGTCTCAGAGTTTCTTGCTTCTCAGGTAACACCACAACCTCACCTCCATTGCACTAGCACTCAAGACACCAAACATAATATTACTAACACTGGAAGCTAATATCTACTTTGAAGCAGGCATTTCCCTCGCTACCTCTGAATACTCTTACGTGACAATTGATCCAGACATCTCTTAGGCTAAAGAACTCCGTAATTGGTACTCTTTATGACACTATTACACCATTTATTACCACTTCACATTACTGTATGGCAGCATTACAAAAGTGAAAGATTACCATTACTTTCTCATAATAACATACAGGGTTGATAACAATACCGAGGCCATCCGTCAGGCACAAACAGAGGGAATCGATGAGCCAACAGATCTACTTTTATCATACAACGAGAATGAAGAAATCATCCCAGTTTCACACATTGAATCTGATTCCAAGGTATGCACAGGCCACACCAGCTACCCAAAAAACAGGCTCACACATTTCAATTCGTTAAGACAGTGAACAATGTTTCTAACCGCTTTTGCAGAATGCCTGGGTAGAGGTAACAATCAGCATTGCAAACCTCCATCAGGAAATCTGCGACATGGCATGCCATCAATGCTTATACAGCACACATGCTATTCCCAATGAAACATTCTTCTGCAGCACGTGCAACCGAGATCACATACCTACAGCACGGTACTACGTTCTCACTGCTCAATATCTATGTACGTACTATATACAATTACACTAGCATATTTTTATATCGAACTACGCACACGTAATGCAAAAGAGATGCAAAGTGTTCGCACGCCTCACTGACATCCGGGAACTGTAACAGCAATCTTCTTTGACAAATGCGCTGAGACATTACTCCATCGCGCAGCATCTAAGCTCCACGAAATGCAATATCAGGTATTACAACCAACTCAAAATACACCTCGCAATAAATCATACTTTACAAAAATTCCTTACATTATTCTATTCCTTGTCAAACACCAGGGCTTTACCCAACTCCTCGACGAAACAGAACAGTGGCTGAAAAGCCGCAAGATAATTGCAGTAGTCAAAGCACAGTGAAATAAGTACAGGGACCAGGTAACTCGTTACACAGTTCAAAATTGGTCACCTAAAGACTTGGTTGACAAAAGCTTAGAGAACGCAACACCAAACACCCCAACAGGTACAACACAGCCAGGTAAACCAACAACAACCACTCTAAACACATAGCTCCCCTAACACGTTTAATATATAACTGACTCCCTTCCCTACTTTGTGCACTTGGAAGACACTGAAATGCACGATACAGGCTGTTCCAGTGCTCCTAGCAGTACCATAACGCCAACACTCGCACCAGACCGAGTAACATCTACGTTACTGAAACGATGGAATTGCAATCTACCGGTGAGGAAGGTATGTCCCCAAGCGACGACGCACTTAGCCCCCTAAAAAGACTGAAACTGAAGACAAACTAGACCTTGTAAGCAGTGGGAGTAAGTACGAAATGTGTAATAATCTATCTACATGTATGTACTAAAGTGTGGTTATGCTTTAGGCTTAAATGCAGCAGCTTTGTACTCATGTAAATTAAATAAGCACTAGAGCAGCTTGTTGTATTCATAGTACACCTCCTAAAATTCTCTGTATAATACCCACAACTCTCGGTGTAATATATTCAGTATGTGATATATGTGTATACCAATATTATATAACCATAAATGCACCAGCTCCACAATGTATGACCAGTCAGCAGTTCAACTACTCACGTAACATAGGCTACCTATTGAACATCCACAAAACAACTACAATAAAACTACGTTCAAGGGCAAACATCCGTGCAACGCATGGTGAACGACCACTAGTGTTTTTTTTTTAATTTTTTGGGAAGATCAGGAACGAAATTAGCTTTGGAAAGAAAAAGCTAGAATTTTTTTCCTGTAAAAGTACAATAGAACAGGAACGAAAATATAACGATACACAGGATTTGATGATTTTTTATTTTTTTTTAAATAGGAAAAGAAATAAAACGCAAGAACAAATTGAGAACAAGGATATTTGATCGCAGGAACTAGGAAGGAAAGAAAATAAATAAAATAAAAGGATATTTGGATACCGTCAGTATCTGGTTTTGATACCAACTGGTGTGATCCGTGACCGAATCAGATCCAAAAATGCCCGAGGACTTGACTGATGGCACCAATACGACGAGCACCGCGACCCTTGGTTAACCCGTAGCCAAAAACCTTGGTATAAATGGACACCCACAAGGTTCGCTCACAACCTCGATGAGTTCCGTTTGGAATCCACCAAACAACGGTGTTGGAATCCACCAAGCATCAACGTAAGAAAACTCACCAAAGCTTAAAAGCTTCAAATATAATATATATCTCAAAATTTGTCTGTTTACAAAGAGTACAACTAAAGCCTTTTTATAGGCTAGAATAAAAGTCATAACCTACTCCCAAAGCGATGTGGGACAAAGTTATTTAATAGAAATAAAAATAAAAATAAAAGAAATAAATACTAATAAAATTCTAATAAAATCTTCCACGGAAACAATGTGGGATAAATGATAACGTAAATGGACTCCAAGCCAAAACGTCTCATCTTCAATCATAGGGGGTCAAGCCTTTCATGCCACAGATTTACAGACTCTTTTCTAGACTTGGAACAAACAAAAGACTGACTCAAAACATTTGTTGGCTGAAGATTAGCTTTGAAAAACTGAGGAGACTGCTGGAATTGAGGAGAACTTGAGCTCAAAACCTTGACAGAAGGAAGAGACAATTGATAGAGACCATTTCTAAGTTTGCCTTCCAGAAGGACCTTCCCTGTAGTTTTGTCCATAACAAAACAGAAACCAGAGTGAAACTCAATATAGCATAAGTTATCATGTTTAAGTTTAGAAACAGAGATAAGGTTCTTAGTTATTTGAGGAACATGAAGAATATCTTTAAGTTTAACAGATGAGTGAGGCGTGTTTAAGATGGTGTGTCCAGTATTAGCAATAGGCAAGTGCTCACCATTTCCTATAGTTAAGGCATCTGATCCATCATAGGCAGAGTTAATGTGCAGGTTGTTGAGATCGGTATCCACGTGGTCGGGTTGCACCACTATCTGCATACCAACTAGGATCTCCAACAGTATCTGGAGATGCAAGATAAGCAGCATTCCTTGGAGATCCATCATCACCAGTAGGATTCATATTTGAGTCAAACCTGTGCCAACACTTTGCGGCAATGTGCCCAACCTTGTTGCAAATTTGACAGGTAGTCTTACGGGAGTTTGGATTTGAAGTTGATGAATTCGAGTTGTTGTTACCATTCCTGCCTCCTTTACCTCTGCCTCTGCCAGAATTTCTTCCTCTACCTCTGTTGGAGTCTTGATAGCCTCCTATATTGTTCTGAAAACCTCCTCTACCAGATTGGGAGCCTCTGTTGGTGGCTACATGAGCAAAATGTCCAAAATCTGAACCAGCAGAGAGGATTAAACCTAGCAACTAAGTGCTCATGTGTGAGAAGTTGTGCTTGGACTTCTTGCCAGGATAAGAGGCCTATACGAGAGGTGAGATTGACAATAACCGACTCATATTCCTTTCCAAGTCCACCTAGTGCAGCAAGAATGAGCTCAGCTTTAGTAATAGGATAGCCAGCTGCAGTGAGACCATCAGAATATGATTTCATGAGAGCCAAATAGTCCATCATAGATTTGTTACCCTTCTCAGTCCTTGTTAAGGCAGTCTTCAATTCCAGCATTTTAGTCTCGGATTGACTGTTAAATAAGGTTTCAAGGGTAACCCACACTTCACGAGAGGTAGAACAGCCTATGACTTCAGTTAGGGCATGTTTAGTCATCGAGCTCATAAGCCAACTCATGAGGAGTTGATCGGTGGTATTCCAGATCTCATGAGCTGGATTCTTGATCGAAGTTGACGCAGAGTACGGACCAGTAGTGGTGGATATTAGAAACTCTGGTGGTAGAGAAGCTGTTCCTAGGAGGTATCCATCAAGTCGATGACCACGAACGATTGGAAGAATCGTCGATTTCCAGAGAAGAAAGTTGTTTCTATCGAGCTTGACGGAACGGGGTTGTGGCAGATGGTTCCCAAATGGTGCAGGTCCGATACCGGAACTAGCAGGAGGCGATGTTGGACGAAGAAACGATGGGAGCTCTAATCGTGATGTAGATCCAAAGAGTGAAGCTGGAACATAGAGTTCAAAGATGACACCGGTGCCGAATTGAACGATAGGAATCGGTGGTGTGACATTTGGAAACAGAGGATTAAACCCGAAGGTGGAAGAGATTTGAGAGAGAGGGATTTGTGTAACTGTAGTGGATGTTCCCCTGTTGTGGGGTGGAGAAAATGGCGGAGACCGGTGGTGTTCCGGTTCCGGAGGTGGCGGTGGCCATTAGCTCTGCCACCAAGTTAATAAAAAGATATTTCACATTAATTCTCCAAAATAGATATTCAGTACATATATATCATCTAGGTTTTAACAGACCCAACTAGATAGCTAACAAGCCCATATCTTGCGTACTAAAAAAGGGTAAACTAGTAATTTAAAATAAACTTAATACAAGCTTATTACTTGTTATCAATAAGCACTATTTTCTCTCCCTGTCTAATCCTTCCTTTCTCTTCGGCGTTCCTTCTCCCTTTCTTCCCTCATTTCCTCTGTTCCTCCCCCCTAATTCCTCTCCTTTATCCCCAAATTTCATCTCAAAAACCCTAGTTAGGATCGAATCCTAACATCATGTAACATTTAAAAACAAAACGTAGAGTACAGAGGTTACATTACACCAAAAGCATACATAAGCCCACCATCTAAAGAGAGGGTTTTTTTTAAAAAAAACATCAGAGAAGCGATTAAACCACAGAACGGAGAGCATCAGAACCTAAAATCCGAAAATATGTCAACACATCTGACAAAGATTAGTTAGTTCAACCTACAATAAATAGCCTTAGCATTTCACAGCCTTACGACAAAGCCACCAGGACAAACGACTTTTCCTTATATCAAGTCAAAACTGGAGGATAACTTAATCCTCCCTAGGGCCGGCCAATCAAGCATAAAATAATATGATCCCTACACAATTATAGGACCCTTGATCAATGAGCACAGGGGATGTATTGACACAATGTAGTGGTCATATCATCTTTCCACTTGTCTACCCTCTCTCATATCACATATATCCTGCAGTTGGTGGAGAATTGTTAAATAGACGAGTCTGGAAGAAAGCTATATCTGGTTTGCTCCATGACATTCAACAGGATGTTCTTATAAGACCACCCACATTTTGACATCTCTTCAAGCAACAAATCCCAGTTCTTTTTTGCCAACCGTTTACTCTCTTCGCTCAATCGAACCCATTCCTCAAGAACCATACAGTAGCTGCTATTCCCCCAAGCTTCAAAACTAGCCCCCCAAATACCAGGACTATGTGAGACACTTTTTTGAATATAGCATGCCTGCATATCCATAAAGTACAACCCACCTCACATAAATGAACAGAAAAAAAAAAAAAAAAAAAAAAACAATTCAAAACTAAGTCTATATATGAATTCCGGGGGATACTGATAGTGAAAATTATTGTGCCAAGAGATGATTGTACAAGGAAAATTCTTACCTGTAAGAATCCTGTAATGATATCTGAATAGCTTGACCCTTCACGTAGACAGAGAACAATACCATGCTGAAATATAGCTAAAATAAGTTCACATTTCGGCCAAATGCAAAATTTTACAAAATAAAGATTGAAATTAGGCATACTCGAGCAACTCCGGTTAGTCCATTCATAAAGCTCTCCATGCAGATGAAGTAGAAATCCTCGTTTGTTAATGCTTGAATTGTATGTATTGATAGTTTTGATAGTTGACTCTTGGGATCCAAACAGCCAATTCTAATAGACCACAACTTCCTGCCTAAGAAAAATAACTAGAAAACTGATTGATTGTAAAAACATCGAAAGGCATAACATTATAAGTCAGTGAATAACTCTCACCTTTACTCCAGAAAATACCAATACCTTCCTCTTTACTAACTTCGGCAGGTGATGGCACATACCCTTGATGAACCCATGTATTTATTATGATCTCAAGCCTATCCTGAGAAGGAGCGAGGGAAGGGGAAGAAGGAAGAGGTGATGAGATAAAGAAATTCAAATAAAAGGATAACATGTACATAGAAGCATTCGCCTGTGTTAGTCCAAGAAAAGTTAAGCCAATTAGACCTAACGTATGCAACCTCACCTTAAATTCCAGTAATAGGTTGTACCTATTACGAAAATGTCAAAGGCACCACACCAAACTTACCGCTAGGCACCACAGTCACATTCGACCTCTGGAAAGTCGAATGTTGACCTTAGATTCGACTTTTCAGACATTCGACCTTTGGAAAGTCAAGCCTAAGGTCCTGGTGTGGGGGAAGTTTTTGTGTGGTATATCCACATGCACCTAATTGACCGGTGAACAAATCTAGACCACACAGTTTGAATTTTGTTTAAAAATGGAAGATGTAAGGTTTGCCACATGGGTGCACTCCGCATATGGCGGGTGCACCCAATAACTTCCCCTAGTGTGGTGCCACGGTAGATTTGGTGTGGTGCCACGGTAGATTTGGTGTGGTGTATCAACAATGCCCTAAGAACTCAGGGTAAAAAAGAAAGGAAGGTTTATGGCTGCAAAAAAGTAGAACCAAGCAAAGTCAACCATGTTTCCTAAAACTACTAGAATTTGAGCTTGAGTCTTCAGCTTAGCAGAATAACATTTCACTCTCAAGCCCAAGCACAAATAAAAATACAATAAATCCACACTTTATATGGTCATCGGAACACACTCTTTGTACTTGAGTTTGCTTGTTTCAAACTTTGGCCAGCCAAAAGTTTAGATTAAGTAGTAAAGTAAGTCCAAGTTGTTTATAAGTGGATTGGACCCTTCGCAAATCCATTGTTCCTAAATCCTATAATGCAAAGAAGACTTCAAATACAGCCACCTTAATGGCAGACAGAACTCAGCATCTCATATCTTCCCATAAGAAGCACAACCTAAATATAAAAATGACTTGGGCTAGGCCTTTAGAGCATGATTAAAGAAAAGTTACACACCAGCAAATGACTCTCATTACCAAGAGCAAATTTATGTTAGTTCAGACTTGTGATGAGTAACTAACATTTTGATAGATTATACTTAGGTTATCCAAAAGATATACTCTTCCAACAAAACATCTTTTAGTAATCGTTGAAGGAAAACTACAGCAGCATCTTTTAGTAATAGTGTAAAGAGCTTAAAATTATGCTTGCAGAGTAAAGGCCAACCTTGGTTAGGGTCTGCAAATGTACATGCTTCAGTCCTTGGTAAATTCCGAAAAGGTCCAACCCTGAGAAAATTGGATATACAGCAAATGGTAGGGCCGCCTGCAACCTTACACGTGATTTCAAAGAAAGGAAAACACACGTCAAAGTCTCCTATCAATAAAACATGCAATTTTACATAATCCCCATCTTCTAGAGGCTTGGTTTTAGTAAAAGACTCTATTAAGGGGAGCTATGAGTACTTGATTGCAACCATGTATCATAGTACAGACATAGCCCAGCCAAAGATGCACAACCACATAAAGGAAACTTGAATAATCACTAACAATATGAAAGTATATACCTTTGGTCACTCTTCAACAGAATATTCAATATTGCTGCAAGGAGAAGGCCAAGGTTATCAAAGCACACCGTTTGAATCTGAACCAAGAGTAAAGTTAAATTCAGCACATGCAAAGTCTAAAAGGAATTACTATTCACAGCTGCTAAACTACAACCAACCTGGGCCTTCGCGGATACTTCACCAATGTTATCCGCAACTGCAAAGCTTCTATGAACAGCTGTCTGATGACAAGAAGAGACAAATGAGCATATCCTCCTAATTATATCAATCCACAACTATCAAAATAAGAGCACTTGCATTAGATCCTCCTAACGAATTCTCTATTCTACAGTTTTAAATACACATTTTTTTAGTTTACAAAAGCTCTATCCAACATGAAATGCATCAGATTCTCCATTTTACATAATGCGGCGGAAATTTTACAGAATCTGTATTTAACAGAAAAAATAGAGTATCTGCTGCAACGTTATTTTTCCTAAATTTGGATGTAGAAATCTCTATTTAAACGATTTACAGTATCTATTGCAAATGCTCTTAGAAAACGAAAAAAAATGAGTCCGATGCTTGCCATCTCATACTTCAAAAATGTTAAAACAGTTGCCAGCAGTCACTAGTTTAGGATGCATTAGGCATATTAAGTTACACAACTAGGAGCCTTCATATTAAACTCCACCATGTACACAAAAAAGTCGACCTGGTACATGGAAGCATTCATCTACGGAGAGTACCAATAGGGGCCGAGCCATTTATGCCAAATGTATTAGAGTTATAAGAGGTTTCATGACTCAAACCATGACCTTTTCTGTTACATCAGCAACAACCTTCACAATGGCCATAAATTTATTTCATAAAATCAAGAATAAAGCATACTCTATTCCAACTTTCGTCAGATAAAAAGGACCACACACTATAAAACAATGCCAAATGAATTTTTAATGAAAAGGAGTTATGTGGAACCAGAAGATACAACATGTAGTACTGGTTCTGGGAAAGAACAAAAGAAAGAAAGAAAAACGTACACCAGTTGCCAAGTAGCATGCCAGGCTAATTTGTTTTGCAATGTTGGCAACAGAAGCAAGCAGCAAAAAGTACTGGGGAATACAAGCGTCAACAACTCTATTCCAATACTCAAGCTAAATAGGACAGATGTGGAGAATCTGACTCTCTTCACTTGGGGCACGAAAGAATCCATAAGTTAGTTAAATATGAGATATGCATTTTATGATACAATATGAGATTTGCATTTAATGACACAATATCAATTCTGCTGAGTGCTGATTTGCATTCATGAAAAGATAAATAGGGGGGAGTATGAGGAAAACCATCACCCCAACCAAAATCACATACTAAGCTTTATCAGCCATAATCTGTGCTGAGAAAAACATGCATCCCCAAAATCCCCAGTACATAAGGTAATAAAAAGTAAAGCTCGGTGATTGAATTACTTAAAGTAAGTACTAAGCACCTTACTTAAGCTGGGTCAAAAGGTTATACCTTCAGATTAGTGTCAAAAGCAGATGCAAGGCTTGCAGTATAGACACACCTACTCAGGCGTCCAAGCCCATCCTTCAACACCCAATTCAGAGCAGCAGCAGATGGAAGTGAACGAGAGAAGCCAATTCCGATAGCCCTGAACATAGCCTACATATGTATATTGAAGTTCTAAGCACCTTTCATTAATGTATGTTGAAACGTTAAAGAAGGCTCTGTGAAGTGTGTAAAGGAACACAATTCCAATCACTAGCAATGACAACAGGATGAAACACTAATTGAAGTGGTTGTGGAACACTAATTCAAGCCTAATCAAGCCATAACGGAGGTTATGGAACGCTAAATGAGTATAATCAACAGGATGAACAAGCAAGCAAGCTAGCGGATGAGGTCTAAAGAAAGCTTTTTTAACTGGGAATTTATGTGCTCGAAATTACAGCACATATTAACTTCAAAGTGGGAAAACGAACCTGGGTGGCAAGAACTTGAAGAGCAGAGCTGAAAACTCTATGCAGGAACTTCCATTTCACATATTCCAAATAGTTTCCGCTGAATTCCCGCGGAAGAAAGAAGTTCCTCATAGCGCAACCGCATATTCTCCCAAACTTTCTAAGCCCGTCTTGAAACCCAAGGCGGAAATCCAACACAGAGAAAGAATTCCCATCAAGAGATACCAATTTCAACGCATTTCCGTCCCAGAAACATCTGGAAACACTTCCAGAATTGCAAAAAACAATCGGGAGGGGGTACGAAGTAGAACCCTGTTCAAGTTGCGAACCATTGAGGTTTTCCTCCTTGAAGCCGAAGTCTTTATGGAAATCAAAGGAGGTTTTCAGAGATTTGCAGAGCGTCAAGGGTTTAAGAGGGGTTTTGAGTTTGAAGAAGGATTGAGGTGTTTTATGCTTAAGAATCCCTGTGCCGTGAAAAGCAGAAGACCATTGGTAGTTTGTAGTGCTATTGGAAACTGCAGTCCCTGTGGTTTGCATTAGAATGCCAGGGAAACTTAGTTTACAAAGAGAAACAAGAGATGAAAACAGAAGTGAGCGTGTTGGTTGGACTGCGTTTTATTTGATCGGCGGCAATAGCATCACCAATACTGTAGCTCCTTTTACGCGGACTACCAAGGCAAGAAGCTCCCTCCTTTTACAAAACGATGCTCAACGGTGGGGATTTTTTTGGCTGGGGCACTCCATGAAGTGAACTAGTGAAACGAGAAGCGTGTGGTTGGGATAACACATTCGTCACACTCACTTCACACTATATGAAGATGAAGTCCCAAAGCAAAAAACCTCCCCGAATGGTGCTCTACATCCACACTTCATATTGGCATAGAGTATTTGAAATCTAGGATGTGGCGGGTCTCTTTGTATGTGTTGTCCGGAAAGATGAGGACTCAATGATTATTCGTTCGCCGGAACCAGAAGTAAAAATTTTGGTAGATAGGGATCCCATAAAAACTTCTTTTGAGGAATAGGCCAAACCGGACCATTTCTCAAGAACAATAGCTAAAGCGACCGATACTACCACTTGGATCCTGGAACTCACATGATGATGCTCACGATTTCGATAGTCATACCGGTGATTTGGAGGAGATCTCTCGAAAAGTATTTAGTGCTCATTTCGCCAACTCTCCATCATCTTTCTCGTTTTCCAATTATGAAGCATGGCTAAGCGATCCAACTCACATTGGGCCTAGTGCCAGGTGGTTTGGCCAATAGTTGGCCAGAAATATTGAATGGTGATGTGGGCGGGGTTTCCGAGGAATACAAATAACCTCTGGTTTTTTGATTTGGCGAGCATCCGGAATAACGAGTGAATTACAACTATATTGTACAAAGAATTGGTGCATTGGTTTTGCGGCGTTAATGCTTTTTGTTTGGTTGGTTTCACTATCATAAAGCGGCTCCAAAGTTGGCTTGGTTTCAAGATGTAGAATCTATGTTGAATCATCATTTAGCAGGCTACTAGGCCTTGGATCTCTCTCTTGGCGGGACATCAAATACATGTATCTTTACCAATTAACCAATTTCTAAACATTTGGAGTTGATCCTGGGAGATACCACTTCCTCGTGAATTTATCTTGAATCGAGATCTTTTGGCTCAACTTTAACATGAGAAGACGTATGAAAATTGTACCAAACATATACTAGTTTTTAATTTTTATTCTCTTTCATACAATACACTTTTATTGTAGAAGGGAAATCACCAATGAAATGTTATAATGTATGTCATTTAGTAGAACCTTAGTACAATGATTGTATTGTAAATAATCTTCACTTATTGGCACGTTTTGTTACGTATTATTAGAATAAACATAAGAATGAAATGAAATGAAATAAACTCAATATATTACATCGTTTGAAATATGAAATAAAGGAATGAACAAAATAATAAGTTACAGTTTACACGAAAGTAGGCGGGAGGTAGTAGGGTAAGGTCAGGTGAGATGTGGTAGCCTTACCCTATTACCACCACCTTACTCTACATGTCCTACTCTACTCACTTTTCCTCACGTGCCACCTACCCCACCGAACCCTACATTTTTACTCACCCTACCCTCTCTTACTCTGGTACTCCAACATACCACCTACTTAACTCTACCACACCTTGACCCACACCACATTACCCCATCACCATACCCTATTTTACCCTACCTAACCTAGTCTCACCTAACATATGTCGCCCCACCCTACCTCATATATCACCCCACCCTTCCTCACATTACCTCACCACCCTATCATCTCATATTTCACCTCACATCGCCCTACCCTACCACACCCCACCATTATACCTTACATCACTACACCTAACTCTCCACTCGCCAATCACCATGCCCTATCCTACCCTACCACCATATACCACCCCTTCACTCTCATACATAACCTTACCCCACCGTACATTACCTATCACCCTATCGTACCTTACCTTACTTTACCTTATCGTACCTTACCCGGTACCTCACCTTACCCTACCTCATTCAAATCTTTCACCATACCATACCCAACCTTACTCCACCACCCACCAGGGGCGGACGCAGGATCCTGCGTAAAGGGGGCGTTAATACTAATTTTTTTCGTAACCAACAAAATGTGTATTAGTGATTTTTATATCCATTGGATTCGAGGAGAACACTACTATATAATGCAAATAGATATTAATGTTATATATTGAAAAAAACACTACTTTATATTGCATTATCTGAACACATTAACACACTAGTTTTTTTCATGGGGGAGTGGTTTAAAAGGACAAAAACTAGGGAAAAAATAGGAATCAGAACAATGAAAATATAAATTAGGTGATAAGGACAAATATATTGTTCATAACCTCAAATTCACAGTTTGCTGCAATAGAACTAGCCCCAAATCCAATATTTTACTATTCTACATGTTATATGTGTTTTTTTTATTTTAAAAATGGCCTCAAAAATAACGTTGAAAAAAATATTAAATGAGATGTCTAAATAAAGAGGACGAAAAAAAAAATGTGATGAAAGAATTATCATCTTTTGACAATCAGATCAAAAGATATATTCGTTTTTAGTAGTTGAACGCGAGAGAATTTAAATCATAGTGAAATATAGATATATTCTTTTTTTAGAAAAAAATTCCACTATCCTCTATGCATATTTTATGTTCAAATCATCATTTTAATCAATAAACCCTTTTTTTTTTTGGACAATGTTAATAAGCACGCATTGAATCTACCGTTGGGCATCACATCGAAATTTGACCGCTCAGAGTCGAATTTATGCACAAAACTCGACTCTGAGCGGTCTAAAATAGATTCCAACCTTTATAAATTCGAAATTTGCATGAAAAGTGGTGTCTGAAAGTATATCGATTATGGTGTCTTTAAAAATACCCTTTTATTTATTATAAGTAAAATATGATTCATATTTGTTTAGATGTATCACCTTTGTAATGACAATGTATTTTTATTTACATGATAAAAGTTTTATGTTCATTTCTCTGAGGATTATTGATGAAGAGGGCGAACATAATTTTAAGAGGGGGTATAAAAAAATACATAACATATAATTTCCCCTGCCACCCACTGGCCACCATAACTTACCCGTTCTCACCACACACCATGCCCGCATAAGCTACCCTACCACAGACCCTACAATACATATCATTCTACCTTACCCCACCACACTACATTCTCACACCTCACCCCACATTACCTTACAACACCCCACCCATGTAACCCCACAGTACTATACAATACTCACCCTACCTCACCCTACCTTACCCCACACTATAATACCCTCCCTTACCCACTACACAACTACGTCACATTACCCTACCCTACCTCATTCAGGCATCCACCATTCTATACCCAACCTTACCCCACCCACTCTACCTACCCAACCTTACCCCACCCACTCTACCTACCCTACCTTACCACCCCACCAAACCTACCACACCCTACCATACCTAACCATACCCTACCTCACCTACCTTGCTCTTTCATTAAGATAGATTGCTCAAATATGGTGTCCACATAAGAATAATCGCCTCCCAAGATACAACTGGCCACGAACTACGTCACCGGATTTAGAGGCACTTAAAAATCCGAGCTTCGGCGAACTTACAGAGTGCTCCGACTTCTCTCTGACCCAAGATCTAGAATTATATGAGAGACTTTTTGTGGTGGAAAAGACAAAAGAAAAATTGATTCTCTAACTTTCATCCAAGAGGTTCTTTATATAGTGGAGATGATGAGCCAATACTCAATTCTTATTGGCCGGATGACATAAGTCGATCAACTTTTCCCTCAAGAAAAGCCATTATGGCGTGTAGAATCTCTTGGCCGACTTCACCCTTGATTCTGATTAGTCGGATGGCGTGTCTTCTGAATTCTGATTGGTCGGATGACTCAATGAATTCTGATTGGTCTGATGACACAATCAAATGCCAAAAATTAATTTATGGTTAATTTCATAAAGAAATTTTATCCAAAAATTAATGTAACATCCGAACCGAAAGCAAACAGACACCCAGCGTGTGGAATTATGTAAGTCCTCCCTCTTGCATAAAAGAGCTTTGCCCCTTAGGGCACATCTATAAGAGTTACACAAACTCTTAAATATGGAGCTCAAGTCTCCTATTTTTCCAATGTGGGAGAGTTGAGTTGATCACACCTTCAACTCCTTTCTCACACATGTTTTACAGCAACTTTACGCATTAATTTATCATTCACCTGATATCTGAATCGAGTGATTCCAAAGCCAAACATCATCTACTCCATGAGTAGTATTTTTAGATGTGCTAAGCTCCCGGTGAGTCTCACCGGAGCTATCCCAAATTAACGATAAATTTGACTGTTTCAACACATATTCTATGCCCCATATTCCATGGGTTTGACTTATATCTCCAACATACCATACCCAACCTTGCCACCCACCCACTCTGCCTACCCTACCTTACCACCCCACCAAACCTACCACGCCCTACCATACCTAACCATACCCTACCATACCCCACCTACCTTGCCCACCCTACTCACCCTACCTTATAATCCCACCCCACTACCTGCATTGCTTCACCCTACCCCACCCCACCACCCACCCAACCCTACCTTACTCTTATCCACCGCCCATGGGTTTGTTGCTTTTCATTAAGGGTGAGTTTTGGTCGGTTTGTTTTTTTCAATCAAATGTCTGTTTGGATCGCAAGAATAGTGACTCAAACAAAAACAAAACACTTTGAAAACCGATGGTTTGGTTTAGTTTTGTTTGGATTGGATTGGTTCGATCTGGTTTCGGTTTGCAAGAGATTATGCAAAAGGATGTATTTATACAATAACCGTTTCACAATGAAGGTTGTAGCCAAGTCAAAAATTATAAAAGAACTTAAAGTTCTTGTTCACTACCCGTCAAAGTTTTATGTGATACATTTCAACTCTTAGCATACCAAAAAACATTACGACCATTCCAAGACAAAACATGTATACATTGATCGACGCTTCATCAAAAAAAGAATCAACTCTCAAGAACTCATCATAAAGTTTGTGCCTACTAAGTTGTGAGTTGCTGATATTCTCACCAAACTTATTCCTTCAAATTTGTGCAAGTAGCCTAGTTGTTGTTTGATTGTATTATTATCTGCAACCAAAATTTAGGCGTGGAGGTTGTGAAAGTACAAGAAATATATAGAAACAAAACGTGTTAGAGCACTTGCACTAGATACTGTAAATCATTTTTAAAAAAACAAACTTTATTTTAGAGAACAAGAAGAATAACAATACAACATATATTTTATTTTTTACATACAGATTCTGTAAAATTTTCTTTACATCTATCACATTTATCCAGATTATGTAAATTTCTTTTATATCTACCACGTAATGTAAAATAGAGAATCTGATGCATTTCATCTTGAATATAGATTTTATAAACTAGAAAAATTTGTATTTAAAACAGTACAATAGAGAATTCGTTAAGATGATCTGATGTGAGTACACTTATACATAATGGTTTATGTGTTAAATTTGCTAATTGTAATTAGCTATGGTATTATGTGATGATTAGTTGTGTTTTTAGACATCGGGTTATGTGTGTAATTAGTGCTTAGTTGACTAGTACTTGCCTGAAGCTGCCTTAGATAATGCATTGACTAAACAACCAGACAAGAGTTACTCCTAATTAAACTCTTCATTCACCTTGTTTGAATGATAAGAAGAGTTTTTACACCTTCTATCATCTTTCTCTTTACAGTAAAACCTCTATAAATTAATACTCGATAAAATTAATAATTTGTCTAATCCCAACTTGGGACCAGTGATAAAAGTGGAATACAATCGATAAAATAATAAGATAATAACTTTTTGAAATAAAAGTGTATATATATTGGTCCCAACTAAACTATAAATTAATAATTATGTATATACTCAAAAGATTCCAAATTCTAAGATTATCTAAAAAATGAATCTATAGTACTTGTTTTTATTGAACTTCAAATCTATATTGAGTTAATCTTTAAATCTCCTCATTCTTGACTTAAGAGTTGGGGATTGTCAAATTCAAATAATTTGTGAATGTACATTCATAGAATGTGTCTTGAAACTTGTTTTTGTAATTTATTTTTCATCTCTAACTAATATACATTGAAACTAGTACACTGGACTTGGAAATTTATAGGTTATACGTAAAACCTCTTTAAATTAATAAATTATTAATTTATCGATATAATAATATCTCGCTAAATTAATAAAATATAAATCCCAACATTATTAATTTATAGAGGTTTTACTGTATTTTTTTTTTTTTTTATCCTTATGGCAAATCATTTCTCTTTTGGAGGTGTTGAAAGCTTAAGAAGAATTATGTGATTCAGACTATAAGAAGAGTATTTCTAAAACAAATAGAGTAAACAAAGTCCTTCCACAATGTTGATACAATGAACAATCCATCACCCCTGCCCTCATACATAACACAAACTGATTAGCTTTTATTCTTTTTCATCTTCTAAATTATTCTCAAAAATCTCAGGGAAATTAATGTTTTGCAGAAAAAAGAAGAAGGGGGTGATACAGGGGTGCGCCAAAGCTTAGGCATATTATTGTTGTTAATTAACCATGATTCTTTGCAATGTCAACAAGGGCTTGGGCTAATTCATCAGGCTTAGAGAACTGTGGAAGATGATCAGCACCTTGTATTTCTTTAACCTCCGCCACCGGGTTGTTTTCGATCAACCACCTCTGAAACTCAGGCGGTATAGTCTTGTCTTCCGTAGCCACCACATACACTCTCGGTACTGACCCGAATCCCTCGTCCGTGAACTTAACAGCTCCCTTCAACAAATCCTCAACAAACAGTGCACCTGGCCTCACCAGCAGTTTCCCCAATGTATGATCCTACATGTATTTATACACACGTATAAAGTTATAAGTATAAGACGATATGTATATCATAACAGAACCGAGAGTCCGAGACAGACATACCTCAACAGGGGACAAATGGTAGAGACTAGTTGATATGAATTCAGGGCCGCATAGCAATGCGGTTATCGGTGGCTCACCATAGGCTGAGAATTGTGTATCCTTCCATGCTTCTATTGGAGTCCTTGCTGTGTACTTTTTAGCCAGAAACACAAATCATGTTACTTCAAGAACCGAATTAATCAGATTCTTAATTTTACAGACTCAAACAGTATGATTGTGATACGAAATGTTGAATTGATGATACCTCTTCCATAACATAGGATGGTCGGTTTTTGGTGTCGGGCATAATGGCGTTCAAGAAGACGGCGACAGAGATCTTTTTCGGGAACTTCTCCATGCCGACTGCTGCACTGAGGCCACCGCCGCTATGTCCAACAAGTATCACCTTCTCACCTTCGGGGACAGCGGCCAAAACATCGAACAACGGGCCGCAGTATTCCTCCAACGAGTTAACTTCTTCGAGTTTCTTGGGGTTCACTCCGGCAGCAGCTAAGTCGATAGCCGTGAACTTGTAGCCGGCTGCCTCGATGCGTGGTTTGAGCTTGTAGTAAACCCAAGCTCCGTGGCCTACACCGTGAACGGCTACGAAATGCTTTGTAGGCGACATTGTTGTTGTTGTTGTTGTTGTTTCTTGAGTTTCTATTACTGCTTTTGTGGTGATTACTCTATGCAAAGATGATAATGAAGTAGGGTGATGCTTTATAGAGATTGAGATGGAGATGTTTTTGGTTAAGGGAAGATTATTATTAATATTAATATTAAACTCGCGTTGCATGCATTTTGGGATATGATAATGAGCTAGACAAGTTTGTCCTGCTGCTACTGCCATTGTTTTTAGCTACAAACTAATAAGAATATAATGTATACTTACACTGCTTTTGGAGATTTTTTTTTTATTCTTTTTTAATTGGCACCACGAGGTCCGCGAGTGATCAAATAATATATGTACGATCGAATGCCTTCCAGTCACTCGTTTGTCCGTACGCAAACGATGGCCGCTTAAATTTTGAGAAATTCTACGGCTTTACTACGTCATAATCAATTTAATTCCATCGTAATGAATGAATTTGCGCAGATAATGGTGTGATATGATTTATTACTCGTTCGTTGTGATCTGATACAACGTCGTATCGTCGTTATTTCATAATTTTCAATATTTGCACAACATTGTCTGTTTATATCAATAAAAAGAATAGCATAGAATAATGCTAAAAGACAATCATTGTGTCACAACCGATTAATTGTATCAAAGAAAAAAATTGTTTGTTTTCGTAAATGGAGACGATCATTCAAATTAGACGTTCATTTGCGTATAAAAGGCACTCAATGTAGGGATGAAAACATTAGCTTGTGTTTGTTTTGGTTGGGGTTGGGTTTGGGTTTGGGTTTGGATGTTTTTTTTACATCACATCACCAATCATTTCTTACAATTTTCTCGCCAATCATTTCTTCAACTATAAATAAAAATATATTAAATCATCTCTCACCATTTCACTTTATCCTACTTTATTCCAAACCCAAATCTGAGCCACATTCATTCGAAAATGACATTATGAGTTTTATACTGAGTACTCTGTGGTTTGATCACACGAATCACCCATCAAACATCTTCATTGTATCCTGATAGAAATTTTCGCTTGATTCCCATGTGACATACACAACAAGGGACGAAACAACTCTTAACAAACAATGCATACACCGGGCCTTGGTTTGGCGATACACGTTGAGGTTTTATTTTTTATTATTTATTTTGTAAAGGGTGCGTGTTAGGATTGTATTTTGACATGAGTAAAAATTAGTTCAATGGGAGTCGGTTGTTAAATCATTCATTTGGCTTTGCCCGCATACTGATATTGAAGGATCATATGATTATCATTTGTTGATCCTAAATAGATTATGATTTAGAATGAAAATTTTTATTTGTTCATGAAAATTGTGAAAAAAACCGTAACCAAACCAAATTAAATCGAAGCGAGAACAAACAATATTAGCCATAAAGCCATTCAATTTAAGTTTACATATTATACACCGTATAACATGATAAAATCGATCGAACCATACCATGTTCACATCTTAGAAAGTCGAGCGTTACGCTTTTTGAAAGTCAAACTTTAGCAGTGATGCATAGCAAGTGTGGTGCCACAATGATTTTGTTCTGGTGCCATGGTAAGTTTGCCTACAACCCCCTTATACTTTATTGCAGAAAACTACTACCAACCCCAATCAATTAGCCATAAAGAAAGTAAAAGACAATTGGCATATTAAGGCAATACCAAGGATGCATTATCGTAATACTGAAACCTGTTTGGATGGCTCAATCTAGAAACCGTTTTAAGTATTTGAAACAAAGAAAACGATCGAAGAGGACACATATTACAAAAGAACCATATACACATTGGAATAATAGCAGTATAAGTCCATTCTTGCAGCTAAGTTTGGCACCTTCCTCACATAGAACAATTGCATAAGATATATATACATTATCAAGCATACATATAAGTTTACCTCAAATGTATATAATATACAACTTCCCACCAGCACAAAATGCATTGTTCATCAGCTAAGCATAGTTGGATGCCCAGTCTGGAGCATTCTCTTCAACATGTCCATTCCAAATGCAGAATCTGATGAACTGAACAAGAAGCAGATAACTTAGAACCTTTATACTTCGCTTCAGACAGATCTAAGGAGATGGTAAAACAGAAGCAATCGAACAAGGCATCAAATACCATTAGGAACACGATATAACAGAGAAGGTCCAGTATTCTTAAGAACTAGACAGTAAGTGGCTCTCGTGGTGTGGTGATCAAGGAGGAAGCATAAGACAACTCACAAACCACATTTGTAAGTTTATTTCAAACAAGTATTTCAGCAGCAGGTGAAGTCTACAAGTACCACATCAAGTGACATTATTTATGTCCATTTTCATTACCCTTTAGGTTTTCCTACTTCACTTTTCAGGCCATTCCAGTAATAAAGCGTGGTAAGTATCAGATTTGTGCGTGAACCTCCTTACACTTTCACTAGAACATTTGACCACGGCTCATCTACTTTTTATCTGTAATATATGTAAATATACTGTGTTCAAGCTTGGCATTGAAGCCATAAACCTACTTAGCCATGGGTATCCTTTTCCGTCACAAAAAGGATACCGTATTTGTCAAAAATTATGAAACAAAAGGAAGCATTTAAATATAAAAAGATAAGAAGGGAGAAAATGAATTGCATCTACAGTCTACACTAACACATGTATTCAGAAGAAATATGTACCTTGAGATTGTAATTTCATAAGGAAAACAGACCCCCTCAGCATTTGGTATTGGGGGGACATGGTCCTTCTTTTCATTGGCAAATTTGATTATTTGGAACAGGACTTCACGTAGGGAGGACTCCAGGGCCATCCGACGAGCATTTCTCTCTTCTGAGTCACTCTCTACATGATTCATTGGAGGAAGTGCAGATTAGATTTGAAGATTTATGCTTGTGATATTTGTACCACGTGTTCAGAATCTTGAAACCATACCTCCAGGGTCAACCACTACTTTGGAGTGATGTGATTTCCCAGCATGCGTTTTGGGATGTTGTACTGCATTCAAATTTATGTACCACTGCTCCCAGTAGAGTCGCTCCACCTTATTTGTAAACCACGATGCTTGTTTATTTTTCAACTCATAGAAAGATAAGCACACCTGTTTTTGACCAAGTACCGTTAACAAATTACAGGATACAGCTTATGTATCTTGAATATAAGGAAACAGTATAATATCATGTAAAACAGTTTTTCTTCTTTCCTTTTTTTGTTATCAGCAAGAAAAAGATACATATGAGAAGCAATAACTATCAGTAAGTTGTAAATATATAATGATCAAGAAAACAAGCATAATTATTGAATGACAAAATAGCCTAGTCAAGAAGCACAAACAGTTCAAAGTGAAGAAGTATAAGTGCAAACAAACTTGAAACACTGAACTGTTTCCAAGTAAATCAGGAGTAGAAACTAAAAAATGTTGTTGGACATTTGTTGGCAAGCACCTTCAATTTAGATCACCAAGAATCGAGGTTAAAACAAAATTTAGCTTTCAATACAAACTTTTGGCAAAACCAAAAAAAAAAAAAACCGCTACTGAATCAAGAAAGCAACAAAGCCATACAGATTAATTTGATAATTATAGTTACTCAATGAAGCACTGATTATCCTTATTCATGAATCATGACCCTATTTTCATGTTTGAACATCACTGCCAACTCAAACCTGGTTTTTCTTATTGGGGTGCTTCTCTACCCTGTCAATGAACTGGTCAATTTTCTCCTCTATTTTCTGTTCAACCTTTACATCACCACATTGCACCTGAAGCACAAAGACAGTAAAGCATTATTGCCTACATAGAACAAGTACACAAAAGCATAATTCACCAATCACTACATTGCAATATCAGGCAAAACCGGAATGGAAGATAAATCAAATAAACCTCTTACAAGCACCAGATAATATTACTAAATAAGATAATAGAGATTTGTAACAGCATATTTCAACAGTAGCCTTTAGAGCTTTACTATCCACACATAATAAGGTCAATAATCATGCACCATAAATTCAATGTCACAGAGTGAAAGGAAGTGATGACAACTATACACGATGCATAGGGTACTGTGCTAAGATAATCACAAGGTAAAGGCCTACATTCCTCACCAACCAAGTACATATTTCTGTATGTAACACGTAACAAGGACCAGCAAGATTATACTGCTCTTTTCTTATTTCCATGGAAGTCCAGGACCAACTAGCCCGACTAATCCGAATTCGGCCCAGGTGGTGCCCCACAGGGTAAAGGCCTAACCTAGAGCTCATCAACACAGCGCCATCAGGAGAGAATCGAACTTGAGACCTCCCGAGGCATTCTCAAGCCACTAACCAATTGATCCAAGCTGAGTTATTACAATGCTCTCTTCCCTTCTGAAGGACTAAACATCTTATAAGATATAACATCAATTCATAGGATTAATGAGACACTAAGATGACATATTTAGAGGACAAGTGAACATTCAAGCATGACAAAAAGGTGATTAAAACAATGCACATCTCCTAGCAAAAGTCTAGACGGCTGGCTGAGATCATACTCCAAGTACTTACATATGTAATGTCAAAAAGCTCCAAGTCAATGTCCTTTGGTCGTACCAAACCTAAAGCTCTGTGGAACAGAATTGTATGTAAAATGCCTGCAACAATATGAACATGTTATAGCTCAGGGTTGGTAGCATGTTTTTTTGAATAAAGAGTGCATTATGCCGCAATGAGAATAATAGAATGTGCAAGTTAAACTTAAAAAATAAAGGATGATAGCAATCTAAACCCTTACAAGAACACATGGCACAAGTGAAGAATGTGAACCATCATGGAGGGCAACTATCTAACCAAAACAGTTTAAGCGGGCTATGGCTACAATATTCATAGCACTTAACACATATCGAACAACACACACACACATAAAGCACACGGAGACAAATAAACACACAAACGCACGCACAATATTATTAAAGTATAACCTTGATCTTCAACAATGCAAAAACTGTAACGATTTAAGATCAAGGTTATACTGTAATCTAGCACATACGTGTCTCTGTAGATGAAATATTTAGAAAACAAATAAAAAGAAGAAAAAAAGTGATCTTTTTTTAAGGGAAAAAAAGTGATCTTGCATACATAAAACAGCAAATTCAAGCAGCTAATTTAACTCATATTGAAACCAAAAAAAAAAAAAAATTTACTCATATTATTCGGGAAATTGTTTTTAACAAAAGCGCAAGTACTGGACAATGATCAATCAGATGAAAAAAGAAGAAGCTAAAATTCAACTTACATCGCAAAACCTCCCGTATCTCAAAATGCTCAACATCCTACAAAACATAAAGAAATCAGAAATCAAATATAGCTACTGAAGTCGAAATAAAAGTAACGATCGACGACTGTTAGCGCTTGGGGCATACGAGTTCTTTCAGCTGGCAAACTTCGATATTCATGGCCTGTTGTCTGGACTGGGAATCGAGTTGACTAAGAGGAATTGGGTAAAACAGGACAAGGTAGTTGTCAGGTCCGCAATATTTGAGGAGAAAAAACAGAACGGGCGCTCACCGGCCGGCGATGGGAATAGTGTGGGGATCCTAATCGAAGGATAAACATGGATGAGTTTTTTTCCGTCTTTTAAAACCGAACCATGATTTTAAGGGGTTGGCAAAAGATGGACGCTTGACAAAGTTTATAGTTGGGATAATTTGTTGTGTTTGGCAAAAATGACTCATATTACCATAAAAAACATTGAATACCCAATTTACTGCTTCTGACCCAATTTAAAATCTACCACCGGTGACTTCTTACCCCTCCCGAATCTACTACATGGCCACCCCTAACCTAATCTTTCAATTTTCCGCCCAAATCGCCCTGATTTACCTCCTCTCAAACCCGACCCGTATTTCCCCATTTCCCCCCATTTTTAACTCGATTGGCGCCCACAGACTCTCCATTATTATCGTTAGAACCTCCCATTTTCACAACCTCAGTCGTGGATTTGGATTTGAGTTGAAGTTGAAGATGAGTTAGTGTATATAAAATTTGAAGTTGAAGCTCCATTGTCGATTGGATAAGAAAGTGAAGTTGAAGGTGAGTTCGTGTATCGGTTGAAGAGGTGAACGAATCCAGAATCCCTCCAAAATCCGTCACGGGTATGTCTTCTTTTTATTAGTTATTTTAGGATTATTGAAGTAGATGTTAGTATTGTATGTAATGAAGTGGGGAAGAAGATGCATTGAAAGTAATTGAGAAGCTAAAATTAGGATGTTGGCTTGCACAAACTTCCTACTTTGACTAACTTTGTTAGACATTTGTTGTTTCCCATATTGCTATTCTTCAACCACACCAGTCCCCTGCTATTCTTACACCCTGTTGTTGGTTTATACAAAAACAAGTTTGAAGTTGTTATCCCTATGTTATTTGTTTTTGCCTGTAATGATTGTATTGAATGGATTTTTGCAGGACATTTTTTGATTCGCAATGGTTAGGATACGCAAAGTTTCGATATTTGTATGTTATCCTATTGAGTTTGAGAAGAATGTCGTTGGTGATTGGGTTTGGAAGTATGTAGGAGATGAAAAGGAACAAGTGACCAAGCTTGTAAGCTTGAAAATATGATTCCATATAACGAATTGTATGAGATGGTGAAAGTAGATTTGAAAATTGATCTGAGGGTTGAATGATTTTGAAATGAAAGTCATGGCTCACTATTAGTAAAGCTTCACCGATGGTAATTGATTGTGATAAGGTTGTGGCATCGTTCTTAAGTGGTTGTGATCCAAAGAAAGATGTGATATTGGTAAGTTTGAAAGCAAAGGAAAGCGGAACACAATTTGAGGAGAAACAAGTGTTCAAATGGAGGAACTGATTTTGGAACCCAAGAAACAAGTGTTCAAATGGATGTTGGTGTAAGCGATCACGGTAAATGAGAGATTTGATGGAATCGGGATCGATGAATATTTTGAGAGTAGAAATTGTTCTGTTCATCCTTTGTGAAGATGGTTTCTGTTGTCCTTGGAGTGCGGATGCAATTTTAGTACCTCAAGACCCCCGAACGATGCCACTGAATGAGGAATCATTGAATTGTGCCCCCAGAATGTGGATTCGTTGAATGGTGGTGTCTTGAATGGACCGGAACCGAAAGAGGTTTAGAAGGCATTGGTTTCATCATGGAAGGTTTAGATATTGTGAGCATTCGAGAAGAGGTAGACATACAAGTCAGCAATTGTTCAAAGCGAAAAAAGTTTTTGGTGTATAAGGTTGAGTGGTTGGTGTGAAGCATCATTTTATTTTAAAGCGGTAAAGTCCACCAAAAGCCTTTATGTAGTGTCGTGTGAAGCGGAGGGATGCAAATGGCGGTTGCGAGCAACCAAACCTCCTAATAGTAGACGGTTTAAAGTTACACAGTATAAATTTAAGCATACTTGCCAACCTATTATTGGTAGAAAAGAGCACAGGCATGCTTCATACAAGCTATTTGGCAGATTTTTCCTGTTCGAGGTTTAAAGATGGCTACCGTACCAATGCACCGAGGGATTTAAGGGCAGACTTTTTCGAAAAATTTGGGTATGAGATAACATATGACAAGGCTCACAATGCCAGGGCATATGCTGATGTAATCATCCGGGGACAACAAAAAAAATGTTATGGAAAATTACCCAAGTATTGTCATCGGTTGGAGTTGGCAAACCCGGGTACTTTGACGGATATTAAAACTAATCCAAGCGATGAGTTCTTATATTTTTATGGCACTTGGTCCAAGCATTGAGGGTTTAATGTGATGCATGCGGGGACGCGTTTGAAAATGGGTTACAAAGGTGTTTACTTGTGGCAGCGTGTCAAGATGGAAATAGAAATCTATTTCCAATAGCATGGGGTATTCTTGATGTTGAGGATCGGAATCGTGGCAATGGTTCTTGAAAGGCTGAAAATGATTACAGGTGACACCGATGATGTAGCAATACATTCTGATCACCATGATGCTATAAAAGCAGGATTTGAGAATGTGTACGTGAATGCGCATCAAGGGTATTGTACCTATCACATGCAAAAGAATTTGAGGACTCGTTATCCAAAATTGAAAATCTCAAGGCCTTTTAGGGATGTTGTGCTGGCTTATACTGAAGGAGAGTTCAAGATTTGCTACGAAAAACTATGCGGATTGGATTCGGATATAAAGAACTACTTGAATGAATCAACGTTCCCTTACTGGTCTAGATGTCACTCTAAGGCTTGTCGGTACAATATAATGACAACAAATCATGCCGAGTCTACGAGCAGTAAGTTTAAGCGTGCTCGGGGAATTTTCGGTAGTTGGGCTAATTGAACATATCCGGGGTGAAATGCAAAAGTGGTTTCTTTGCAAGAAATACAACCACACAAAATGGGGTGCCCCTGTCACTCCCGAGGTGGAGAAGATAATAAAGGACACTACAAGAAGGTAACTTCGGTATAGTGTTTTCTATTGTTGACAATAGCAAGTGCGAGGTGTTTGATCGACAACCCAAGTGTGTTACGTTGTTCGGTTGGATGCAGGCTGTGATTGTAAGTATTTCGATGTACAAAAGTATCCATGTGTGCATGCCGTTCTCGTGGAAAAGCACATTGGGAAGCATGCGTCACGAGGATACATCTCGCTTATTATAGCACCGAGTATTGGAGGAAAGCTTATGCTCAATGTGTGAATCCTTGCCGAACTCGGCGGATTGTGAATATCACGAAGGCGTCTTGAGCAAAGTGGTTTGCCACCGACACGCGATAGGGGACAATTTGGGCGTCCATCAAAAGAGAAAAGCCTCTGCCGGAGGCGGCGCTGTGGGTCGGCGAAAAAAAAGAGAAAAGCACCTGCAGGAGACGGGCCTAGAAGGATTGTACAATGTAGTAAATGCAAGGGATATGGCCATAACATTACTACTTGTTCGCGTGTGACTACGGAGTCTGCCCCCCAAAATGAGGATGAATGGAGTTAATTATAACAACAGCTATTGTATTCTCATTTGTTATTGTTTTAACTTGTTTGAGTATGATGTGTTGTCTAAGTTAAACATAATGTTTGAGTATGATGTGTGAACTTTTTTCTTTCTAATACTTTGTAACATAATGTTTGAGTATGATGTGTGAGCTTTTTTCTTTCTAATACTTTGTAACATAATGTTTGAGTATGATGTGTGTAACATGATGTAACATAATGTTTGAGTATGATGTGTGTTGTCTTGTTTCTTTCAAATATTTTGTAACATGAAGAGGCTGTATTTGTTGTTGATTTAAGTTTTTCTTTTCTTTTTCGCACCGACATGATAACAAGTTCAAACTTGTTTTTTGTTGATTATTGAGATGTTCACATGAATGGAGTTGAAGAATAGCAATAACCAGGAGGAAAACATCAAGCACACTTGATCATGTGAAGGTTTGTAGAATACAAGACAACATTAATGTTTTCAAAATAAATCCCAAAAAAAGAAGATACATAGTCATACAAGATTTCATTTCCATACCAACATGAACACAAGATACATAGTCACACAACCCATAATTGCCAACATCCTAACCTTGGTCTCGTTCTCACGCCTTAGCTTCACAATTAATGCATCTTTATCGATCATGTGCATCAAAGCGTTCGGTGCATCCTTTGATTAGCTCGGTGGCGTTGATCTCCACTTGATCCATTTTGAAGACATCCTTTTGTCGCCAAGGCGTAAAGTTGAATTTCTCTCGAATTGTATCGATGTGCATTGCATTTTGTCTAATTTCGAGCCAAGTCACGGGGTATATGACATGTTCCTCAGCCATGTAAAATAAGCTGCGATAGCGGTTGACTTTTCCCAAGATACACAATTGAATGAGCAATCAATTATAAACTTGAATAATCATCATGAATACAAACCAAGTGAATGAGGAATCGATATCGGTAAAATAAAATTCATACCGGGAAGTAAGGGCAACCGAAGAACTTTCTCCTGGGTTCTTCATTGTGGTGGATGTTCGCAAGGCGGCTTGCTTACGCATGATGGCATTTTACATCATACGGTATAAGATCTTCGTATTGGTTGGCATTCATTGAAGAACGATGAAACGATAACTCGAATGAAATAAAATTCAATTGCGCCACAAATTGAACATCCAAGCAGAATAAACCATTCAATACAATGATTACGGGCAAAAACAAACAACGAGGGATAATAACTTCAAACTTGTTTTTGTATAAACCAACAACGAGGGTGTAAGAATAGCGAGGGGGGTGGGGTGGTTGACCAATATGGCTAACAACAAAAGTATAGCAAACTTAGTCAAAGTAGGAAGTTTGTGCAAGCCAACATCTAATTTTAGCTTCTCAATTACTTTCAATGCATCTTCTTCCCCACTTCATTACATCTTATACTAACATCTACTTCAACAATGCTTAAAATTTGTGAGGACACGGCTATCAATGGCATAATAATTGAATTACCATTACACCACAAAGTAGCATACATAAACTTAGTAATACCACAATTCAAGAGATGGACTACCAACATTTGTTAACACCCTTTAAAAAAAATTCTTGGAAACACCCTTTATAAATTCAATTCATCAAGGAAATGGATTCAACATTCCAGATGACAACATTATAACCAACAGTAGTTAATTTCAATTGACTTACAGAATGGGATGGTGATGAATCCATTAGAACCGGCAGTACTTCTTATCTGCAAATTTGGGAAAACATGAATTAAGCAATCAATTTCCCAAGATACACAATTGAATGATAAATCAATTATAAACTTGAATTATCATCATGAATACAAACCAAGTGAACGAGGAATCGATATCGGTAAAATAAAATTCATACCGGGAAATCTTGGTCCAATTAGGTGGAGTTTTTGGTCCAATTAGGTGGAGTTCTTTAGCTTGTAATTCGATTTAGGGTTCTTGAGGAGAGAGAGATATGAGAGAGATATGAGAGAGATGAGAGATGGGAGGAGAATGGATGAGAGAGACAACACTTTACAAGTTAACCAAATCCCCAATTTCGAAATTCAAACAGTTATTCAGTTTTGTAGCTTGAGATTTAGCGCGCTGGAGGGAAAACCAAAATTTTGGAAAGAAGAAGGATTCCCCCGGGAGAGGAGATGATTGGCGATTAGATTTTTTTTTTAATAATATATACTTATATGGATATATCCTATTAAAAAAATATTTAGATTAGAATAATAATAATAATAATAATAATCAATAAAAAAATATTAGAATAAGATTGAGTAACATTGATAATTTAATTGATTATTAATTTAATGATTAAATTAGTTTAATGATTAAAAAAATTAGTCATAATTGTAATTGTTTGATTCTTATACCAACACGATCGTCTTGACCGAGGATCTCCGGATCCGATACAATGCTATGGACCGTCTTGACTCTTCTTATACCAACACGATCCCCCCGACCGAGGATCTCGGATCCGATCTGATCTTATGGTCCGTATTGACTACTTCTTATACCAACACGATCCCCCGGCCGAGGATCTCGGATCCGATGGTCGTATTGACTACTGCTTATACCAACACGATCGTCTTGGCCGAGGATCTCGGATCCGATCTGATGCTTATGGTCCGTCTTGACTCGCTGCTTATACGACCACGATCGTCTTGACCGAGGATCTCGGATCCGATCTGATGCTATGGTCGTATTGACTACTTCTTATACCAACCACGATCCCGCCGGCCGAGGATCACCGGATCCGATCTGATGCTATGGTCCGTCTTGACTACTTAACATACCAACCACGATCCCGCTTGGCCGAGGATCTCGGATCCGATCTTTGTCTTTATGGTCCGTATTGACTACTTCTTATACCAACAGATTATGAATGACAATCACGGTTTTTTTGTTTTTGACCGGTTTAGTCGAATTTTACCCGATTTCTAAAGATTTATCTTTGTTTTAACCCAATTTTACGGTTTTGACAAATTTTGTCGGTTCGAGACCTAATTTTGATCAATAATGAATGACATTCACGGTTTCTGATTTTAACGATTATTGACCGGTTTTAGTCGTATTTTACCCGATTTCTGAAGATTTATCTTGTTTTAACCCAATTTTACGGTTTTGGCGAATTTTGTCGGTTCGGACCTAATTTTGATCAATAATGAATGACATTCACGGTTTCTGATTTTAACGATTATTAACGGTTTAAGTCGTATTTTACCCAATTTCCACCATATTTATCTTGTTTTTACCCAATTTTACGGTTTGGCGATTTTTGTGTGGTTTAGACCTAATTTTGATCAATTATAAGCGACATTCACGGTTTCTGATTTTTTACGATTATTGACCGGTTTAGTCGTATTTTACCCGATTTCCACGATTTATCTGTTTTTACCCAATTTTTGAAGATTATTGACCGGATTTTCCAACATAAATTGATGGTGGGTGAATGAAAGCGTAATATAATAATACAATATTTATTGAATATTACAATAAAGCGGACAAATTCATAGGAGCGTTACGAGATAATACATTACATTTATTAAAGCGGTACAATAAAAACATATTGCGATTATCTTAATGTGGATTGATAATCTCATCACTTGTATAAACCGGTACACCATCTTGTTACGCTATTGCGGTGATGATAGAACCGTCACGGAAGTCCGACTTCACGTGCGATCATGGCTACTCTCTCTCGTTTCCACATGTATTAGGTGCGCAACATCAATATTTATGTTAGTCATTATATTAGAAATCAAGAGAAGTTGATCGATGAGGCGATTATAAGAATGGCGAGGTGGCAATAACCTGTTTGGACAAAGCGGCGCCAAAATATGCTTTCACGGTCATGCGGCTATATGGCACCGCCAACTCATCTCGTTCATCATTTAGAATCAATTTGCACCGGGAGATCGCGCGTGGCATAAACAAAGACCTTATGCTCATCATATATACTTGTCCTCCACGTAAGGGTCTCGGGTAAGCAAATATAGTCATGTAAAAAGCATAATTGTAATAGAAAGGGACTCACGTCACATTGCGTAACCATCATCGGGCCTAGTTGAAGAATTTGCATAAAATTCCGGAACCACATCGAGATTTACACGAACATGGTGTTCAGCTAACCGTTGCCAACCTCGGTTGATCAACCGACGGCGAACTCGTTCATTTAGTGGACCAATGAATTGTTCTTCTGGATAAATGTGTCGCATTTGCCAATTCACCACGAACAATCTAGCCACAAACAAGTTCTCAAAACGTGGAGGAATTTCATCTTCGTCGTTGAACACGTCATCATGTAATACTCGTTTGATCCATAGTCGAGAAACAAGCGGGGATCGGTTGGGTATTGCTGTAATTGGATTTGGATCCTTCGGTGGTACATGATTCGATTGAAATAGAGAAATGGAGAGTTTGAAAGTGAAAGTGAAGGTTTGGATGTAGGGATATGAATTGTGTGGGAAGTGCCCCATTATATAGGCAGGTGGTAAATCCCTTTATAGTCACGGGTTATGCGGGTTTAAGGTGTCTGTGTAGGCGTGGCGTTCGATACTTTTTATTCCAACACGATCCATTTGACGTTCGATACTTTTTATTCCAACATGATCCACTTAATAGGTCATATCACTGTCTGTGACGTTCGATACATATTATGAATAAAAGATTTAATCACAGAAAAAAGTAATTAGGAAAATATAGATTTAATGAAATAATTTTTTTTGATGGGAAAACGTGTTCCGATACTTTCCCTCACACTAAATTCCAATTACAAACGGAGAAAATCCCCCACCTCCTCATTCAATTGAGTGATCCATGGGACCCATCATCATTCATCAATCATTTCACCATCATTCACTCACATGATTCCAACTTTTGTTTTTACATTGATGGCTTTTTATTCTTTTTCATAGATATTGTTCTAATTTCTTCACATGAAGCACACACATCCGACAACCTTTTTTTTTTTTTATTTTACATATTAAGTTTTATTTTACATTGAAGTTACTTATTTAATATTACTATAATGACATAATGACAGTAAACAAGTATCAAGATAGTAATAATTCAAATATGACATATAGATAATGAAAATACTTAAAAACAACATTGAAATTGTTTTCATAACACTTAAAAAGCACAACATAAAAACTTAGTACTGTATTGATTGAAATGTATGTAATATCCCGTAACTTCATGAAAGGGCAATCACATCATAAATAAATTATAATTATTTTTGTTTATATATAAGTGTGATAGTAGATATATTTATATATATCTACGGGGTATTACAATGAATGTATTTTGTTATTCTGTAATTATGAATGGATTTAAATAACGATATATATCATTATTGGTAGTATTAAAACATCAAATAACGCAGAAACACATATCACAATCAAATTAATCAAGACAAAATACAATATCACAGAAACACAGATAAAAAATAATTCTTTAAATTCAAGGTATAAATCAAAAAAGTACTAGGGTTTCATCATTCTTGCTGCAAACATCCTTGAGACAATGGTTTGCAAATCTGGTTAAAAGTAAGAATGGTTTCAATTTGCTATGATTTTCAATAAATTAAGTGTTTGTAACAATGGTTTGCAAATCTGGAAAAAAAAATAAGAACTAGGGTTTCATCATTCTTTCTAAAAATATCCTTGAGAAGAAATATGAACTAGGGTTTCAATTTTGCATTTATACGCTAATTAAAAACAACAAACCATACTTTCCATGCTTGCTTATCCTTTACAAAACCACTAGATTCCATAACTATTTATCCATTACAAAACCCCCGTCAATTGTTCCAAGAAACACATCCATCAACTCGAACTTCCATACTGGTTATCCTTTACAAAACCTAATTTATATGGTTTGAAATTGCGATGCTAGCAACTCGACCACCAACTTCTTTCTCAGAATGTCATATGCACGCCTCGACCATTGCCACATCCATATTTGCAAGCAAAAACTCAAGAATTTTATTGTGTAAATACCACAATCAGACCTATACAATACAAGTTACTCAACACATCAAACAATGACTAATAAATACTAAGCTATGCTTGGCATAAATAATAATAAACATGCCCGTTTTCTTGAAGGGGACAATTCACTCTCTTCAAACCCAATTTCTTTAAAGCATACTTCTGGAAACCATCCACATGCTTCCTCACTAAATAAGGTATAAGCAATTGTAGAGACACAAGCATTGATTGAAGAAAATTCGATCTAATGTGGTTTTCAAATTTATCGTAAACATAGATTATCTGTTTACTAGATCAACTTTCAAGAGAATCCGGTGATCTTGCTCGGAGACACGGTATATATAGATATCACAAACGATCCGGTGGCCTCCAAGTGGATTTTCCCCGACATCACATACTTGACTTAACATCAAAACTTAAATTCCCTATTGTCACATCCTTATCCCTGGCAGCATGCATCTGTTTTAGTAGTATGGCAAAATATGTGTCGAGCACGCGAGCATCTTCTTGAAAGCTTGACTCGGATAAGCTTTTTGCGGAGGTGATCTCAAAACATCGGCATTCACAATCTAAATTGTATCGTAAAACATTATATATTAGTTAAATAAAAATTTCACCATATATTGCTGCAAATATAACACATCATCGGGCTTACCGGGGTTGTCACCCATCCCCCATCCATAACTACTTTCAAATCTGAAGCTTTGACATCTCCATCAACCATCCTCACATTTTTACTATATTCATTCAAAGGTTAAAAAAAATTAAATAAGATACAACAACAAATGACTTCAACTGTGCCAATTTCATACATGTCCTCTTCAAAATGTAGAAAGGTATCAAGCAATTCCATCAACTTAGCTTACACTTCTCGGTGCGGATCAAAAGCGGGAGCAGTATCAAGCTTCCTTCTCTTCAAGTTATGAAAATAAGGATATCTTTGGCTCATTTGAGCTTCTGTTTCCCAAACACCTTTTCTCTAACATGTTAAATATCAATTTACAACTTAAAACTCATAACAATATTTTTTTGAGGAAAACTCATGGGGTTTTAACTCATAATACAAGTGCAACCATTTTACCTTTACTCTGAGATTGCTCCCTGACCTCTTGTAACCTCCAACCATTACATCATCAAGATTTACAAGTTCTTGACCTTCACCTCTGAGCCCTCACCTTCATGCCTCTCTTCACCTCCAACCATTTCATTCAAAGGTTTTACATTCACATCCTGGCCTTGAGATTGATCTCTACCTTTTCACCCTCCAACCATGTGATCATCGGGATTAACGACTTCTTCACATTGCCGCTTCACGCCTCTCGACACCTCCGACCATGTGATCATTATGATTAGCGGCTCCTTAACCTTGACCTTCACGACCCTCGTCACCTCCAACCATGTGATGATCGGGATTAATGACTTCTTCACCTTCACTTCACCTTCGCCCTTCCTCTCTTCACCTCACTCCACCCGTGTCGGCTCTAGCATTTTCACATAAAGCTTTCTTGACAATAGCTTCCATGAATCAAACTTTCTCTAACAACCTCAGTTCACATTGCAACAATTTGTTTTCCTCTTTAACCACTCTTATAATCTCATCTTTCACCTTCTCCGTTTCGGAGGGTTAAGGAGGCGAAGGTTGATCAGATTCACCCCACCTCCTTCTTCCTCACCTTATTCTTCCTTACCTCCTTCTTATCACTAACATCTTTGTCATGGACTTCGGTAAAGTAAACATAATATGGCTTAGATTTTAGGACTTACATTACAACAAGAGTTGGGAAAACATCCTCCTCTGCAATGATTTCATAATATATAAATTAATAAGATATTTAATTCGGGCATCAAACATTTAAGAAAGGACTACTAACAAGATATACATTCAAACTGTGCTTTTTGCAAAAGAGCATCAAAACTCGAAGAGGTCACCCTCTTTGGCATTATCCACTTGCGCATTCTTGGCAAGGCTTCCATATCAACAGACTCCATGTGACGTAAACAAGGTATGGATTCAAGTGCCCATACTACGCAAACATTCATAAGACAATAATACAAAAACAACTTCCAAAATTTTAAGACTCTTTGAATTAAAACAATACTACATATCATAAGACATACCATGAGCATGTGGGAATCCATACAATGTATCGCCACCTTCTTCTTTTTGAACTTCTTACTCGGTCCCGATTAAACACGCGAACCGTGTATTTCATAATAAAAGCTCCCCAAGGAAACTTGTTGAATGCTTCCAAATCATCAACCAACATAAACCACCACCATTCCAAAGACACATTTTCCTCATGACCAACAAAACATAAGACAAAATAATCAACAAACCCAACTTGTACTTATCTTCTTCATCATGCAACCACATGAAACACACGCCAACACATCTTTTCTACTAATCAACTTTTTTTCTTCATAAAATAGCTTTTGACAATACGACAACCTTTAGCTTTCTTCTCACTCCTTGACCACTCAAAGTTCTAATATTTAAACCGGTAACGAGTGTAAATTCCTTCAAACAAAAAACTGTGAGACTTGTTTCCAATCTTAAACAGAAAATTTCTTTTGAATTGCCCGCCACGACTCATCAACATATTATGCAAGATTTGAATACCATTAAACTTAGGAAGCCTAATTAAACTTCCAAAACAAGCTGTTTTTAGTGTTGTCTTGTGTTGTTTTCTAATTTAGAATAGACATAATCAACTTTATCAACATGACTTCTATTAACAATCGTACTTGGCCGCCTCTCCACTCTTGTCAATTGGTATTTAAGCTCCATTTCTTTTCTACAAAATAAACAAAAAAGATAAACGCTTTAGTACATGCATGGCGCACTTACAAAGTATCATAAAACCTGATTACGGGCTTAACTTTCGATTAAAGATATGCACAATCAGTTTAATTTCAAATTCACAATATCAATGGTTCTAAATCACAAACTACACCGATTAAACCTAATAATACACCCTTAATTTCACCAATCACCCCGATATCGGTTTATGCGATTATAAGGTACATGTATTACCATAATCCCACTTAAATCATTGTAATCAATTAACCAATCAATTTCAATTATTTACTGAAACAACCTTGACAATACTGCTTCCTTCGGGAAATCTTGGAGTTCTTGACTTGTAATCAATTTAGGGTTCTTGAGAGGGAGAGATCGATATGAGAGAGATGAGAGATTGGTTCAAAACTACTTTGAGGTTGTTATAGGTGGAAGTGAAGTTGTGAAAGTCTCTGAGACCTTTCACGCTAATCGCATTTGTTGATTTGGGGAAAACTTGCGTCGTCAAAATTTGGGGAAATTGGAACTCACCGGTGGTTGGAAATTGGAGAACTAAATGAAGGTTATTTTTGGAAGTTCCACCCTTTTTATTTGTTTGAGTATTTTTCCTTTTTTTTAATTGCCCCCAATAGTCATGGGTTATTTTTGCCAAATACTTAGTGAATGGGTTATTTACGCCATACTGCCGATTTTAAGACGTAAACCTTTTGTTCGGTCAGGTTTGATTCGTCTTGATTTCGGTTTTTTTTCGATTTTCTTTAACAATTAAAATTATTGATAGTAAATCACAAATTATCTATAACAATAAATAATAATATATGTTATACATTAGTACTTATTATGTATGTAAATTCAATGAGGCAGTTTAACAAAATGTCTTATATTTAACTAACATCTACTTCGTGTGAATCTTAAAGATCCAAAACCATCATTCAACCTCATCCAACACAACAAACTCCTAAGATTGAATTCCCGTTTTGGAACAAACAAGATAATAAAATAGTCATTTCTTACGCATTACAATTCATTAATGAATTATTAACTTAAAAAATACTAATAATGAATTAATCATTGTATTCTTGAATAACATATATAAATATCAAAATCCATTAAACAAAAAAATATTTTGAGTAAAGTCGGTGGAGAAAGAGGAATAAGTAGCTAACTTTCACAAATTTAACAAAAAAAACACATTTGATATAGTTTTGGTCTTTATTTAGTTAGAACATATTAGTCATTTTATTTTCTCCAAAGCACCAGCTCTGATTTTGATTATATCAATAATGTTATTATCCAACATAATCTTTTTTTTAGGGGGGAGGGGGGAACATAATCTAATTATAAGCAAATAAAAGACAAACTTATATAAAACTAATGTTTGTAAATGCATTTATTTATATAAGATGTCAAACCTGACAAAGGAATAAATCGGAAAATGTCAATGATAAAGTTCATCAACACCATTCAAAGAAGTAAGTCATGCAAATCAACATTTACATATTTCAAATAATGGTGCGAGGTAGTAGAAAGAGAAGAAAGAATTAGCGGTAGTGAAAAAATCTTTGAACCCAGCCTGGTGCTGGGGAAGATCTACTGCTGTTTTTATTTTATTTTATTATTATTATTATAATGTTTCGATCGATAATGTTTTCAGGCTTATTGATGCTCGGTAAGCGATTTGCAATTTTTTGTTTCTTCATTTGATCATTTTAAACACCAAAATCGTAGTTTTGTTAATCGAGAGTCATGACATTTGGGGTGGCTTCAAGTTTGTCCTTTTGAACATGTACATTCCATGTATATATATATATTCTTTATTATCAGTATAAATCAGTTATAATGTTTCGATCGATAATGTTTTCAGGCTTACGGATGCTCATTAAGCGTCTGCGATTTTGGTTTCTTGGCCACATTATACACCAAGGGCCTCTTGAATATGTTCGAATTTTTGGGCGTCAATGTCGGATAGAAAATAGTAGTTGATTTCCACCAAGAAGTACCATCTTCTACTTCTCTAATTCCCGTTTTAAGACAAATATAACGTTTTGAGTGATTTTTTTGTCGATTTACATCAAAGGAAGATCAAGAGCAATATTTGCCAAGAATAGAAGAACCTTATCCAAAATCATAGCTTTGGTTAATCGAGGCCACGACGTTTGGTGTCGGCTTCAAGCTGTCCTTTTGAACATGTACATTCTCTCTCTATAAATATATGTCCTTTAATATTGATAATTTTTTCAGTTATAATGTTTCGATCAATAACTCTTTTGCGATTTTATGTTTCTTTATTTGATCATTTTAAATCAGCCATAATTGTAGTTTTGTTTAATCGAGGCCAGGCGTTTGGTGTCGGTTTCAAGCTGTCCTTTTGTATAGGTACATTCTATATATAGATAGCTATGTCCTTTATTATCGCTATAAATCAATTATAATGTTTCGATCGATGTTGTTTTCAGGCTTATTCATGCTCGGTAAGCGATCTGCAGTTTTTTGTTTCTTGATTTGATCATTTAAATCAGCCAAGATGGTAATTTTGATTAATCGAAGCATCGACTTTCGGTGTCGGCTCCAAGCTGACCTTTCTTATTTTATTTATTCGTATGATTTGTTGTTATATCATATATGTGTGCGTAAGCATCTTTTTTTTTCCCGAAAGTTGGTGTTAATGAGTGAAATATTACATGCTAAGTGAAGCTTATTTGTGTGGCTTCTTTGTTATATTAGCATGTAGATTTATTTGTACTAAAAATATCTCCACTTTAATAAATGTCCACTAAAATTTGTTGTATTATATTCTGGTGAAAGAGATTGTTTGCCTTATCTTGGTAAGTTGCAATTGTACACGCCTTGATGTGTGTTTATTCGATGTGTATTAATATGGAATTTAGGATGTTTTATATCGTTTGTCATAATTACATGTAAATAACTCGATCATTGTAGTATGATGGAGTAGTGCCACATTTGTTTAGTCTCTCACGGTGCCTTTTGAAAGATCAAAGTGTTTTTCTCTATGACATTTGTAGATTGAAGCCGAGCATAGCCGGGAAATCTTAGTATTTGTGTAAGAGGTGGTTTTGGTTGGAAATTGCTAGCTATTATCTTTGCCATCCGGGATTCAAATTTGCCATGTTTATTTTGGCCACGTCCCGATTTGCCATGTTTACTTGCTTACTTCATCTTCTTGTTTTGATTTGAGAGTACAAGAGTGGGGCTTTCAACATTAATGGTGGGGAGAGAGTAGGGGGGAAAAGGATCGGTATTAGGTGGGATAGTGATATCAACGATATGTCAAACAAATTGTTTGGGTCAAGCGGTGACGGAAGTTTAAGGATTGTGAAAGTTGACAGTCTTTGATCGAGCTTGGTGGGTGTGGGGACCTTTGTTGCAGTTGTCGAGTAGTTGTGAATGAGTGAATGGGAGAAGTTGGCGCAGGAGCGGTTTCCAGAATGTGGGATGTGTTCAGTTATTTTGTAATTGTATGTTTTTGCAAGTTGGGAAGGGAAATGGTTGGTTCTTTTTGGTGAACTGCATGCTCAGGAATCATGGCATCTTCAAGCTAGGATAAATTGTGATTATGGAGGTTGTGATCTAGATGTGATACGGGGGGTGGGGAAGAGGATGTGGATTAATTTTGACGATCTTGAGGCCAAGAGAAAAGCTCCATATTGGGAGTTTTTATATGTTCACCACTTAATTCTCCTTTAATGTCATGCTAATTAAGCGTGTTGAGAATTATTTCGGTAATTGCTTCTGTTCTAATTTTTGACTAATTTAATGTAGTGTTTAATTTGGATTTTGTATGAGTTATAAATATTCATTTTGTTGATCACTTTTTTTCTAAAAATGTTGGCGTTCGACTTTCAAGTCCCTGGAGATAGGATACTCTGAATAGTAGCCTCACTATGACATATGCACCTGACAGGTATATGCAACCTATTTTTATCTTGCAAATATCTGAAATTTTCGAGCTTGATCAAAAATTTTGAATTCCGAATTCTTCACTTCATTGGTTATTTAATTTGGGTTACACTTTTTTCTTTCTCATAATGTGATATGAGTTTACTACATTGGTTATGCTCTATTATGTGTCTTGCAGTTGGTTATTAATCAAGGCCCTACCTTATTTTCTTTTCGATAATGCTATTATGAATGTACTAAATTGGTTGTTCTCTATTCTTAAGTTACTTGCAAATGAATGCAATAAGTTTATGTATCATTGTTTTCGGATGATAGATTTTTGGTATGCAGCACCAATGTTGATCTATTCGAAAGGGGCTTACAAGCTATTATAATCTTCATAGTATGGTATGTAGTGTTTGTCAGTTGATGATTCACTAAATCCCTGCAATAAGTACATTGATATTTAGATCTTCTTCACCTTTAACTTATGATATCAACGAGTAAAGTTTCATGGGGTTACTGTTTCTTCTGTTGATGATTCCCATTACCCACGTTCACTCTTTCTCTTCCGCTGTAAAGCCCTTGCACACAAACAAAACCAAAATAATAATAATAATAATAATATTCCTCTCCAGTTTTACATATTTATTCAATTGCATTCATCAGGATACAAGAGCTTATGATGATGGAATTGCTTGTCTTGGGAAGATGGCGCTTGTTGCATTTTGAGATTGGAATGCAAAGGTAATTAATTATTTTACCCCACCCTCATTTATTGTATCAGATGTTGTGGATTAAAATATATCTATATATATTATTGCATTCCAAATCGGTTTTGTGTTAAGGGAAAGGTGGCGTGTGCAATGCACGGGTTTTTCTCATGTACATATCATAATGTGTTAGAATTTAGCATGTCCTTTCCTACATCTTTTTTGTGAGTTGACATAAACGGTTTCGCACCCATTGCATTCTTTAGTTTGTTGCATTGCATCATTTACACGTTCCTTTGTGGTACAATTTCTATGGAACACAATGGTGCAATGGCAAAAGGCTTTTAAATACAATCTTTTAAAGAACATATTTGCAAACAATTGTCTATGTGTCAATGTTGTAAGTAGATCTTGCAAGTGGCCAGATGCTGATATGAAAGTTGAGCTCAACTAACAGTTATCTGTATGGTTTGATAACCACTTTGTTGGGATTCATGAAGATTTCATCAACACCAGCATCAACATCAGATGAATCATGTTTTGAACAAATTTTACTTGAGTTGGCATTGACGACGGCCATCCGAGGTTGCCTTTAGAGCACAGATCACATTCATTTTGCAAACAAGTCGTGTAGACTAAGTAGTCAAAATGATCTGAAAGTGAGAAATAGGAAATACATTATAAGTCTTATGTTTTTTATACAACATTGGACTCAAGGACAGCAACACAAGTTGTGGTTTGTACTATTGAATTTCTCATGTCCATCATTGCCTTATTATGCCGTTACAACAAGATTTTATGAATTTTTATTCCATAAATGTTGGAGTTTCTTATGACGCAGGTGTTTAAAAAGCATTTATACGTGCAATGGTATAAGAAACCATCAGCAACATATATACAATTGCATCTTACAATAAAAGTTGTGTTAATAAATGAAAATTTAGAAAAATGCATTTAGAGTCGGTTTGATGCTCTAAATTACTTCCGACCACAATGGACCGTTTTGAAGTTGGATTGATGCTCTAAATTACTATTAAAACGTCCATATAGCTATGTGTCACCATAAAAGTTGTGATATGTCATTGAACACTTGCTAAAAAATATATTTAGCTACTGCGGACTTCATCAATCATATGGTTTGAGTTGCATATTCCCATTTTTCACATATATAGGTTTTCAATATTATTCATGTATCGAAATGTGTTATTGTATATGACGCATATGATTTTCATAAATCACATTCATTATATTAAAGAGTTAACTTCACGTTGGATATCTTTGATTTTTTTAAGAAGTTGAAATGCCCGTGCATTATGCACGAGTTTTAGACTAGTATATATATATATATATATATATATATATATATATATATATATATATATATATATATATATATATATATATATATATATATATATAAAATCAGTTTGATGCGGTTTTAAGCGGTTTTATTTTCTTAAATTGGAACCAAATTGTATTAAACGATTTCGTTTTTAGTTATCACAAAACCGACCAAACAACCACGGTTTATACATTTTCCGGTTTGGTTCGATTTTGTTCGGTAGGTTGGTTTGATTTTTAATTTTGGTTCACCCCTACTAATCGTTAATGATTTTATCATGTTCCAGCCGGTACTCCCGATTATGAATTTATGACTACACGGGCTTCTATTTATTTTATAACTTTTTTAAACTATTTTTTTTTGGGGTGGTGGGGGTGAATTTTGAGACTTTTGGTATCTCATGATTTAGCTTTGTTTAAAAAATAACAGTTATGTTTCTGAATAACACTTTTGGTCCCTTATGTTTGTATTTTGTTTCAATTTTATGACACCTTATGTTTCTGAATGACATTTTAGTCCCCTAAATTTGTATTTTGTTTCAATTATAGGACAATTACTTAATTCGCCGTCTGAGTTAACATCGACTAAATGTTTGATGATGCAACCTGGCAACCACATATGCTTTCATATCCCATTTATACGATTAAATATCGACATTCCCTTTATTCCACTATCAAATCCCAATTTCTTTTCCTCAAATTGACATAGCTGCACAACCAAAAAAATCTTTACAAAGTATTTAATTTTTCTTAATGTCGATGTTTAATAGTTTAGAAAGGATATGAAAGCATATGTGGCTGCCATGTTGGACCATACGTTTAGTCGACGTTAACTTTGATAGTTAATTAGGTAATTGTCCTGAAATTGAAACAAAACACATAATCAGGGTACCAAAAATATTGTTCAGAAACGTAAGAGTTATTTTTTAAACAAAGCTAGAAAATGAGGATCAAAAGTATCAAAATCCCTATTTTTTAAAGGGGATTTGGGGAAAAGGACAAAGACATTTGATCAATTAGGAAAAAGTTTTTTGAAATTTTTGCATAAAGACAAAACTAATTTTTTTTCATAAATTCTTGACGCCTTTTAAAAAAAAATAAAACCCTCAATTTTTTAAAACAATTATATCTCTCACTCTAGAATTCAAAATTCTTTCACAAGTTTTTGTTTTTTGTTTTTTTTTTCATGCTATTTATTTTTAGACCATTCACCATATTCCGACATGATTTTTGAAAATCCAATGTCGAAATTCACTGTTGTTCAAAATTCATCGAGTAAAATTTCTAAAGTGAATCTCATGAAAAACGATGTAACGATACGAACCAAGTCTCAAAACGAAGAATATGAAAAAATAAAAAATTAAGTGAAATTTTCATCGCATTTAGAGATCTAGATGAAAATATATGATAGTTTAAAAACGGGAAGGAAAGAGGGAAAAAAAAGGTGAAGCAACGAAATATATTTAAGCACCGTCGGGTTTATTTATTTTTTTTTTTTTTTGTCTTTTAGGCTATCAAAAAATATAGAAGTTGTGTTTTTCTTTTTTCTTTTTTAAAAAATAGGGTGCAACACAATGACTTCACAGGGGGTCACTCATCCTAGTACTACTCTCGTCCAAGCACGCTTAACTTCGGAGTTCTGATGAGATCCGGTGCATTAGTGCTGGTATGATCGTACCCAAGTTGTGTTTTTCTTTAAAAAAAATTGTTGTCATGTTATATAAAAAATTCCAAATGCTATCATTATACCTAATTTTCTATTAATTTTTTTAAGGGTCCAATTTTTTTTTAAAAGGTAAATGCGTTTTATTTATTGATTAAACACAGTTCGCCATACAAGCATGAATTATATAAAGAGGATGAAAAGAACCTCATTCTAAATAACCAACAAGATTGAGACATTCCCTCGGATTAAGGGGTCAAATTGGCTCAATATAAACGAAGGTTTTTGTGTGTTTGTTTGTGTTTTTATATTAGTACTACTAGCTATTTAAAGCTTTGACTAAAATTCGATATTAGAAAAGAGACAGACCCTAAAAAAAAGAAAAGAGACTGAAAGTGCTTCATTTCTTTCCAAATCGAGTTGGATCATCCCTATAACCACCCTGTCTCTACGTCCTCTTTCTCTTGAACACTTTGACCCTAATACCAAATCTTCTGTCAGCAATCCCTCCATTCCATTTCGGTTTGATTTCGTTTTCCATTCGAACAGGATTACCATATTTTGGCCAATATTACGGTTTGCTATTGTTGTGCAAAAACCTTGCAATCACCGATGAAGATGTATGCTGTCATGACTTAGCCCATTTCCACCGTTCAATCTGCAATTGTAAAAGCTAACGACCCTAATTCAGGGCGGCTTGGATAAAGTGAAGCGGGTGCTCAATTCAAGAGGATATCAAGAGCTGAATAATTAGGAATTCGCAACAATTGGTAACTAATGTTTTCTATTTTCATTTTAACTTTTGTTTTTGCATTAATATTGGGAATTTGTCGTTAATTTGGGAATTTTGAGTTATTATTGTAAATTTCGAGTTAATTTGTTGTATCTTTTCCTGGGTATCTTAGTTATGTGATAGTGTTGTTAATTAAATTCATTACAATATATGGTCTTGGCTCACATCCTTAATTGTTGAAATGAAACATCTTTAATTGTTGAACTGAAGTTTTGAAGGTTATGCTTCTTTGGTGTGGTGTCAACGAGGAGTGCCAATTATTATTTGATATAATCGATTCTATGTTTTTCTCGATGGATAGAGGATATTACACATAATATTCATGTGATGTACCATGTTGACATTGATTAAAGGTCATGTATTTGCTTCTTGTTAATCCAGACAGTCGGGAGATCCGGAGATGTGAATTCTTGAGTTTTGTTTTTTCATGTGAAATATGGGGTTATTTTTTTGGGACCGAACTGTTTGCTTCAAATATTTTGGCCTATTGACTTCTTGGATATGTGTGTGTGTGTGTGTGGGGGGGGGGGGGGGGGGCTAGAAATACTGAATAAGTTAAAAGACACGGTAAAATGGGATTTGGGTTAAGATGCTTGGAGGAAATTAGAGATTAAACAATAAATGAACTTTTGATTGGGTACATGTAAAGTTTGAGAAGAAAACAAATTCTTTCTTGATCATATGGTTCAAGATAATAGTTAAATAGGACTCCCAGGAAGTTATTGATTTTTGACCATTGTTGATAGTTAATAGTTAATAGTTAATAGTTAATAGTATTGGAATAATCTTTTTGTTTTGATATACCAATATTCTGGATTATCATTTATCCCATGAATTCAAAGTCTGTAGATATTAAGGTAGAAAAGTAAATGAATAGAGAGTTGTATTAAGATCACTTATTGGCTTGATAAGGAAGGATTACATTATTATATAGAATAGTCGCCAACGGCTATTAAAGCAAGCCACAAGCTGCAACGGCTAGGAACAGTAAAATCTGACTAAAACAGATCAGATTTACACTTAAGAGATTACGGAGATTAGGGCAACTAATAAAGGATTAACAAGACAACTATACTAGGATTTTTACAGTCTTGATAGTGAAGCTTTTTAATACAACAACTGATGTGTTACCTAGTGACGTAGAATTTCTAAAAAGAGTCCAAATCCCACCTTAGCGTGCCTCCATCAGAAGTTTCATGAACTTCTGAATCTTTAGTTACTACTCAAGTTTATTCTTGAATAATCGACAAGCATCAGTGTAAAACTAAAATGGTGATATAGTGTGATTGCTTACGAGGTATTACCCGTGTTAGAAGTTAACTATATCATCCATTTGAAATAACTAAGATACCCAAGAAACACATTCATTTTATGTTATGGTCTATCTTTTAAGTGTTTGTTTCTTGGAAATGACTGTATATTGAAGTTGGCGACAAACGAGCTTTTGTTTCTAACAATAATCTATCATTCATATAGTTTATCTTGCATGTTGATCATTCTTAGGTATGTTTCTTTTAAGACACACAAATATATTCTGTGATAGCCTCCAGTTAAATTTTCATTGTTGATGTAACAGTTATTTTATTAATGAAGTGTGATTGACATTTTTTATTTTCTTTGCTCTTAACACGGAGAGAAGCTATATGTACTTAGCTCTGCATATAGTACTAAAAAAATGCAAGATTAGGAATCGTAGTATCATGGAAAAGTGAAAGTCGGTAATACGACTACTTGGATGATATCCACAAAAATAAGTTTAAAAAGAGTTGTTTTGGTAATTTACTTTGGGTTTCCAAGAGTAGTGCATCGCTTGTTGTTCATCAATTGGTAAATAGGTTGGCGAAGAGCGCACTCAGGATGTATTTTGGTTTATTGTTGGAGGGAAACGGTTGAGATTTAGTCTACACAAATTTGTGTTTGTGACAGAATTTAATGTAGGTGATGATCAATGGGGGACAAAACTTTAGGAAAAGATTGTCGGTTTATTAAGATTTTTTTTAAGAATATGCCATTGATAAAGAGGAAGGAGTTGTGGAACATGTTTGTTGGTTGCAATAGGAATGCTAGAGACAGATACAAGTTGTTTTTGATAATTATCTAGTCATATGTTGTGTTTGCTTCGGAAGAGAATACTGGCTTGGATTGGTGGTGGTTTGATTGGTGGTTGATTTGGATGCATTTAACAAGCAACCTTGGGGGAGTTTATCGTATGATCACACATTAAATTGTTCAACTGGGACTTGACTGAATGGTTTATATGGGATCCAATCAAATATGCATTCTATGGATTTTTGCATACTATGATGGTATGTATATTCATATGTAGCATTGTTTGGTGGTGGTGTGCAACAGTGCAAACTAATCAAGTTTCGTATTTTGTTTTCTTTTTGCTGGGTCCTTTTATTGCTGTTGTTTCTCGTTTTTAATGAATATAATTGAGGATCTGACATGTTTTTCTCTGAAATTCTGAGGTAAATGCTTTCATTACTCATTTGTTTCTGTCTTTGATGATTTCCATGATTCAACAAGGTTTTCCAAGAATTCTGCAATTTTGATTTTGGATTAGTTTTCATGCAGTTAAAGATGAGTGACGAAAGTGGGTCAGGGATCAAAGGTGAAAGCTTGGAGAATCACAATGGAGCCGTAGACTCCGAGTTGAAGGGCACAGGAAATGTCGGTGGGAAAATGCTTTTAGGCACGGGTGCAGGAAGCATAAGTTCCAAAGATATGATATTTCGAGCTGATAAAATTGATCTGAAAAATTTAGATGTTCAATTGGAGAAGCATATGAGCCGTGTCTGGTCTAAAAATGTGGAGAATAATCAACAACCTACAGAAGCTTGGGAAATCGACCCATCAAAGCTAGAGATTCGATATCTTGTAGCTCAGGGAACATATGGAACTGTCTATCGGGCGACTTATGATACTCAAGATGTTGCAGGCAAGTTAATCGTGTACCCATCTTCAAGCTTTTTTGAGTATCAAATATCATCTCCCTTGTTGCAATATTCTTCTATTTTAAGCTGTTAAATATTTTGCTTCCATGTTTCGTTTTAGAAAAAAAAATGATTTGCTTCCACGTGCATTAATCATATATGTGGGTACATTCTAGATGAGGGTGGATATAAGCTTTTAAGAAGATATTTTGGTAGAAAGAAAGTCATTTTGTTGCACATTTTGTGCCAATCATATGTGAGGAAATGGAATGGTATTCTTCCTTTCCTCTTGGTCGGCTGCTGTGGTGAATTAGGAGACGATCAATTATTTTGCAATCTTGACTTTCGTATAATAAATTTCGTATGTTACTCGTAAAATAAGTAGAGCTTTTATGGCAACTATAATGATCATTTATGTAATATTCTTGTAAGAAAAGAAGCAATTTTAGATTGTGAGAATAACATTTAAAGTTGTTGAGACTACTGTGGTTTAAGTGCGTCAGAACATTGAAAGGTTTTTGTATACTTCTGTGTTCGTTCCATGAGAATATTAGTTAAAACTGCTTATCTTAGGCCTAAATGGCCCAATTCTTCTTTGAACCCACATTTGGGATTTTTCATGCACCAGCTTGCTACCCTTTTATTCCTTTGCTTGCATGTTAATTGGTTGTGTTTACTTTTGTTGAAGTCAATTGTGTTTAATATGTGAATAATCTACCTACCGATTTCCAAATAGCTTAAACTTTTGGGAGATAGGGTAATTCAACATGGTATCAAAGCATGAGGTCATTGGTTCAAACCTCATTGTCTTCCCTATTATATTGTGTTCATATTTGGCCTCCTTGATGGACTTGTTGTGCCTTTTGCATGCTCTTATGTGCCCTATGTTGGCCTAAACTCTGTTATAGGGACACATTTGTGGGGACGTGTTGAAGTCAATTATGTTGAATACATGAATTACCTATGTCCCCAACAACTTCAACTTTTGGAAGGGACAATAATTCAACCACTTTAGGTTGGTTAAATTCTGGAGCCACTTTACTTGAAAGGAATGTTATGTTTTATATGTTAAAAAATCAATGGCTAACTATTACTCTCTCCGTCCCTAACTATAAGTCATTCTAGAGTTTTCACATAGTTTAAGAAATTGGTTAAGTGTCAAAAATTTAATAATATAATGTTTAATACACCTTTTGACTATCATAAATGCAATAGGTGTAAATAAGTAAAAGTGGTTGAATGGATATAAACTAGAGATAAGATGAAGAATAATGCTAATAAATGCCCTTTGAGATTATAAAATGACTTATTTTAAGAGACAAAACAAAAATGTTACAATGGCTTATATTTAGAGACGAAGAGAGTAATTTCTTGTTACACCACGGAATGCACCTACCTGCTACTAACGAAAAAAATGTGAAAATGTGTGGACCTTTTATGAAGAAAAAGAAATAAAGTATCTTACACGGTAATGCTTGCGGATCTCTTGTTTGTATGCAAATGAGTAGAAATGATTATATTGTTGGCTTTGACACTTGTCTGATTTGAATTTCTTCAAACAACATTTTATAAGAATACTTTCTTTACTATCCAGTGAAGCTACTAGACTGGGGAGAGGATGGGATGGCCACGGTTGCTGAAACTGCTGCTTTGAGAGCCTCATTTCGACAAGAAGTTGCTGTTTGGCACAAACTAGACCATCCAAATGTTACAAAAGTACAATTAGATTCTTGTTTATTTTGTTTTTTGTTTATTTGCTTTATTTTCTTGTCTTCGTTGTTACATTATAGTTTTGTTGTTATAAGTTGGAATTTTAAGAAATTGTCTCTCTTCCGAACTTTAAGGACTATATATTTATGCATGTTTGTAGTTTATTGGTGCATCAATGGGGACAACAAACCTGAAGATTCCTTCTAAGAACCCTACTGAAGGTCACAACAACCTTCCATCTAGGGCATGTTGTGTGGTCGTTGAGTTCCTTCCTGGAGGAACATTGAAGGGATTTTTATACAAAAATAGGAAAAAGAAACTTGCCTTTAGAGTTGTAATTCAACTTGCATTGGATCTAGCAAGAGGGTAAGTTAGTTTTTGTTTGGATTATTGATGTATATTTCTTGGATAAATAATCTATCTCTTTATTTGCAGGTTGAGCTATCTGCATGCAGAAAAGATTGTACACCGCGATGTTAAAGCTGAAAATATGTTGCTGGATTCTAACAGAACTTTAAAAATAGCTGATTTCGGTGTTGCTCGTGTTGAAGCTCAGAATCCGCAAGACATGACTGGTGAAACTGGAACTCTAGGATACATGGCGCCTGAGGTAGATATATATAAGTATCTATATAAAATTATAAATATATAATTGTTTTTGAGGTGGATTGCGTAAATATGAAAATTACTTACCTTCTTGACATAGGCTTAGGCTTTTGGGAGACATGAGAGCAGGAAGTTAGGAATTCAAACCTCCACGTCCCCACTACCACTGCATATATATTGTCCAAGTGTTAGCCTTCCTGTTGACATAATTGTGTCTTTTATTAATCTTTGTGTTTGTGTCTTAGGTTGGTCCACACTTTATATTATGGGCTAACATTTGAAAGGGACTAGTTGAAGTATTTTGTGTTTGCTAACAGTTTAATCTTTTTGGCAAATATGGTTTTCAACTTTTGTGTAGGATCTCGCTCTTTTTAATTTTTGATCCGCGACGATTATCAATCTTATAGTTAAAGATCAATTTCTTTCAATGAAATCTTCATTTCCTGATTGTTTACTTACTTGAGAGATAATAGGAACCTCTTAAAAAAGACTCGCATTATGGTATAAAAAGGGCAATCTTTTACTCTTTTTTTTCGGTTTCGGCAAGACACTTTTTTTTTGCCAATTGGTGCAACTTGGACACGAGGGACTCCTAATGAAATGGTATAATAAGTACATTTGAAAATTTCTTTTAGTGAAATCTTCATTTCCTGATTGTTTCCTTACTTGGCTAGAGACAATAGGAGCCTCTACAAAAACTCGCATTCTGGTATAAAAAGGGCAATCTTGCACCTTTTTTTATTATTATTCCGGTTTTGGCAAGGCGTACACTTCTTTTGCCATTTGGTGCAAATTCAACTTGTACATGAAAGACTCCTAGTGAAAGGGTATAATAAAGAAGTACATTTGAACATTAGAATCCTACATGTTTTTTTGAGGGGGTTGGGTTGCAAAATTTGCATAGATATCTTTCTTGTTTTTGAATCGTCTTAATATGTTCCAACTTAGAATTAACTAGAGACCTTTTTTTTTATAGGTTCTTGATGGCAAACCTTACAACAGAAAATGCGACGTCTACAGTTTTGGAGTTTGTTTATGGGAAATTTACTGTTGTGATCTACCGTATCTAGACCTTAGCTTTGCTGAGGTTTCCTCCGCTGTTGTTAGACAGGTTGGCTATTATCCAGACAGCACGACAAGTCTTTTGAGCACTTGCATTAGTGTGTTTTGACTGTTTTATATATATATATACATACAAAACATGAAATGAATTAAAATTTACACCGTGCAATTTAGAATAGTGATTCTATATATATATTTTAGAGTATAAATTTTGCAGCTGATGGATTTTGGTATCTCGATATTTAAAATTTTATTTTACTGAGGTACTTTGTTTTGGGGGCATCAAGAGGAGCAACTTCTGTAGAATAGAGATGCCAACAATTTAGAGAAAAAACAACCATGTGCAACAAAATCTTTAGTATGAAATATAATATACAAAATCTCTAGATTATGCGGTACATGTGGCTAACATGCAAAATCTCTATTAATATTTTGTGTTGTTAAATTTTAAATATTATGATACATTTTGCCCTGAACAAAAATCCTAGACTGTAGTTGTAAGCCATCTCTTGTTGGATTTATTAAATCTTCTTTTCTTTTTTTACTTTAGAATCTCAGGCCTGAAATACCAAGATGTTGTCCAAGTTCTTTGGCGCACATTATGAAGAAATGTTGGGACGCTAACGCAGATAAGCGACCTGAAATGGATGAAGTGGTGAGGTTGTTAGAAGCCATTGATACAAGCAAAGGCGGGGGAATGATCCCTGAGGATCAGGCTGGTGGCTGTTTCTGCTTTGCTCCAACTCGAGGTCCATGATTTATTATTTCAACCCCGTCTTTTTTTATACATATATACAATGTATTTTCCATACAAGCTTTCATGAGGGTCTTATTTAACTCTTGAATTTTAGAGTGGTGGTGGTGAAATGAATACCAAAATACCTGTTATGGGCTTCTTCTTGTTGTTTTGATTTTTCCATTGGTCTCTTGAGTTTGGATTATCCAAGTTAATATTAATTGTTGAATGAAAATTACAAATTAAAGTTAAATTTTATGCTTTATTCCTGAGGTGTTTTTGCTGTGTTGTGAATTAATCCGAGGATTTGCTATAGATATTTATATTAATATTACGAATAATTGCAACATTTTAATTTCTTGACAGACGAAGGCAGCTTTTTGCTCTTGTGTATCTTCTACTAAATCCAGAAAAAAGTTAATTATATTAAAGAATGTAACTAGCTAACTCAATATCCTTTTACATACTTGTGTGTGTATTCTCTTCCAACATTATGATATCTGTTTGGTAATTATTTTCCAAATTATGTCTCTAAATTCTGTATTGGGCATGCCATACCTAACACGGCATAATCTTAGTATTATTATAATATCAGTAGTTTTTAGTATGCCACTAGTGTAAATTATCTTCCAATTAACAATTTTATATTGACCAAAAAATAAATAAATAAATAAATGCCCAACAAGAAGAAGAAAAGGACTTCTTCTTGAATACTACAATTTATTAAGTTACCATTTGAATGTGGTCAAAATAGGGACAATACAGATGGTAAATGACTGTTCCTTTTTCATCCTTGAGCTACATTAATGACAAATAAAAGCCACATAATTAATCTGGTACTTGATTTAACAAAAATGGAAGAAAACAAACTAAAAATAAAAAAATAAAAAAAGAAGTACTCCTGATCTTTAATTAAGAGTCTTGTTATTAATAATTAATTAAATAACTATGGCTTGAGGGCCTTGCCACATAGTATAGCATTATCTGGAATATCAGATTCTGTGTATAAACTACGTTCACTGTTCCACACCCTCAAATATAGCTCCTGTCCCAGGTACCGCCTTGGCCATATCGCAGATCTCAAGTTCCACATCCCTTTGTTGTCCAATGACACATATATCGCACTCCACGATCCCGGATATACCTGTATATATATACATACATATATAAATGTTATATTATTCGTATTTGTATGTATATATGGCCGGAATCAACGAACGATGAATATATAAGCATAATACCTGAATGGTATTTCTTGTAGTAGCATCTTCTAGATTGTAGAATCTTTCCCTTAAAGTAGTGTTCCATATGCCATGACCATACCTGAAAAATCAATTGGTTACCATGTAGGACATATTAATGATATGAATGAAAACCGGACCCAAAACACGCGTACACGCAGGACTTACCCTACAGCCCAAAAATCATAACCATCAAGATGGTAAGACTGGATGTAATTTTCGTTGTTCTGGAAGACGATCTCAACAAAATCATGAAGAGTGAGACCGTAAACAGTGGTGCCGAGAGTCGCCGGTTGGGATGCTGGTGGCGGCGTGTCCTGAGTTCCATTCAAAACAAACACTCCGGCGATGCTAAAGTAATCGGCTAGCTTCAACGGGGTGTCCGGATCGATATACGATACCTTATTAATAGAATGCCTCGTCTTCCCATTGATAATATCCTTTGAATTTGCTAACACGATTGTTCTGACAGTAGGGATTATGCCGTAATGGTAAGAGCCTTGAGGATTCGGCCTAGCTGCATTTGCAGTCAGATTCCACTTAATTGTCCTGGCTTGTTTCATTGACCAATGGATTTGATAGGTTTGACCGATGGGTAACGGCAGAGATGGCGGGATGTTGCTGCCGTTGTAATGGAGGATTGCGGTGGCTGTTAAAACGGGTTTTGTGAATCGGGTCGAAGCAACAATGTAGTAGTCTTTTGGATTCGAGGTTAACAGGACGAGGAAAGAGGCGGATTGACCGACGTGAATATCGAGGGACTCATATGTATCTTGCATAGTATGGGATCCTTCTACTTCAATTAAGGTCAGTACGTGGCCTTGAATTCTGAAGTTTATTGAAGTTGTCATGCAAAGGTTTGACACCCTAAACTGATAAAGTTTGTCTGCAATAATAAAAGCAAAAAATGTAAGTTAATATATGGGTGATCAGAGGGAAGGAGAAAAATTATGGTGTGAAGAGGGATTTTGACGTGAAGTGACGGGTGAAACGATCAGAACCACACAGTTTAAATACATTATGAAAGTGTGTGGTACATATTGAACCACACGGTATCTCCACACGTGCGTGGAGACACCATACAAGTATTTCCCAATATCAGAAGCATAAAATCTTAGGCCTAAATCAAAGGGACCAGATCCTCAAAGGGGAGGGAGTAGATGGGGAATTTTACATTTTTCGATATATTCAATCATTTTTCACTACGTTACGACTATTATATTGCATTAACTAAAATGGCAAAAAAAGTTAATTAATACTACATTTTACATAAAATTTATAGCATTAAATTTATCTGGTTGGTTGTGTCATACCTTCGTTGCCAGTGAAGTAAGTTGATTTAGGTTGCCCATTTATGAGAAGACCATCTGGAAAAGGAAGAGGGTTCCCTGCGTCCAATGTTTGTTGTAGTACCTGTAGAATTAGATTCTTGAAATTAAATATATTCTTGATTCGGGACGGGGATGAGAATCGAACCCTGATTCTCACTAAAAATTACAATGATGAGTGTTATGCATTCGGGACGGGGATGAGAATCGAAACCTGATTCTCACTAAAAAGTACAATGATGAGTGTTGTGCCGGAAATGGAGCAAATGTTTCGAACATCATCGACTATATATATATATATATGTACGTATAGACGTTAGACGTACCTTGTTATCAGTATTCCACCAATCACTGACGATTAAGGTAAACTGCTCCACGGGTTCATCGTAAGGCTTGGAAATGACGGATCGTTGTAAGATGTTTAAACCTCCGTAACCACCCGCGGCTCGGTGTAACAGAGTGGATGGGTAATAAGAATAGGTTCCAATCTGATCCTTCATTTGCATTCTGTATGTCCAGTTACTATTTGGTGGAATCGGGCAGTTTGTTCCGAGCACACCGTCTTCCCACGACACCTTTCTTTGTTTTATACCGTGCCTAAATTAATTTAAAAAAAAAAATCAAACATTATATTAGTTATACCATAATTACATTAATTATCCGTTATTCGGATTAATTAATTACAAAGTCTTGTTTTAGGTGAAGGAAGGAAAAAACAGTAGGGTAACTGGGTAGTATTAATTATACCATGTAATGAGGAAAGGTTCATTCAACTTGTTGTAGACATTGACAATAACATTGTTATTAGTAGTAAGATCAAGGGTAGGCCCTGGAAACTGCCCATTAATGAGGATTCCCTGCAATATATCCAAAATGACTAGTGAGTGAGTGAGTGTACAATTACAAATATATCCCCCTCCCCCCATGCATGCTTCAATATAAGTAAATCATATATATATACACATAAGTTTAGGAAGAATAATGAATAAGGAAAAGAAGGAATTACTCTTTGCTTGAGACCAAGAGGAGCAACTTCTCCATACTCAATTTTCCAGTCAAAAGTGAAGGTTGGATCTTCAGCATTAATGACTTGAGATTTAGAAGCAATCAACAACAACAACAACATAGCCAAATTTCCAAACATGTTGAGCAATTTAATTCTTTCCATTTTAATTCTTCTCCCAAAGTTTAATTTGTAGCTAAAAAAATAAAAATAAAAAAATTATATAGCCAAAAACTAGGTAACCAAATTTAGATAATGAAGAAAAAAGATGTTGTAATTAACTCCAACTTAAGAAAGGGTTAACTTTAATTAAGCTAACTTTAAAGAACAATCCTATATATATATATATATGAAACTGGGGGAAAGAAGCTCCCCTCGCGGAAAGTGATGAGTAATTAAGTGTGAGTAAGATAGGTTTATTATCGAGCTAACACTGATCTTCCATTCCTACTTTTATAGATTCATTTTAATTAAATTACGTAGGTAGACTCGATTTAAGTATATATATATATATATATATATATATATATATATATATATATATATATATATATATAACTAAAGCAATAGCAATGTTTAACTTGGTTTACACAACACATGCTCATTAATGCTTATGCTGGCCGGCTTAATTATTAAGTTTATAATATCCTATCTTGTTTTTATTTATAATTAGTTTGTAGTAAGTTGATTCGATAACACTATGCGTCTATACCAGGTACTCCCTCCGTTTCATAATAACTGAGGCAGTTGTCAAAATATTTTGTTCTATTTTATATGAGGCAGTACAATTTTCAATACATCATTTATTGTGTTTTTACTTAATTTACTTTTATTCATTATACTAGAAGATATAAAAAAGAAGGTCACATTAATTATATCCAAGGGCATTCTAGTCATTTTATTGTAAAAGTTAATGCATTAACTCATACCCTTAATAGAGTGATTTTAGCAACTAACTCAGATAAATTGAAACGGAAGGGGAGTAACAAAATAATTATTAAATACTAGATTCGTTAAACAAGCAATGTTTAAATATCACACTAACAAACATACATCTTAAAGTATATATCATGGGGCATAACAAAAGTCGCTATTTTCAGAATTTTCTTCAGCGGGGTTCGTAGTCTGAAATATTTTTCCAAAAGTGTAGAGTTTTCTTATTTTCCGCGGACTCCAAATAGGTACATGTGCGGCTGCTGATCGCGTGTAAGTCGCTTATACTAGCAATGGGACTAGGTTCATCACAACATAGCAAACGAGCAAGGGGTCGATCCCACAGAGACAATACAAATTCTATAAAATAACGTACTAAATCACAATTAAGAGCACACAGTGTGATCTTTGACCAACATAAATACAAATACAAATAAAAACGGTTAACCACTTCTCCTCCCTTACCGATCTCCTAGCTTGGTGTGATTAATCTATGATGTTTACCCCTTGGAATTCCCTAGAATACCATATTCATAAATTTATATTCATTAAGCTATGGGTGCAGTCCCCTAAACTCATCATACTTCACATAATAAGGACAATAGATGGCTATGTGCAGTTAACCTACCTTAGGCTGTATTAACACCATATGCATTAAGATTTAGGGATTGCCGGCTCAAGACCGAAAACCTCCTTAGACAGCCATCGACTATGACTGACAGTACATAAAGATCGATCTAGACCGTGTCCTAACTAACACTTCAACAATGTTCTTTCATGCTAGTTTACGATAACGAATACTAGACTGGCTAGATCTAAATAAACGTAAGTTGAACCTCTCGATCAAACGTAGTTGACGCCAAACCTCCAGAATTAGGGTTCTAAAGGTTGCACCGCCGAGGCAGTAAAGACAGCCACCTAAGCGGGTGCGGTAACTCATATTTCTGGGTTACCTGTTAAGATGTTGGATATTACTGGTGAATTACAGGCTCGTTAAACATATAGATTAATTACAAACACACTGAAACACACTAAACAACCACATTAAAGACATGAAAGAACGTTCAAAACTTCATACCTTCAACAATGGAAGTCTAGCTTGATCAACTCAAGCTAGTGATGGCTTGAAGGAAGACGGGAACCAAAAGAAACTCACAGAACTTTATTTCATAGAAACTTCAATTCAATATGAGTACATGCGGACTGGATCACCAGCTTTTCGACCCCAGTCTTTGCCCAACTTTTGCTCACGTGGCCAAACAACGGCCACACAAATGTGTTGTGCTCTCTCTCCAGTTCGAGATCGGACGACTGTGATCCGGCCACGTCCCCAAAGCAGGGGAGAAGCCGGGATCTCAAAGCCGAGGATCCGGACCCGAGTACATGAATGAGGATTTAAAAACATATATAATAATAAGCTGATGCAGGCCTTATATAGAGTATGTGGTCGACTTAAACATAACTAAAAACCCTAGCCTACTTTAACTTGTTCCCGTAAGGTGGTGATCCGTATCCCTTATCCCGCCGCGGCTGGGCCAATTTTCCAGATTTCCAGCACATTTCTTCTTAAACCTCTTCTATCAAGCCCAATAACGAATCTTCAGCTCTGATCCACTTTATCATTACTCCCAAATAATGGTATCACCTGAAAATCATGCAAAACGAAGCAAAACAGTACCGATTCCAAAGGCAAAACATGCAAATGTAGAATCATAACCCAAAGACTAGTCACTGTGCAATTGACACGTATTTCATACAATAATTAGTCTGCTTATTTATCAATTGAGCATGATTCAGGGGCAAATCGGGTGAAATATATCACCAAATAGACCGTCATCATTTGTAACTAGTTATTGCAGTACCTCAAATTTGTAATTAAAAACTTTTAGGTCGATCTTTTTGGGGAGAAAGAATTAAACTTAAAACATCTACTAAAGCCCCTAATTACACATCGAGTATCATATTAACCCTAGAAATACCGGCCGCGACCCGTGGCGATTCTACCTCCAACCAGTGACGGACCTAGGATTTTATTTCAGTGGGGCCCGAGATCTCACTAAAATGTGGTAGCAAAAAATTTTCTTGTAAAATTCACAAATGTTAATAAGAAAAGAAAAGAAAACATAAATTATAAACACTAGAAAAGAGAAAATAAAACATAAATTACAAAAAATTAAGGAGAAACAAACCAAAAAGGGATAAAAAAAATGATGTAGCATCCAAGATTTGAACTCATAAACTTATTGATAGTATAATGAAAAATGTTTGAAATAGTATACATACACAGTGTTAATATTATTAGAGGAGTATACCAGTAATTTCGCATTGAAATTTGAGTAAGGGCCATGCTGGATCCGTCCCTGTCTCCAACAAGTCATCCTTTTGTGATTTAATTCTTCCATCTTCGCAGTCGATCAACCACATACGGATCAAGATAACACGGAACAATAATCATCGCACGTATTTGCAAATTCTTCATAAGATTCGTCTTTTTGTTTACTTAAATCAAGGGTTTTGTTCTTGCCAAAGTTGTAGTTTTTAGTGTAACCTGAACGTAAATTCATGTTTCATTTCGAGCAACCGTGCTTGAACATGGTGGTATCCATTAGAAGTAAGGAAGATATAATTGAAATGCTAGGTTTACTTTTGTAATAATTTGATCAATATTCAAAATTTTGGTATGGATAACCCAATACTCAAAAGGTAAGGATCTTATAAAGGATCTTCTTTTTCCTATGCATTACAAGAGCTCGGAGGATGGTAGGGAGGTTGACGGCATTCACCCTTGGAAGCACCCTGAAGCTAGTGGAGGGTGTAAATCAGGTTGTAATGTTGTATTGAGCACATGTCTCCTTGTTTCAAGTTTATTTTGGTACATTTGCATTGCACTTTCATGTTCCTATCAAAGTTCTCATTTAACTGTCGCAGTTGTCAAAAACACACATATTATGAAGAGTAGTTAATATTTTCACTTAATATCAAAATGACCATAACACCCCTTGAATATAATTAATACAATGTTGTTTTCAATCTCCCACTCCTTAATAAATAATGGTAGAGATAGAAAAATACAATAAATAATGATTTAAAAATGTAACTACGACAGATAAAATGAAATATATTTATTTTTGACAACTACGAAAGGATGGAGTATTTCAAGTATGATTACGATGAAATGTCAATATTTAGAAAATTTATTGGGTTCATACTAAAATATTAGTGGATAAATCTTCTTAATCGGTTTAAAAATAAGTTTTTTTTTTTTTAAAAAAAAAAAATTTAAAAGAGGCACTTGACCCATATGACCAGCGCCGCCCTCTGATAATCGGGATTGCTGCGCCAAAAAAAAATTAAGGCTTTCGACTCTGTGAACAAATAATATATCACAACTATTAATGATATATAGTATGTTGATGAGTTTTATTGAAAAGATAATGGAATTGGACTAGACTTTCGTTCACTGAATTCGACTATAAATTATGGTCTTACCCGTGTTTTAATTTGAGTAAAAAATAAAAATAAACTTAAAATACACTTCTATTAAATGAAAAAATGAGCCCTAAAATTACATGTTTCGGTGGGGAAGTGCAGCCATGGCTTACCGCCTGCTCTGGGACAATGACTTTGATATGACCCATAGTCACTGAGATTTAACTTAGCTCAGTGGCAGCCCAAGAGATCGGGGTTCGAGGCTTGCTAGAAGAAAAAAATTAAGTTTGTGTAAAACCTTTCGTAAAATAAAAAAAAAAAAAAAAAAAAAAAACCCTTCCCTTTTCTATCCCAAAAAGGGGAGAATGATGAGAAAGACATAAATATTTCATCAATTGAGTAGAAACGATACGATCTTTCAAACTTTTGCATAAAGGACAAAATATTTATTCATTTATTTAAATTATTTCATTAAATTCACTGTTTCGGAATTCATTTGTCGAAATTCATTAATTTTCAAAATTCATCATTTAAATTCAATGATTTTAGGATTCACCGAATTTATTCTCTCATTATAAAAATTATCATATTGTAAATTCTCTCTATAAAAATCTATAGCTGTCCTGTTAGTTAAAAATATTTCAGATTGTGTCATTATCCCTAATCATTCTATAAAAAAAAAAAAAAAATTGTGATGGTAGCCTTGTTTTTATTGGATTCTTCGTGTGCTTGATGTTAGTACATCTTTATCATAAACAAGATTAGGGTAATTAATAAATAATTAATATAGCTGCAGCAAAGGTTATACCCGTGTTCCTCTAAGAGCACATGCTACAGCTGAACCCTTCACAACATGGGTTTGCATCAAAAGACTAAATTTTTTTTTGTCTACATGGCTGCTTCATATTTTTATTCATGTACAAATAACAAAATAACCACACCCACTTGTGAGAGTGAAGACGGAGAAAGCCATTTCCCCACACATTTTCATTCCTTGGAAAATGTGACTTTAATAGCTATTGTAGTAATTTTAAAAGTCACAAGTTCTCATTATTTGAAAAGGGGTAATTCTTATATGAGAAGGATATTTGAGGAGTAAGTGACGTAGATGATTCTGGATCACACAGTTTTATACCAAATTCAAATTGTATGGTCCAAAATCATTCACGCAGATATCATGATGAAATTGGAATAAGCCCAGGAAAGAATAACCTAAAAGAAAAGTACCCTTTCACAATAGTAATTCTAACGCTATTGCATGTGCTCTAAGGCCGTTTCTGAGAAAATATATATAAGGCGTCATTTTGGATCTGTCGGTGCTGAGAAAAGAAAACCCAAAAAATAAAAAAGATAAATACTAATTAACAACGAGAAGAACGCAGTCGAGGACGGATCCACATAATTAAGAAGGTGTGGGTTTCTTTCTAATTGGTTGGGTTTCTTCTTCACATGGAATTGAAGCAACTATCGAGGCGGCCGGTGACTTGTGATCGCATCCATATATAATTACTCCCCAGCTAAGCTAGGCTAGGGTTCTTACTTAATTTGGTAATCCATTACCGAGATCGGATCCTCTGCCGTAGGGTTTTCACAGCAGCTGCTGCTGTGACGCCAAAACGGCGTCGTTTCGACGCAACGCGACGCCGTTTTGGTCCGAGCTTAAAATTAGGACAAAGACGGATAAACTTAGACGGCTTCATGTGGAGGCAAAACGACACCGTTTCACCTCACGGCAGACATAGCAGAGGGATATTCACGGCAGAGGATCCCAATTCCAATTACCCCAGCTTTCCCCTAACTTCAACTTCATATATTTCGGGCCTAAATTATTATTTTTTTTTAATATACATCCACTATTCTACTCTCTTTTTTTTATTTTTTATTTTTTTTATTTTTATTTTTTTAAAATTTACCGTAACATTCTACACAACACAATCAATACCATTCATTTTGTGAGATCCATCACAATAAATCTAACATCATTTTAATCCATGATACTACAATATAGTCGAAAATACACTACACAAATATTTTAGTGCACATACCATTTTCCAATTACTAAAATGGTGGCAAAATGACTACCCCGTCCCAAAAGGTAAGTCTATTTGGTTTTGGTTAAATTAGTTGCGTGTCATTAATTTTAATTAAAAATTCTAAAATAATCTTTTATTGTTATTAATGTGAAGTAGTGAAAAACATGTGAATATGAGAGAATAAATGTTTCATTATTATCTAAATGGATTTATATCATAAACAAAGCTAAAAAATTAAATCAATTTATATAATGGAAGACCTAAACTATTTTTTATTTTAAAGAGACGATAGTAGATTAATAGACACAGTCATCCGAAAGGACACATATAAGATCTCCCGGTTACAAGGCATCGGCAATTACCAATTTACCACTATACGAATGACTTGCCTAAACCAATTGAGTCAGGTAAATCATAAAAAATTATATATATTACTCCATCCGTTTCGAATTATATGTCGTGTTTGAAAAAAACACACAACTTGTGTTTGTTTTGCAATGTGTTTTTTTGGGAGTTTTTTTAACATCACATCACCAATCATTTCTTACAATTCTCCTACCAATCAAATCTTCAACTACAAATAAAAAAATATTAAATCATCTCTCATCATTTCACTTTATCAACTTTATTACATTTGTTACTATTATTTTATTCATTATTCTACTTTATTTCACCAATCATTTCATAATCTACACCAATCATTATTCTACTTTATTTTACCTTATCAACTTTCTAATCATTACTTCAATCACTTTATCTAAAAAAAACTCCCAAAAAAACTCCATCCCAAAACAAACGGAGATTAAGAAAATGAGTATTACAAAAAAAAAATTCAAAAAATATTATGGTGTAATGAATATGAAAGATTGATTGGTTGAATGCGGCTAAAAATTTAAAAAATAATATTTGAAAACGGAAAGATTATTAAAATGGAGAGTGATAGAGCCACCAATTTGTTGCAGACACTATGCACAGAAATCATTATCAACCATACACTTTGAGTAAAAAAGAAAACAAACATAAAACCTGCACCAGAAGATCAACATTACCACACTTTGAGTAAAAAAATAAAAAGAATACATAAAACCTGCACCAGAAGATCAACATTTCGGGAGATGAGTGGTGTATAATTTCTGTACATCTATCATTTTCCTATTAAAATACGTATTGAAAATATAACTACGATAAAGAAAAAGGAAATTTTGATTTTGACAACTACGACATATAATTAGGAACGAAAGGAATACTACTTAATTGATACTCGGTGATTAAACTTTTTTTTTTTTTTTTTTATTATTATTAAACTTTACTTGTTTCATAAATTGAGTCGTTTTGGATCTTTCGAGACATTTGACTTTTTCCTTCCTCTTGCTTAAGTAAGTTCTTAGTGACTTTCGAAACGCGTGCAATTTGTTAGAATTTATAACCAGATTACTACTTGCAACAATTATTGCTTTCAAATAAAAAAAAAACCAATTATTTTAGTATACATATAGAGTCCACTAAAAAAATTATAATACTACTACTGATTAAGTCAAAATTTGATTCGGACTATGATTAATTTAAATCATTGTTTTGTTCCTGACGGATCGTTTATCTGGGACTCCTTTTTAGTTTAAAAAAAAAGTATTCATATATATATATATATATATATATATATATATATATATATATAAATGAATGCATGTATTACAGTATCCTTATTACGTACATTTAGGAGGATTTGATGGAAAGACCTAAATAATCAGTCTAAATGACAATTAGTTTTTAAGACACTAATAAAACTCGGTAGAGGCAACAGTAACAATGTGTGTTAAGAAACTGAAACAAACTAAAAGGAAGACGAAGAACTTGATTTATTTCATAGATGAATTGTAAGTTTTATTACATGAACTGATAATTGCAGGAGTCAATTAATTAGCAGTTCTGATGCTTAACTCCTAATTTTTACCTATAGTGACAGTTATTCTAACGCTGCAGAAGGCTAGTAACTGCCACAACTAATTAACTAACCAACCATCCTACCGACTTATATATGTTAGAGAAAATTTGATAAAACAAACAAAATTGAATGATCTCCAAGGCACGTATAAAACGTTTCTTTAAAGAGATGTTTTAAGATCTTTCTCAGGATTCGATGGAGTATTACTTTAGAGACACAATATGCCTGTACTGATGATGCTAATTCTACAAAAAAAAAACTTTGTGTTTTTTTTACACCGAATGCTGATGTCTCTCTATATATAGACAACGAAAAGATAATGTACCTCCTCACGAAAGAACAAACCAGTTCGTCTTCAAAGGATGTGTCCCAATGAACATGCACCACCAAAATGGTGTGTTCTAATGAAAAATCCCTTCTACGAAATGGTGTGTCATTCGCATAGGTCGAACCCCGTTTCTTTTCGGCGACACCTGTCGCACTCAGTGTGCAACAACACATTCAAAACAAAAACCAAAAACATACTTTGTGAATAAAATATCTAACAATATATACAACTGTCTACCCATGATTCGAGCATTACAACATACATAACTATTCAACTACTACATCTATAACATTCCCCCTCAAGCTGAAATGTGGACACATTTCAGACTTGCATTACAACACACATAACTACTCAACTACTACATCTTAAGCTGCTGCACCTGTAGGAATTGCAGGAATAGGTTTGTAAATGTTCTTGATAGGATAACACTGCAAAAGCCCATTTAAAGTAGCTCTATCAATTGGCTTAGTAAGGCTGTCCGCCAGATTGTCAATAGTACTGATGGACATTGGTTTTAGGACTATTTGTTGGTACTTCTCTATAACAAAATGGCAATCAATCTCTATATGTTTGGTCTCTCATGAAAAACATGATTCTCTACAATATAAAAGGCACTTTTGCTATCACAAGAGAAAGGAACATGATTAGGATGAGACAACTGGAAATCCTTTAACAAATATAGTATCCATTGTATCTCACAAGCAATGATAGCTATTGCCCTATATTCAAACCTCTCACTAGAACTTTCACATCAGATCTTGTTTCTTACTTTTTCCATGAAATGAGAGAATTACCCAAAAGCACACAAGTATCTCGTGATGTGTCTTCAGTGATGAGCATCTTGCCCAATTTGAGTCAGTAAAAGCTTTTAGATTAGCAGAACTTTTCGCATATTGGTGTAATTATCTGGAAAATAAGATGCCTTGACTTGGGGTGCCTTTAGATACTTAAGGAGCTTATGAGCCGGAGCTAAGTCATTCTCAGCAGGCTTGTCTAGAAATTGACTTAATTGCTATATAGTGTAGGCAATGTCTGGCCATGTGTTGCCCATATAAAGCAATTTTCCCACTAGACTTCTGTATTATGTATTATTTTCTAGAAAATGGTGAATTAGTAGGTTGTACTTTTGATTAAAATGTGATCGAATAGAAGATGACTTAGCACCTAGATAGCCAAAATGAGTGAGTATATCCAAGCACTACATTCTCTGGCTCATAACAATGCCTTTGATGATCTAGCAATTTCAAATCCAATAAAATACTTGAGATTGCCTAAGTCTTCTATGGTAACAGACTGATGGAGAAGATTTTTGAGTGCCTAGACTTCCGTAATATATGAACTCCCTACCATAATATCATCCACAGATACTATTAGGGCAACAAATGTGTCTCATTGACCCTTAGTGAACATGCTATGGTCATTATGTGATTGATGATATCTGGCTTGAATGAGACAATGAGTGAGTTTTGCATTCCATTGCCTACTAGCATGTCTTAGACCATAGTTACTTTGACTAAAGGATCATAACCTATTCACTAAAGGATCATGCAAGAATTTTGTTGCACTGCTAGTTTATGTAGATGATTTGAATCAGATTCAACAAGTTAAAGATCATCTTCATAAACGGTTCACCATCAAAGACCTTGGTAATCTAAGATATTTCTAGGTATTGAATCTGCTCGGACACCTAGTGGTATTTCTATTTCTCAAAGAAAATACACTCTAAATCTCCTACAAGAATATGATTTCTTGGGGGCTAAACTTGTGAAGACTACTATGGAATCGAAACAGACATTGAAGCATGGGGATTCACATCTACTAGATGATAATACTACCTACAAATCTTCAGTTGGAAGGCTGATCTACTTAACTTTTACCAGACCTGATATTGCATTTGATGTTCAACAATTGAGTCAATTACTAGATACTCTAACTGAGAACCACATGAAATCAACTCATAGGCTTCTCAGATATTTGAAGGCTAATACAGGACAAGGTATTTTCTTCCCAGCTGAGAACACATTCATCCTAAAGGGATTCACTGACAGTGATTGAGCAAAATGCCCTGAGACTAGAAAATCTATTTCAGGATATATGATGTTCCTGAGATATGCCTCTATTTTTTTGAAAGGCTAAGAAACAGACAACCATTTCCAGAAGTTCTTCTGAAGCTGAATACGAGGCAATGGATAATTCCACCTGTGAGATACAATGGCGTATCTACATTTTGAAGGATTTACATATCCACTTCAACTTCATGTTGTTTTGTTCTGTGACAATGCTTTATACATTGCTCACAATCATGTGTTTCATAAAAAGACAAAACACATTGAGGTTAACTGCCATATGGTCAGAGACAAGGTCAAGTCAGGCTTGATCAAACTTCTTCCTGTCAACACAAAAGAACAACTTGTTGACGTCCTAACCAAAGCTTTAGGTGCACATATTTTCTGCTATTTGCTTATTAGGTATTTCGATGATTTTCAGCCAAATTCAATGCATAAAGGAGTGATAGAAGCAAGCATGATGCGCAAGTTGATTCATTCACCATTCTCAGCTTGAGGGGGTGTTAACATATAGATAAATGAGTGATAAATGCAAGAGGAAGTGCATACACTCAGATCAACTATTCAAATAAGCTGCCTCGAGAGTTCAACTGACTGTAGAGCTCAACTTAGTTGTCTTAGATTATGTAATGTTATGACTTCCATTCTGTTATAACTGAATGTAACTGTTGTATGTTAAATTTGTAGTGAAGTATACACTATAAATACTTGATGATCAACACATTGTAAATTAACTTGTTTATGTATTCTTTAATCAATAAGATTCTGCATTTTACTCTTGTGGTTTTCTTTTAATTTCATCTATTTCAACAATTTTGACACTTTTACCCTTGTGGCAAAAATGAATACTGTCAGGATCCTATTGTCCGTTGCTGCTATGTTTGATTGGGATCGAAAACAATTTGATGTAAAGAATGCTTTCTGCAATGAGATCTGAAAGAATATATCTACATGCAACCTCATCATGCTTTCTCAGCGGAGAAAGAGAAGATTTGCAAACTCAACAAGGCTCTTTATGGCCTTAAAAGATCTCTCAGAGCTTGGTTTGGTAAGTTTACCAGCACTATAAAGAAACCTGGGCATTTTCAGAGTTAAGAGGATCACACATTGTTTATCAAACACTCAACTGTCAATGATGTTTCTATCCTTCTGGTTTATGTGGATGCTATCATTGTGATTGGAAATGATACTCAGGAGATCCAGAGGTTTTTGAAGTGTCTGTTTAAGGAATTTGTCGTAAAATACTTAGGCAAACTGAAATATCTCCTTGGAAGTAGCTCACTCCAAAGAAGGAATCTTTATTTCACAACAGAAATATGTGTTGGATTTTTTGAAGGAGACAGGGAAACTAGGGTGCAATCCAGTTGCTAGTCCTATTGGCTTCAATCATGGTATTTCAGATGCCCCTGAAGATGATCCAGTTGACCAAACCTCTTACAAAAGATTAGTTGAAAGGTTGATTTACCTCACTCACACCAAACATGCTATTGCGCTTGTTGTTAATATGGTGAGTAGGATTATGAAGAATCCCATGAAAATGAATTCTTTTCAGACGATGAGGAAAAGTTCAAATGGAAGCCTACGACAGATTATCTTGGTACTATTGAAGATAGAAGATCCACTTCTGGATACTGTGTTTATCTGAGAGAAACCTTTTTCATATGGATAAGAAAAAAGCAGAGTGGTCACTACAACAAAAAAGCCTTTTCGCGGCATGCAAAACTGCTATTGGCGGCACACATCTACGACACACAGTTGCACGCCGCTGACTCTGTTGTTGGCAGCTTGCGATGCGCGCTGCCAATGATATTATTAGTAGCTTCTGATGCACGCCGCCAATTCCATTATTAGAAGCTTGCGTTGCATGCCGCGAAAAAGATAAATAAATTAAATACAACATGCTTATGCACACCGCGAAAGTGCTCAATGTATTAACAGTGACGCGTGTAAGCACGCCGTTGATACGTTTTTCATTATAAAAAAAAAAAAATCAATTACCCGAAACATGAACAAATGCTCACCCGTATCCAACTATAACCATTTACATAATACATTAACCAATATGCAAAATATATTTTCAATAATACAACACTCAATATCAAGCCAGGAAATTTAACAACACAGAGAAATACAAAATCCAACACATTCGAATAAGAACTGAAACAATACATTAAAACATAAATATGCCTCTAGATACTGGGTTTTTACTAAATCCAACACATTGAAAAAATAACTATGGCACTACAATAAAAGATGCATTGGACCCACTATTTTAATCAGCTCAAACACAACATAAATTTATAAAGCCAATAAATATACAACCAAAGTGCTCTCAACAATTTAAATCGTATGCCTTTTACCTTCATTTTGTGTAGTCATCTTTAGTACAAAAAACCACCATCATGCACAAAAGCAACCGGTCGTGTTGTGCTTAATGATTCTTAAGGTACTCCCATCCAATTATTTGAAGCCTTCACTGGAACTGCTCAGCCACTATCCTTCATAATTTATTTGACCATGGGTCTTGGCAATTTATGTTAGTATAATCTGCAATGAGGGATTTGGTAAAGGCTTTTTCTTCTATAAACTCAAAAGAAGAATATAGCATAGTCAGTGATATCATTTTTGATAACCGTACGACATATTGCACCGAGCATAAAGCTTTTAATTTTTTTTTTTCCTTACCTGCCATTCAAATTCTGGACAAGAATCCCAATGTGTAGAGAACTCAGTAGTCCAAGACATAGTACCTAAATAATATTTTCAAGTGAAACCTATGTACAATTACACAACAAAGAAAATAAGCACATGAGCAGCGGAGAAATGTACATCGATACATCTAGAAAAAACTAGATCCATTGACATCTGTTACCTTTACCGATCAGTACCATATTCCCAAACAAACGTAGAGAAGCAATCCATTGAACTTCATGTCTGCACAAACTGCATCTCCAAAAGTATGTGAAAGTGAAATAGAATCAGCAGTTTGATGTCTAGCAATAACATTAATCTCCACGCTGAATTTAAAATAAAACGCATACGGGGCTTTTAAATATAACGAAATGATTACCTTGTACCATCCCGGGACGATATCATGCAAGAAACTCAACTTTTCATTTACTTTTACCCTCACAGCCATACTGTGACTATGAGTTGCTTGGCCTCTCTTTGCTTTAACATGTACAAATTCTCTTCCCTTTTCCCAATCTTTGTCATTACATCTTTTTCTCTTCTTATCATAATGACTCCATGACTCTGTCAAAATGAAAACTATTTAGCAGAAATTCAAAGTATGACCCGACATCATCGAATAAAAGTCACTAATCGTCCTTTAGTAGCCAGCACCTTACTGTTTGGATTAAAAAAATTGAAACATAGATAAATCAATCCCATATATATTCACAGCCAAACAATCTAAAGCCCATATCCGACTTTTGGAATTTTCAATGCAAATATGGTAACAAAGTCTAAAGTCTATTGTAGCACTACTTGAAAACAAAAGGAAGTGGTTAAGGGTAGATATACCAAGAAATTCTACATGATATCATGAATCCTTAAACACAGATGACTAAATAGCAAGTTTTCTGATTCTAATATTACATAAAATAAAATAAGGACAAAAGGATGGCCAAGAATGGACAACAATATTTAAAGTTACCCTTGGGATTTTCTAAAAAATAACTACTATAAGGATTTATACATTAAAAGCAAGGTTGCATGCTTATCAATCCGAACTGCAACAAGGAAATCAAGTGAATACTTTATGATAACTACCATTTTCAATTAAACGGAAGAATGATTAATGTTTCCCATTTCAAAAGCTCGATTTTTAGCTTGAAATGCAGGAAAAGAAAAATTCACTCCTACTATTCCCATAACATATACCTTTCACGGTTCATGTAACTTTAGGTCGAATGTGACCAGTTTCATATTCTCAAAGTGATAACATAAATGTTTCTTAATTTCCATAGTAAAGTCGTGTACCCCCAAGAAAAAAAAGGAGAAAATTAATGCATAATTGTCTTTGACATGGTACATTAACAAGCAAACACTTTTTCCTGATCAAAAAGGCCAACTCGAATACTATGATTGCTTGTGTAGATTCTTTCCCATTCATTAAAGTGGACAACTCAAATACTATGATTGCTTGTGTAGATTCGTTTCCATTCACTAATGTGAGTGATTACCGAAAGCTAACCAAATGAATAACTGAATAAGTATACCCAAAAAATAAAAAAATCTTCATTGCTCTCAAACTTATGTACGAGATTACGTGAAACTACATAACTGTGTCCGAGCAGCAAGTACAACTTAGGGGCAGTACAACAAAAATAAATCAAGAACGATCAAACCCACATCTGAATAACAATTTTATAGTATATTTACTTGGAACCACTACCAAAAGTACCAAAGAATAGTGCTACAAATAAAATCATCTTTATCTTGCCTGTACCAAAATATTTAATTTGATGAAGAAAAAAAAGAAAAAAAATAATAACACGCATATTATGTAACTCTAAACATATCACAATAAAGTAAAATACATCAGGACACTCTGGAATTAAGCCATAAGTACGCAGGTATATATAGGACAGATGCCATTTAGATTGAATGCCTTAAGATCGGGCATTTATACTCCGCGTTCATGGACGCATCTCCGTTAAGTTTACTAATCTACCTAATTTTGTTTAGAGGAAACAGAACTACAAGGGCTACAAAAAAAACAGAATCTCTCGGTAATTAAGTGCCTAAATGTTGCATCTCTAGCCAAAGTAAGTTACTAATTCCATATTTGAAAAAAATATTACAAAACAAAAGCACTAAAGAAACACCTACATTAGTTGTTGTAAGATTTAAAACAATGAGGAAAGTATTCTTGTTTATTAGAATAGAAAGCTCATTAGAAAAATAATACAAAGAGACTTCCCCTTTATAGAAATAGGAGAGGCCTTGCAACGGCTATAAAGTGTCCAGAAAGCACTGTTCCAACGGCTAGTTGGACAGTGGGACACTTGGAGAAAAAGCAGGAAAGAGAGGGAGAAAAAAGGCCCTCTTTACAACAATATTAAACATTAAACTTAGGATTAATTATCTTATAAATAACCCTAATTAAGGACTTAACTAAGAGATTATAAATAAGGCCATAAATTCTAACACTCCCCCTCAAGTTGGTGAATGAATATCTATCATTCCCAACTTGCTGAGGAGATAATTAAAGGCCTTTTTAGGTAATCCCTTGGTTAAACAATCAGCAACTTGTTCTTGAGAGTTGATGAAGGAGATCTTGATTAGGTTTGAGTCTAGTTTTTCTTTGATGAAGTGTCTGTCAACTTCCACATGCTTTGTTCTATCATGTTGAACTGGATTGTGAGAGATATCAATGGCAGATTGATTGTCACAATGTAGGATCATAGGAGAGATCCTTTCTATCTTGAGATCATCTAGGACAATCTTAAGCCATAGTAGTTCACAGACACCAATAGCCAAAGCTTTAAACTCTGCCTCAGCACTAGATCTTGATACAACACCCTGTTTCTTGCTCCTCCATGATATAGGATTCCCAAAGAGGAACACACAGTGGCCAGAAGTTGATCTTCTGTCATCAATGCAAACTGCATATAGTAGTGAGTCAATGTAAGCTTCAAGAGTCAAGTGGTCCCCTTTTAAAGAGAATCCTTTGCCTGGACAACTCTTTAGGTAGTAGACTATCCTCTCTGCTGACCACTTTGATGACACCTTCTTGGATCATGCATATATATCTCGCCACTATATTGACAAAGCAAAGGCAATATCTCGGTCTTGTATGGGACAGATATATCAACCTCCCTACCAATCTTTGATAAGTTTGTTGTCCACAGTTTCATCATCTGGGGCAAGACTAATGCCATGATTAAGTTCAATGGGAGTATCCATAGGTTTGCACCCGGTTTTCCCACAATCCTTTAATAGATCCAAGATGTATTTCTGTTGGGAGATAAAGATTCCCTGTTTTGAGTACATAACCTCAATACCAAGGAAATACTTTAGCTTGCCAAGCTCTTTTATGTCAAATTCTTTGCATAAGAAATCTTTCAAGTTTAGATTTCCTTCAACATCATCCCCAGTGATGATAATATCATCAACATAAACAAGTAGTATAAATCTTTTTCCAGAATTGTTAAGTTTGATGAACAGAGTGTGGTCCCCTTGGCTTTGTTTATAGCCAAGAGATGTCATGACATTGGTGAACCTCCCAAACCAGGCCCTATGTGACTGTTTTAGGCCATATAAGGCCTTTTTCAGTCTGCAGACCTTTCCTTTCTCAGCTTGGAATCCTGGAGGAGCATCCATAAAGATGATCTCTTCCAGATCCCCTTGAAGAAAAGCATTCTTAACATCATATTGGTAAAGATTCCAGTCAAGATTTGCTGCCAAGGACAGAAGAATCTTGACAGTATTCATTTTGGCCACAGGGGCAAATGTGTCAAAGAAGTCAATCCCATAGGTTTGGGTATAACCTTTGGCTACAAGTCTTGCCTTATACCTTTCCACAGTTCCATCAGACCTGTACTTGATGGTAAAAACCCATCTACACCCCACTGTTTTAGCCCCTTTAGGAAGGTTGACAAGATCCCATGTCTTGTTCCTTTCTAGGGCCTCCATTTCATCTTTCATTGCATTTACCCATCTTGTATCCAAGAGGGCCTCAGATAACCCTTTTGGTACGTCATCTAGGAGCTTCTTCATAAATTTCCTTTGTTTTTGAGAAATTCTATTATATGAGAGAAAGTTTTTCATAGGATAAAGAGGTTGCAGAGTGCAAGCTCTCACACTCTTCCTTTTTGCAATTGGTAATTCATGTGATTCAGGGGAGTCAATTCCCTGATTTTCAGCAGGAGGACTAGTAGAATGTTCTTGATCAGATATGAGATTCTGGGAATCCACATTCCCAGTGTCAGTATTCTCCATAGTAAGAACAACATCTCCAATTTTTCTCCAGTTTTTTCTGGTGTAAATAATGGGAGATGGTCCCTTAGACTTGCCAATATCTGACAGGTCCTCACTGACCTCATTAGTGGGAAAATTGATCTGTGAATCTTTTCCTTCACCTGTATTTTCAACAGGTAAATCTAAGAGAAACATGTCTCTTTCAACATCAGATGATGGAAGCTCCCCCTGACTGGTTTGCCCAGAAAAATAGGGATTAGACTCATAGAAAGTTACATCTTTTGAGATGATAACTTTCCTTGTTGGAGGGTGATAGCATTTGTAGCCCTTTTGGGTATTGGAATACCCAATAAACACACATTTGATTGCCCTTGGGTCTAGTTTACCCCTGTTAGGTTGATAAATGTGAGCAAAAGCCTCACAACCAAACACTTTAGGAGGTAATCCTTCAGATGTTAAGAAGGAAGGACGGAACTTTGTTAATGTTTCCATAAGACTCCTCTTTCCAGAACCCTGGTAGGAAGCCTATTGATGAGATGGGCAGCAGTAAGAACTGCCTCTCCCCAATAGCTTTTAGGTAGGTTCATCTGGAAAAGGAGAGCCCTAGCAGTATCAAGTAGGTGTCTATTTTTCCTTTCTGCCACCCCATTTTGTTGGGGTGTATAGGTACAAGAGGATTCGTGAATAATCCCCTTTTCATCCAGGAAAGGATTAAAAACTTTATTGAAGTAATCCTTTGCATTATCTGTTCTAAACCTTTTTATTTTAACCTCAAACTGGGTTAGAATCATGTTGTAGAATAAAGGAAAAATATGACCAAGATCAGATTTATGCTTCGTGAGATAAATCCAAGTAGTCCTAGTACAATCATCTATAAAAGATACAAACCAATGAGCACCATTCACATTAGAGATAGTAGATGGACCCCATATATCACTATGAATAAGATTAAAAGGAATCACAGATTTGTTAGAATGAGCAGGATAAGAAACTCTCTTGTGTTTAGCAAATTCACATTCATTGCATTTAAAAATTTTCACATCTGAATCCTTACATAACACAGGAAACAAATGTTTTAAAATTTGAAAAGAGGGGTGTCCCAACCTTGTATGATACAAAAGAATTTTTTCACTACTTTCATTCTTAGTTAAAAAAGAAGAATTTTGACAATTTGAATCTTTCTTGTCAATCTCTTTAAGCTTCAAAAAATAGAGTCCTTCTTTAGCTCTAGCAAGACCAATCTTCTTCATTGTGGTTAGGTCCTGGATAACACAGAAATTAGTAGAGAAAATAACATGTAAGACCTCTTTAAGAGTCAAACTGTCATTTATAATAATATTCCCAATGCCTGCAACCTTAATAGAAGAGCCATTAGCAACTGTAATGCTCTTATAGGTTAGGCAGGGGACATAAGAAGAGAAAAGGTCCCTGTTATATGACATATGGTCAGTGGCCCCAGAATCAACTACCCAATCTTTGGTAACTTTCTGATTAAGAAGATTAAGTGAAGCCATACCTGAAAACACCATAGAAGTAGAGGGGTTCTCCAAGGTATCCAGAAACTTCCTTAACTTCTCAATTTCAGACAGTCCTAAGATTGGATTTTGATTCAAGGGAGTGTGATTGGCCTGTTGCTCATCAGTTTTGTTAGAGCTGGCAGCATGAGCCATAGTCTCATTTTTGCCCTTGCCAGGCCTACCATTCAGTTTCCAACAGAACTCTTTGGTATGCCTACTCTTCTTGCAGTGAGTGCAAAAGAGTTCATCTTTGTCAATTTTAGCATTGTTCTTGTAAGTAGGTGGTTTCTTTTCTTGATACCCCTTAGACTCATTGGTCTTTGGGTACCCAGACTTATTAAAACCAGTGGCTAGGGCTGAGCCTTCAACAGAGATAGTGTCAAGCATGACACCTCTTCTGCCTTCCTCAGCCCTAACAATAGACATTGTTTCATTCAAAGTAGGGAGATCATCTTTACCTGAATTTGAACTCGACAGGTCAAAGTCCCGGTTCAAACTAGATAAGAAAGGCAAAAATCCTCTCTTTTCCATCATCATTCTCAAAATGGGCGACATCTTCACTATCTTTCATTTTGATGCATTGATAGTGATCAAGCTCTTGCCACATGCTTTGGAGAAGTCCAGAATATTCAGTGATAGATTTGTTACCTTGTTTTGTGTTTTGAATCCTTGCCCTTATCTCATAGATTTGAGCAGCATCATTCATCTTAGAGTGAGTTTGTCTGACATGATCCCAGATTGCCTTAGCAGATTCCAGGAACATACAAGTATCACTAATTTCTGGAACCTTGAGCTCCAGAGCCAAGACATCACCATAGAGTCCTTCTCGTCCCAGTTAGCAAATTTGGGATCATCCACAGCAGGACCAGTCCCTAGCAGATGGCTCAGTTTGCCTCTACCTTTCAGGAAGGTTCTGACAAATTGAGACCACTTAAGATAATTTTTTCCATTCAGCTTATATGCAGGCTGAATGTTTTGAAGCTCTCCAGAAGGTATGGAGTTTTCAGAAGTGACAGGATCAGAGGCCATACTAGTGGCAGAGGATTCAGTCATTTAGAGAGATGAATTTTTTTTTGAAAAAACAGAAAAGAGCCTAAAGCTCCGATACCATGTAAGATTTAAAACAACGAGGAAAGTATTCTTGTTTATTAGAATAGAAATCTCATTAGAAAAATAATACAAAGAGACTTCCCCTTTATAGAAATAGGAGAGGCCTTGCAACGGCTATAAAGTGTCCAGAAAGCACTGTTCCAACGGCTAGTTGGACACGTTGGGACACTGGAGAAAAAAGCAGAGAAAGAGAGGGAGAAAAAAGGCCCTCTTTACAACAATATTAAACATTAAACTTAGGATTAATCATCTTATAAATAACCCTAATTAAGGACTTAACTAAGAGATTATAAATAAGGCCATAAATTCTAACAGTTGTTATACCATTTTCTCTACAAAACGTTAATAGTTTGGTTCTTCACTCTTTTTCTTGTGACCTTCCATCCAAACATGAAATCAAAATGTGCTTTAAGAATATCAAAGTAGCCCATATAAAATTTTGGCTATGGAAATTGTAAACATTTCCAATCCGATTTAAACATTGCCGGATGGTTGCAACTAGCAATAGTCGAAACCACTACCATCACTTCTAGAGTTATCAGCTGAAACAAACAACCTAAGTGGAAAGCCAGAAAACTCAAGTACAGATGAGGTTGTGACTTACCTATAACCTTCCATCGGGCAGCTTCTACTCCAATATTGATTCCCACTTTGATGTCATTGCTGGAAAACGCAAATATTACTGTGACAAAAACAGATTAACTCTTGGGGCAGCTCAAGTAAACATAACAAAAACTAGTGTTTGTCGAGCACTGAAGAATGGGAACCACAAAATTCTCAAATGTAACTTTTCATGGAATAGAGCGCTTTATTAAGTTTATACTATCAAATAGTATATATGTATGATAAAAAATAGTCTATACGTATACCATTTTTCATTACTCTCACAGAACTCCTAGCAAAGAAAATGAATGATGCAAGAATGCAAGGTTACCTTTGAAGATTGATCATTGTCTGATGATGAGATTGAATATTAGCCAAGAACTTTCTCATGTTTAATACACAACCACCCACCCAAAAACAAATTGCCGATGCAAAAAGGACCAAAGATGCACTTACTAAATGTTTAACACTTAATGAAAATGTACATAAAAATCATGATGTATGATCAGTAGAATGAATAGCAAAAGAATACCAAAATGAACGAAAGCAAGCAATACTGCAATAAACGGAAAAAGGACAACAGAGAAACAAGTCACAAGAATAAAAGGAACAACAAATGAAACAAACAAAATGCAGGTGAATTATAATGCCATACATTTTCTTTATACGCAACCCAAAGATCTTTCCACCCTTTCCTTTCTCTCTATATCAAGTAAAATTAAAGAATGATAATAGAAAAATAGAATAGAACTAACACAAATTCACAAATTCTAGTTCAACCATCCTAGATTTCTCTCAAAAGAAAAGAAATGTTAGATTTTGTTCGGCCAGCTCATGCTATTAGATTTAGAAAAGGTCAAATATTTGCTGGATATTTTTCAACCCTCCCCTCTTCTTTGAAGAGATCTACGTATCTCACCGACCATAACCTTATAAACCCTAACAAGTTGACGATCAGAAAGATTTCTGAAAAACATTGATACAAATCAAACGATTTCTCAAAAGAAGAACGAGTATCAACAAGTTTACCTAGAAATTCTTGCACAGCGGGCTATAGCAGAGCAGAGTAATGGAGAGCAGAAATAATTTTGCAATTGGGGAAGAGGAATAACGTGGGAAGTTTTTCTTTGGGCTCAACGAGAGTTTAATTCGTGCTTTTTGGAGAAGAGGGGTTTTTATTTTGGTTTCGCGCGTTTCTTTTTCATTTCAGCCGGGAAATTTCAGAGCAGCGGGAAGTGAAAATAGTTTAGCAATATTTTCAACAGCGTATAAAGTTAGCCATTTATATCAATTATTTTAGGAGCGTGTTTTGTAAGCCGTCAAAAGTTCTATCGGCAGAGTATTATTTTATCATGCTGCTATTGGTAGTTGATGTCATACATCCACGTCGTAATGGGCGACGCACGCCGTTAATTAGTGTAATTGCGACGTGTTTTAAACGGAAGCTGCCAATACAACGCTGCCAAAATTCAATTTTCTTGTAGCTGAAGCTGAGTTCAAATCTATGGCTCTGGGGGTCTATGAGCTATTATAGATCAAAATCATCCTTAGTGATCTCAAGATCCAATGGACTCATCCTCTGAAGCTATATTGTGACAGTAAATCCGCCATCAACATTGCTCACAATCCTGTTCACCTTGATAGGACCGAGCATATTGAGGTTGACCGACATTTCAACAAGGAGAAGATCGAGAGTGGCTTGATTTGTACTCTCTTTGTTTTCACTCATGAAGTTGTAGATGTTCTTACAAAAGGTATTTCTTTTTTACATCCTTGAAGGACATCTCTGACAAGCTTGGAATGTAGATATACATTCATTAGCTTGATGAGGGGTGTTAGAAATCATATCTGATTCTTTCACGTCTGGTTCTCTTCAAGTGTGATCAGCTGCATGTTCCCCTCTTCTGATGTTGCTCTTCATGTCTGAGTTGATAACGTCTTATCCGCTTCTCATCTGACCTGCCTTGCATCTCATCTTATCTTTCGCGTATGTCTGTTTGTAATTTAGTTATCGTTAGCTATATTAGCCAACGGTAGCTTCTAATAGCCTATCAGTCTTTTTTCATCTTTCTTTATATATGTAACCTGATGCTCTTTGAATGCTTAAGTGAATTTTATTATTGGAATTATTTTTAATTTATTTCTGTTTGAATTCTTACAGTCTTTAATGGGAGAATTGAACTTCTTTCTAGGGTTGCACGTGAAGCAGACCAACAAAGGAACTTATATAAATCAGACAAAACATGTCAAGGACATGCTGAAAAAGTTCAATCTCCAATCTCTCAAACTTGCAACAGCTCCAATGAGCACATCCATCGGATTGCATCTTGAAAAATATGGCAAATACGTGGATAATCTGCTATACAGGTATGATAGGTTTATTTCTTTATCTTAGTGCGATTAAACCTAACATAAGGAATGTTGTTTACATATGTATTATGTATCGAGTAGATTTTTTTTGAACTGATATCGGTAGATTTTAAAGAATCCCATTTTAATTTTGTGAAGAGAATCCTCAGATACTTGTTTCATACTCCATCATTTCTTTTCGATGCAAAATATCATGATTTAAACTAACAAGCATATTCTGATGCTGATTTTGGCGGTTGCACAGTTGTCAGACATAGTAGGCACATGCCAGTTTCTTGATAACATGCTCATTTCGTGGTTCTCTAAGAAACAATTGTTGCACTTAGTACAAATAAGGTTGTGTATGTGGCACTGAGTAACTGTTGTGCACAACTTTATGGCTCAAACAATAATTGTGTGACTTCAATATTATCATTCGGTTATATATTGTAAATCAGTTTGTCTTTGTATCATTTGAACAAGAAGAATTGATCTCTTAGATTGGGTTACCTTTCAAGAAACTATTGTTCATTGTGCTTAAATTGTAAGATTCTACTTATAAAGCATCATTCTTCAAAATATTGAGAAAACATGTTGTTGGCTTGGACAGGAAAAACATTGGTGAATTTCTTGCTAATTTGCTGCTGAAGATGTCAGCGACTGAAAAAGAAGGCCTAAGACCATAAAGAGAAGATTCTATAGATCAAGAGGGTGCTGAAGATATTGAACTTCATAGAAATTAATGGAATCAACCAATCAAAGATGACACAAATTTCAGAAAAGTCTGGTTTGTCCTCCTCAGTGTTGTCCTTGTAAAAGTTGTTTTGTGGTGTACTATGAAATCAACACTATAAGTGTATGTGCTACACTTATCAAATTCCCACACACAAAGTTTTTAGTGGATTTTCAAATTCAAGTGGATAACACCCTTTGGTAGTAAATATAAGCCTATTGGCTGAACTACTGCACATGCATAGTTGTGTTCCTTATTCATGTCTTACATTGTGCATATATACTTGTTTGTCTACTTAATTTGCTTATCTTGCTTGCATTATTCTTCATACTTATGTTATAAACTCTAAAGAGAAAATCTTGCTTTTCTTTTGCAACTTGTTTGCTCAAGCAATTTAAATTAGAACACAAGATCATAAACAATGTCATTGCATAAACATGACTAAGGATGCTATAGTCAAGTTTCATTAGAATTTATGAAATTTATCCAATTTCGTAATATGTATGAAAACTATTAAAATGATTTATATTTTGGACGGATGATTAGTAAGATTTAGAAGCTTTTAAAACAAAAACTTAAATTACAAGGCATTATGAACGATTACATGATGATACATTAAGCACTAAAAAATTAAATCCAAAAAAAGCAATAATATTAATAATAATGATGATAAATTTGTTTTCTTATCCTCAGATTCCTATATTCAATCAGTCAAACCCTCGTGACCGGAAAGAGCATCAGAGATTAGTCGAAGTGACAACGTAAAGAAGAAAAAAAGCAGTGCTTTGATATTCTACGGGTGTCGTCCGACAGCTTTGCCACAGTGAAGAGCATTGGAAGGAATGTCATACTCACTATACAAGCTCTTCACTGGGGTATTTACTCTCAAGTATAATTGTTGTCCAAGATACTGCCTTTCCCATATTGCTGACCTCAAATTCCACATTCCTTCATTATCCAGTGATACAAATATTGCTGTCCATGAATTTGGATACACCTACACAACAATTCATTCATTACATTAGGCCTCAATATTAGTAAATGGGTTTCAGCTTCCCATTCTTGAATCTTGAAAATCCACATTTTGAAAGTCGATACTTGAGTCATCAAGAATGTACCTTGAATTGTTTTGGGAAAGTTCATTCTTGAGTCAAGAATCTACCTTTTCAAGATCGAATGTGGAAATTGTATTGGGAAAGTTGATTCTTGACTCAACTATCAAAAGGTCGATTAGTGTGGTGCATGCACTGTTAAAACAAGTATTTACCTGCACAGTATGTCTTGTAGGGGCATCAACTAGATTGTATTTTAACTTGCTTGCTTGTGTCCAGCGTCCTTGCCCATACCTGTATTTCAAGGTAACATACTTGTATTAGCAGACTGCAGACATATGATTCATATTCAATAAAATGCAATGGATATACATACAATGAATTTCTCATACAGAATTTGCATCGAAAATGATCTAGTACGCGCATTAGAGTACCCCAACACTTACCCTACAACCCAGAAATCATATCCGTCAAGGTGCCAAGACTGTAATGTATCCTCATTGTTCTGAAAAACAACTTCAACAAAATCGTGGAGCGATGCTGGAATCACGGATACAGCCAGGTAAGCCGTATTGCTTCCAGGATAACTCTGGATTGAATCCAAACCGAAAACTCCAGGAATGTTGTAATAATCTGCTAGCTTTAGAGGTGTGTCCGGATTAATATATGATACGCCGTTCACCGCGAATCTTAGCTTCCTGTTGATAAGATTGGGAGAGTTGGCTAGCACAATTGTCTTTGTGACCGGAATGTGACCATAATGGTAAGAACCTTGGGGGTTTGGCCTAGCTGCATTTGCTGTCAAATTCCACCTGTCAGTAAACATCAAACGATTTCTGTATTAGTCGAGGAACCACAGATCCTAATTGATATCTAGATTCAGATGTGATGAGCCATACAAAATGTAAATAACCAAAAAAAATTCTTTTCTTAGGAGCAAATACCTGAAGGATCTGGCTTGTAGGACAGACCATTTTACCCCATTTGGTGGACCAGCAGGCACAGGTCCAGAAACCCGAGTGCGTGAGTTTCTGTAGTGTAATATTCCAGTAGTAGCGATAGCTTGTCTTGAAAATCGGGTAGAGGCGACGATATAGTAGTCTTTTGGTGCCTGATCTAAGGTGACAAGGAAGGATACAGATTGTCCCACATGCACATCAAAAGATTCATATAAATTTTGCAAGACATGAGACCCCTCGATTTCGACCACCTTCAGTTTATGTCCCTGAATTCTTAAGTTGAGGGAGGTTTTCAGGCCCACATTTGAAACCCTGAACAAATAAACTTTACCTGGAAAGCAAAGGCAACATTTTTACTACCAAGTAATATTTGGTAAGAAAAGTTTGTCTTTCTTTGAAGGCCTTACCTTGGTCACCAGTAAAGGTAGGGTGAGTTTGGCCATTTATCAGTATGCCATCTGGGAATGGCAGAGTATGCCCTGAATCCAAAGTTTGTCGCAACACCTGTGCAAGGCAATCAACATTATTATTTGAAAAAAACAATAATAGGGGGGGTGTTAAGTGCAGTAAGAAGCTAGAATGATGGATAAAAACTCACCTTATGGCTTTTCTTGAACCAGTCACCAATAACCAGCGCAAAGTTTCCGAATGGTTGGGGATATGGGATTGAAATGACTGATCTCTGCCACACGTTAAGGGTTCCAAAAGCTCCGGCAGCACGGTGCAACTTAGTTGATGGAAAGTAAGAATAGCCACCAATCTGATCCTTCATTTGGATCTTATATGTGTAATTAGCATTTGGAGGAATTGGGCAGTTTGTTCCCAAAACACCATCTTGCCAACTATTTTTCCTTTGCTTGATCCCATTCCTAGGTTTAAAAGCCAAACCAAATTTCAATCAATATCCTTTTCCTACACAAATATCCAGCTTCATTCTTTATTAAGTAAAAATCTAGACATACAAGACTTCAAAATAAGAGATATTCAACTACAATTGCAATGCAGAAGTTATAGGGGATTGCACTAAACAAAAGGACAGCAACTCACCATGTAATGAGAAATGGCTCATCCAGCTTATTGTATACATTGACAACTACATTGTCATTGGTTACAAAATCAAGTCTAGGCCCCGGAAATTGACCATTAATGAGAATAACCTGCAAGATAATGCCAAATTCTATCAACAACATAACGAAAAGAAAAATTGGTTTCAGGACTAAGCGGTAAAACGATCAAAAAGAAAACTGAGAATACTTAGCCATTCAAGCAAGAACTATTGCACAAGTGCATCCCATATTTAGCAGGTTAAAATCACACATGTTCAAGTATGAATACATAAAACAAAGATCATTAAACATGTGCATTTTCTATAGCCTACCTGTTGAGGAACACCGAGTGGGGAAGCTGTACCATAAGTAATAGTCCAAGTCAAAAATCTGTACGGATCATCTGCTTTCACCAAAGAAAAACAGGAGCAAGCCAAAAATGCACCAAGTAAAAGGGACATGAATGATTTCCCCATCCTTTTATCAAAATAAAAGGAACCTGCAAAAGAGTCAACTAATCTTTATTATACTGTTATACACAACAAGCATCATCATCATCAGAACACAGAATGCATGTAAAATGCAGAAATCTTGAGCTCCATAACTAAAACAAAACACACACATTTAATCTACTTTTCAAACTGACAGAAAATGGGCAATCTTTACCAACCAGAGGTAGGTAAACAGATCAAAATGAATGCGAAATCGATGTAAGATAATGACAACTCATGACCGAATTGAGTCAAACGTACTATATTTCACAAGATTAAATTGAATTTACTATACGGGGCACTGTCAATGGCACCACAATCGATCTGCACTTCGAAAAAAATTGAACTTGGCATGCTTTCGACCGCTACAGAGTCGAGATTCGAGTGTGTTGTCAATAACAGTGCCTTACTATTACCAAATGCCAACTTACTGAATGAAAATCGAGCATAAGAAGAATGGAGACATACCAGTGTGGCTGTATTGTGTATAGACTATATAGATATGTATGAATAACAAAATAGGAAAGAATCAAAGAATGTGAAATGATGAAATGCGTAATCGGTTTGTGGTTGCTGTGAAATCACAGTAGAAGCGTGATGGGTTGTTACAGATTAAATACACAGCAAAAATGGCAACGGCAAGGAGGTTGAAGAAAAGAAGGCGCGAAAAAGCTGGCAACTGGGGTGAGGTGAGGGCCCTATCTGATGGAGTAATTTTACAGTCACTTTATTCCATTGTATTCGCCGCATGTCACGCGTTTACGCGTATTTGTGAACATGGTTTCATTCATTCAGGATTAAACTTATTTTCACATGCAAATGATGCAATTCAGTTCAACTTCAGAGAGAACACCGTTCTATTCTCTGCAAATTCCTGCTTGCACCGCAGCCTTCATAGGTGTTATCAGTTGTGTGTAACTACAAAATCGATGAATTTTTTTACGATTGTAGTTTGATCTTTTTATTTCTAGTCAATCATACATACATAATGAAAGTATAATATATAGTATGATAAGGTGGAGAAGCATATATCACCTTTATCGTAAACTCGGATTAACCATTTTAGGCCAAGCGAAGATAATGGTCTAAGCAGTTAATCGGATCATTTATGGTTTACTTAGTGCTGCCAGAACCGGATTTGGGGGCGTTGCAAATTGGTATCGGATACTATCAGACGGAACTATACGTTGCACTATAAAAGATGGTGTAAAAAAGCACCGTAAGAGACGGTGTATAAGAGTCGCATCTAGTTACCTCTAGTAGGGACGAGTCCGGGACAAGTCCGGGCCAAGTCTTTCCAGTTGCTTATATGGGACAAAATGTAATATCTCACATAGCTAAGGTGGGGTAATAAGCTTCGCCTCCATATAAGTATGAGATATAAATGTTTTGTGAACTCGGGCATGGGCGTATCCATGTTAACAATGGTGGGAGATCTGGGAGAATTTTATAGTATTAAAACGATAAACTTGGAGTTTTATTGTTAAAAGATGTAGTTTTGCAGTTATAAAAAATATAGTTTAAGACTCTGTTGACACAACCGAAACAAATTTCTAGATAAAAAAGTGTAGTTTTAGGCTACGGTGGCCTCTTACCTGAACAATTTCTAAACCCGCTCGAACTCGAAAGTTAACCTTTTCAAGTCAAACGAAGACGATTTAGTCTTAACAATTAACCAGATTTTTTATAAATCAATTACCGCTATACAGGTTTGAAGGCGTTACCGGGACATTTTAAGAATGACATAATCTGCATTTTAAGATCAAAATGTTAAATGTATTGTAAATCTTATAAGATTTCAAAGCATTAGTAGATCACAAATTTGTATATACATATATCATATATGATGATCAAGAATAATGTCATTTAACACATGTTTTTGTCATTGTAAGACGTATCAATGTAATATATGGACGTAACATACTATAAAACAATTGTTTGAATGTCACAATTAGCATTTTTGAAACAATTAAACAAGTTACACGTATATATACATCATGCACATTCTCACGAATAGTCAAGTCTAGTATTGAATTACCCGTACGTATAGCATTCGTTTAATAGTTGAGTTGAATCGAGTTTGAATACAAACATATTTAATCAGCATCAAGTGCTGTTCCGTCTTGAGCCGAACAGCTCGACTCGCTTATAGCTCTAGATAAAAAACAATGGTTTTTACTAGTAGTTGGCAGTGTGTGTATGAACATTGAACATTGACTTTGAATAGTGTGTTGAAATAGTATAAACAAATGGCAGCTGGCCGAGGATGGCCGCAACGGACTGACAAGGAATTAAGTAGATTCCTGCCGCAATGCATGCAGCGTGATATAAGATGAATGATCTGTATTTTTTTTTTCTTTTTTTTCTTTTTTTTTTTTGTATGCAAATGATCTGTATTTTTCTGTTCCTTCTTATTATTATTTTTGCTTGTATGAAACGAAACATATAATTTCCCTCAAAAGGAAAAAAAAAAAAAAAAAAAAAAACGAAACATATAATAAATGTGTTATTTTTATTATTATATCAATATATATATATATACATACACACTCCACCTGTTCCTATGTAACTGTCGCAGTTGTCAAAATAAAATAAATTCTTTTAATCTTTCGTAATTACAATTCCAATACATATTGTAATATTCTTTTCGTTTTCAAATGCATGCAGCGTGATGTAAGATGAATGATCTGTATTTTTTCTTTTCCTTTCTTTTTTGTATGCAAATGATCTGTATTTTTTTGTTCCTTGTTATTATTATTTTTGCTTGTATGAAACGATACATATAATTTCCCTCAAAAGAAAAAAAGCCATAATAAATGTGTTGTTTTTATTATTATATCAATATATATAATAACTTTTGCTTGTATGAAACGATACATATAATTTCCCTCAAAAAGAAAAAAAGCCATAATAAATGTGTTGTTTTTATTATTATATCAATATATATATATATATATATATATATATATATATATATATATATATATATATATACTCCATCCGATTCCTATTTAAGCTATCATGATTGCCATAAAAATCTTTTTATCTTTCAGTAGCTACATTTCCAATACATATTGTAATACTCTTTTCGCTTTTCAATATTATTTTTCAACTTTAAGCTCATTCAACCAATCAATATTTTATATTCAATACGTCACTACACTTTTTAAGATTTTTATACAGCAGTATTTTATAATGAAAGTCAATGCAATTACTTATTTTCTTAATTTTTGTGTTTTTTCAAATGCGACAGATGATAAAGTAACGGAGGGAGTATATATATATTATATTTAGTCAATATTAATGTAAGAATTGATTTTTAGAATAAATATATACTAGCTAGTAAACAATAGTGCAGATGTTTAAAAAAAAAATATTTTTGAAGAAAACATAATTATTAATATGTTAATTTTCTAATATCATATATAATTGTTTTTAAATAGGCGGAATCAAAGAACTTGAGTCAAAATGGGACACAAAGGCTTATAAAGAAGAAAAAAAACAGACATATGTAAGTAGTTTCTGTTATAAATATAAGAGTTAATTCCTTAAAAGTATAGTTTTTTATACTTATTAGCCCCATAAGGACATAAAGGAATCTGTTGGACTTATAAGGACATAATATATCTACATGTATCAAAATACCCCTAATAACAAAATACCTTCCTGTAGTCGTCACTTGAATAACAAATTTTGTTTTCCATAATGATGTTCAGGATATCAAACTCAAGTCCACTCACGGAAGAAATAAAGCCAAAAAGTAGAATCAATGGTTCCAAGTTCTAACCACGGAAATGAGGCCAATATTCATGTACTTGAAATACGAAACTGAGAAGGATGGATAGATGAACAATGAACATAGCAGGAATTTAAAAGAGAAAAATTCAGCACCCGCATAACTATCTACAAACGAGATGTTCCGTACCCCATCCAATCTGCAAACTAAGGTAAGACTCCTTAATTTGGCGATAGATGTTCTGAAAAAAGGAAAGAACATTGTCCATGGACCTATGAAGTTCCTAGCTTGAAAGCCAAAGAGCAGAACAGCAGAATAACCCCATTGAAACTTGAATCCAAACAAAATTAGTAGGAAGTAGCAGGATGGTTTTTCTATTGCATGACGTTCACCGACAGTAACTAGAAAAATAACAAACAAATCTTCAGTCATACCAAAAGCTCAGTAAAATTTTGTCTACCTTCGGTTTGGGGATCAACAATAAATTTCTGGATGCAATCAACAAAATTGGTTCCATTGACAGGATCTCCTCCAATACCAACACATATAGATTGACCAAGGCCAACGGCAGTTGTTTGGAACACCTAACAAACCAAAATTAAGACAACACAAGCATCAAATGCAACACCAAACACAATTGAAATAGAAGACCTAACTTCAATTAGCCAATCGAACATAGAAAGCTTAATTCTTTACACCTCCAAGAATTGAATCATTTGGAATATAATGCAATGGAATTGATATCATTCCATTACCTTGTTTGGCAGGCAATGGCACTCATTGTAGGATTTATTTTTTCATTCCATTCCGAATATTCCATTGAATTTTGGATGGAATGAAAATCATCCATTTTCATTCCGTTGGAATGAAATCATATTTCATTGCTCCGTTGCCAAACAAGCCAAATTGATATAATGTAATGAAAAAAACATTCCATTCCATTCCATTACCGCAATCCAAACACGCCATTAGAGTTTCTCCGTTGCCAAACAAGCCAAATTGATATAATTAATGAAGTGACATTGATGTCACTGTAGATGTCACTGTATACATTAGACAATTAATGAAGTGACATTGATGTCACTGCAGATGTCACTGCATATATTAGACAACTAATGAAGTGACATTGATGTCACTGTAGATGTCACTGCATACATTAGACAATTAATGAAGTGATATTGATGTCACAACATAAATCGATACAATAAGACGTCACTGAATAAATCGATACAATAAGACGTCACTGCATAAATCGACATAAGACGGTGTCTATGCATCGCGGTGTCACTTATCGTGGTGTCTCTGCAATGCGGTGTCACTTCATCGCGGTGTCTCTGCAATGCGTTGTCACTTCATCGCGGTGTCTCTGCATCGTCAAATGTTATAACATCGCGATGTCTCTGCAATGCGGCGTCTCTGCATTGCGGTGTCACTTCATCGTGGTGTCTATGCAATGCGGTGTCACTTCATTACGGTTTCACTTCATCGCGGTGTCTCTTATTCGCGATGTCTCTGCATCGTCAAATGTTATAACATCATGATGTCTCTTCATTGGGGGTGGTCACTGCATCACGGTGTCTATGCATCTAGGTTGGTCACTGCATCGTGGTTTCTCTGCATCGGAGGTGGTCACTGTATCGAGGTGATCAATGGATCTGGCGTGGTCAATGCATCGTGGTGTGATGGGAGTCAACTTTACATGATTCCGGTGCATCTTTTACCCCCGTTTATCCCACTTTTAGCACGCTTGGTGATTTAGACCGTTTTAGGGGCAATATCGTGAATTATTAGCACGGGAGTAAATCCGTCACTTTGATAGTTTACTACCTCTTTTAGTGATATTGACCCTATTCCCGAGCACTTTTACCCTCTGGAATGCTTTGGATGTTTTTGGTTGTTGTGATGATGTAGGGAAATGGTGTCTCGAGAACCCGGAAGGCAAAGAATTATGATGAGAAGCATGGTCAAGGTGCAACAATGAGCCAAAGAAGAAGAAAGATGAAGAAAAGGGGTGAGAAGTTTTAGTATCTCAACCCCTATGTTCTGGTTCAGCAGCATTTTGACCCATTATGGAGGCATTTTCTGGTCATGACTTCTTCATGAAAGTTGTAGAGAATTGAAAGAGCTTTCCAACGCATCTTGAATCACCCCAATCGGAGATCGGATGAAGAAGTTATGAAGTTTTACTACAAAGAAAAATCGCATCATGCGAAACGACGTTTGGAGCTTTCAAACCGGCGTTCCATGTCTCAAACCAGCGTTCCAGTCCCAAACCAGCGTTCCCAGCTTTGCCAAACCAGCGTTTGAACCCCTTTACTCCCAAGATTCATCTCCTCAACTCCAAACGCTGGTTCCAACCTCCAAACTAGCGTTTGGACCAATTTTCTACAGATTTTTGGCCTCGCCTATAAATACCCCTCACACCAACTCATAAGGGACTTGACTTTTCTCCTTCCCTTAGCTAGGTTTTGCTCGAAATTTGTAATAGCTTAGATTACGATAAATTTATGTAGATCAAACACCTCTTAACTCCTCTTTTCATTTATTAGATTAGAATTTCAATCCAAACAACAAATCTCCTACTTTTTGATGAATCTCCATTTTTGTACCTTCATCTCCAACTCGAATTTCTGCAACTTTTATGGTATTTATCTTCTTCCTTATGCTTGTTATGCTTCTTACTTATTGTTTCTTTCATGTTTTAATTAGTATAATGAGTAGTTAATTCCTCCCATAGCCGGGTCATGTGATATGTGATGAAATCACCCTTTGGGTGATGAAATTGGGAGTGGGTAGTGTGTTTTATTGTTGTTTCTTGCATGTTTCACGTCTTAGAACTTGTTATAACGGATTTGAGCTAGATTAGCTACCTAGGTCAAATATCACACACATCACTCTTGAGAGTTGTTCAGAGAGAGGGGTGTGGGAAAAGGGTTCTAGGATCGTGGTGTAGTCTCGGTTTAGTTGTTAAGCCGAGCTCGTCGTGAGGTTACTCATTTATATGTTTAAGCGGCTCGAGTGCAAAACATGACTTGTTAGGAGAGAGTTGTTCAGACCTTAACATGGCATAAGGTGTTAGAAGAGAGTTGTTCAGACGCTAGCACCGGGTTTAGGAGTTCGCACCCGTGAAATTGAATGCAGGAGTTCGTTTATTATATTGCACACTCCCGGTTTTGTCTACCTTAGGGTTGAGATTAGTCACATTGATCATGGTTCGGCTATGTCCCTTTCTCCCTCGTTGAATCTAGTAGTTTAATCTTCTCTCTCTCTTTTATGTTTTAGCATAGTGTAATAACAACCAACCAACCGCTTGTTTGCCTAGACTAAGTTAGAAGTTCACTTTGGTACTCACAAACACACCTTTCTCTGTGGGATCGACCTCGGACTCCTGTAGCTATACTAGCAATCGACCCGGTCCACTGCCGGTCAGAGAGCTTGTTTAGTCACCGATGTCCTGAGTATCTAATAAAGTTGTTTGGTGAAAATTGAGCTCATCATGGTGTCACTTCATTGAGGTGTCTCTGCATCACGGGTGGTCACTACGTCGCTGTATCACTTCATCGAGGTGTCTCTGCAATGCGGCGTCTCTGCATCACAGTGTCTCTACATCGGGTGGTCACTGCATCGCGGTGTCACTTCATTGCGGTGTCTCTGCATCACGGTGTCGCTTCATCGCCGTGTCTCTACATCGCGGTGTCATTTCATCGCGGTATCTCTGCATCGCGATGGTCATCGCATCGGGCGTCGCGGTGGTCAATGCATCAGGATGGTCATTGCATCGAGGTGGTCAATGCATCGGGTGGTCAATGCGTCGCGGTGGTCATTGAATCGTAGTGGTCATTGTATCGCAATGGTCAATACATCGGTTAAAAAAAAATGAACATCGTGGGTGGTCAATACATCGGTCAATGCATCCCGACGGCGAATGCGTCGCAGCGGTCAACCATTGGGTCAGTCAATGCTTCGGGATGGTCAATGCGTGGTCAGGGTCAATGCGTCGTGGCTGTCAATGCGTGAGGGCGGTCAATGCGTCGCGACGGTCAACGCGTCACGATAGTCATTGCGTTATGGAGGTCAATGCATCAAGACGGTCAATACGTCGGAACGGTCAGTGAATTTTATTTTATTTTTTATTTTTTAAATATTTTTGCATCCATTAAAAAGAAAAAACTTTTAGTATTAAAAGAAAAAAAAGCTTCCAGAAAAAAATTTAAAACAAAAAGAAAAAGAAAACAAGGAACATACCTATGAATGACGCCGGCGCTGCTAATATTTCTGAATTCGTTTGTCTAATTACAGGCACGTGGAGGGAGAAAAAGGGTATTTTAGTCCGTGTAATAATATTATGCCCTATATGTTCAAATGATTCATTTTTGTCCTTATAAGTTCAATAAGTTCGTTTGTATCTTTTGGGTTTTGGCCTAAATATAATCGTATTATGTGGATGTCTATTCGATATAATATATATCTCTTTCGTGTGGGATGAGATCACCTGTCCAATTTGTGTGTCTAATTTCGGTGTCTAAGTAAAAACGACGTCATTTCATGTGTGTTGTTTTATTTTTTGGTTTTGGTTTTCTGTTTTTATTTTCTTTTCTTCAAGAAATAAAATACACATGAAATGATGTCGTTTTTACTTAAACATCGAAATTAGACACACAAATTGGACAGGTGATCTCATCCCCTAGTTTACTTAATAACTAAATCTCGATTCAAATACATGATAAATTCGACATATGTTTTTACACCGAAAAGCCACTCGTGTCTTTATTATGTGGTATCATATTAGATAATACCAAAGCTCAAGCTTCAACCGACATCATATATAGCCGACTTCTTTAGACATCTTTATTCTATATATATTGTACATATTAAACAAAGAAAGGGATATAGTTGAATACTAAATAGAAATAGTACTCACTTATCTTTTCAATAGAATATATCGGGAAATTCTCTGTATTCAAGTTACTATCTTCTTTTACTTTCTTATTAGCTTGCTATGTTTGAGCAAAGATTTGTGTACCTGGATTATATATATTAATTTTATAACAGTTTCAACAAGTCAAAATTGAAGGGGCAAAAGTGGAATGAAGAATTGAGGTCATGATTTGTGTTACTATTTTAAATTATCTATCAAACACTTAGACAACAATTAGGGTGACACGTTGATCGGTGTAGGTCTACCATGTCAGATTTACTTTGTAAAGTTTGTAATGAAAGTTAAGATTAAATTAAAAGTGTAAAATGAATGTGTCATCGCATCTCCTCAACCTTTACACAGGATTTGCATTAGACAACACTCAATATGTAATTATGAACAATGAAGAATCAATGTGTAAATGACATCTTTGGCTTTCGGAAAGAGACGAGGGCCGTTATCTGGGGGGGCTCCGATTTTCCCGGGGAGAGTTCGCGCTATTTATTTTGATGGCATCCTCGCTAAGGTTCAGGTTCTCTTAAGTCATTGGGAGACTTGATTCCTGACCGTGGGAGGAAAAGATTATACTGCTGAAATTTGTTTTATTTGTGACCCACATTTTTATTTTTCAAGTTCTTGGGCCGCCTAGCTAAAACCTTTATCAGCAGGCTTCATCGGCTTTTTACTAATTTCTTGTGGAATTCTGGCGATCATAGCATATACATTGGCAATCTTGGGAGCGATTATGTTATCCGGTCAATGAAGTGGGCTCGGCTTCCACTCATTGTTGTTGAATAAAAGATGCTTTGATTATTTAGAATGCTTATTGAAAAGATATCACATAATAGCTAGCCTTTATATAGGCTAAGACAAAAGCCCTAAAAACAAGGAAAATACTATTCTAGCCATTACTGAAAAATTCTCTACAATGGTCACTTCGCTTGGTTTTCGTTCTAGCCATCATGAATCAACATTGTTCGCTAAGTGTACCGGTGCTGGTTGTATTTTGTTATCTTTGTATGTTGACTATATGATTATTACATGTGATGATTTTGATGGCATTGAATCTTTAAAGTCTGAGTTGGCTCGTTGCTTTGCAATGAAAGATTTGGGGTTGCTGCGTTATTTCCAGGCATTGAGGTTGCCCATTCAGTGAAAGGTTATCTTCTATCTTAGTCGAAGTATATTGGTGATCTATTTAAGCGTGCACGTCTTACGGATAATAAAATTCTTGATACTCCTCTTGAGACTTAGGTTAATGCAAGAACACATGAAATAAATTGCTCAGATAAGAATATGTAGATGAAAATAGACCCAAGTCCAAATCTTTTTGTTAGATAGTGATACGTCTAAATAGTACCGCCGCTTATGAATCCTCGTATAAAGCCTATCTAGCCACCAGGTTGGATAAGGCTCGCGGCCATAGCGTCCGCGACGTCAAGCTAACTGAGGTCATTGCATTCAGGTCACCGCCAAGAGCCTTCAAACCTTTAAGGTCACTGGTGGCACAGGGGGCCAATTTGCGACCCTATAAGAGATCCGCCAGAGATTGCACAAGCCCTTGGGGGATGCAAAGAAGCAGCTAGAAGGCAGGATGGAGAGCTCGCATCCTAGTAAGCGGCGGCCCTATCGCCCATACGATTATACGACGCGGCCACATTGTGTTTATTTTGTCTCCGGCTTAAACCCTAATCTTCCCCCTTCGCCTATAAAAGGGGGCTTTGTGTAACTAAGAAAAGGACATGCTATTTGATAAAGAGAACAAAACTCTGTCAAAATATTTACTCTCTCAAGCATTCATACACACACCACCACACCGCCGCCGCGCATCATCGGCTACCGTCACTACAAACACATCATATAAGCCAAATATCCACTATATAAACCATCGCTGGACAACCGTGATAATCTCTGCGTTATCAGATAGGTGAACATCGCAATGCTACTCATTTGTGAGAGTTATGATTTGCTATCTAGCGGCAGATTGCGCGATGAAGCCTTCATGAATGGCATCATCATGTGTGGTATCGTTGCTCTAGTTGTGTACAGGGGCGGCTCCATGTAGAAAGAAATGGATCACCCGACCCGCTAAAAAAATATTACAGTGAATTTTTTTTTATATACACATTTTATATGTGTACCGACCCCCTTATTTTTATATACTGATCCCTATTGACCCATATTGAACTATAATATGTAATATTACGCTTAGAAATTGTAAAATATGATAAATTTCCAACCCGTATCATTAAATTCCTGTAACCTCCCTGGTTCTGTATGATGCAAAGGAACTAACGGATGTAATAATAAGTAGTTCAATAATGAAATGTATAATAGACGTAGGAATAAATCATGTTTTATGCATAAACGTAAATCTATGAACTTCAAATGTATTCTATAGATAAACATATTAAGAATGGCTTGAAAGATGACTTTATATATATATGCATGATGTATATTCTTCCCAGTATATACGTTTATGTTAATTGATGATTCGAATTCCTAACTTAGCAGACCTAGATGCTCACTCCCTTTAATTGGTTTAAGAAGACTTTAATTGGTTTAAGAAGATTTACCGGTGGATGCTGGTTATGGTGATAGATAGAGCTTGTGAGGATCAATAGTAGCTTAACGGTTACCATACGATGGAGGTGACACATTGTGATAATAGATTAGATATTGTTGGTTAGATGATGTGGGCTACATGCCAAGTGTGCCGCGATTATAGTTAGTTTATTTTACGTAGTTTGTAGATTATGAATAATTCGGCAATTGTATAAAGATTCAAGAGTTTGTATTCCGATCGTTTAATTATTTTTAAGTGTTTTCGTTGTGTTTTATGGTATTAATTGACGTTAGAATTACGTGGAGAGAAAAATCACCTGCCCATTTCTTTCCAACATAGTAATTACAATGGGTCTTCAAACACAACTATTGTTGGAGAATATAGCTCATATTGTGTGAGTTTTATATAAAGTGCGAGTAGTCCACTTCGGTATTAATTTCGGATAGTATATAATACGAATTATCGGGAGCTTATGGTATCATTAAATACTACTTAAAAAATTGGTAATGATAGGCTTTTGAATCACTCAATTCGGATATCGGATGAATGATAAATTAATGTTAAAGTTAGAGGAAATGATGCTTATTTGAACTGAACTACTTTATTCGAACGGTTGCATCTGTTCAATCATACTGAACCAAATTAGTGCAACTTTCGGTTCAAGAGATGTAGCCATTTGGTTCAAGAGAAGCATCAGTTCAGATCATAAGGTTGCATCACTTTGGATGAACCAATACATACGAGGAGATGCATCATCTGGTGAAATGATACATATCCTCTATAAATAGAAGAGCACACTGAATGAAAATACATTCGTCTTTCCAATACCAAAACTTTGTAGAATTTTCAGCACACCATATTTTAACTTTGCATCTTTCAAAGCGAAGAAGAAATTTCGTACCAAGCTTTCAAGTTCGCCGCGTCTGATTCATTACAAGTGTCATATGATCAGAAGGTAATGATTGTTGTATCTTGAGAGACGATTACGATTATCATGGGAACACATTCGGCGCAAATTCATCTTAAGGATAGAATGTCAACTCGTCTCAATCCATAAGTTTTCGTGTTTTCATGTTTTCTGTCATTTCAATTTCCAGCACCTATGTTTTTGTTTAATCCATGTCTAAATTGGTGTTGACAGCAAATGTGCCAACAACTACCACATGATGCGTACAAATGGTATCGCAACCTTTGAATCCCGGAAATAGCCTATCTGACCCACCGGACCAGATAAAGGCCCGCGACCACGGCGTCGGCGATTAAAACCAACCAAGTCGAGGTCGCTGTTGTCGAACCCCGCCTAAAACGCTGCTAGACTAGGGGGCCGACCCGCGATCTTGGACTAAAGGTCCTTAAGTGGCCGCACAAGACTTGATGAGAGGCAGCAGGGAGCAAGAGCAAGGCAGGACAACGAAAGCTGGCGACCTATGCGATCCTAAGAGGTCGCCACCGAAATATTCTACCCACTTGCAATCCAGATATTTAGTTTGCTTAGCTACTAAGTTTACTTAAACACTAAGCTACCATGTAACACCTGTCTTTTACTTAGCTCCTAAGCTTCCTCCTCCTATAAAAGGAAGGCTTGTTTAGCCTGAATGATAGACATTCTAATAAAAAGCAGGCCAAAGCTCTGCAGAAACACCATCTCTCAAACACTCCTCCTATCGCCGTCGTGCACCACCGGCTACCATCCATATAATCACCAACAAATAGGCCAGATATCCATCAATCATACACCGCTGACCCTCCGTGATGATTTCCACCTCATCAGTTGGCTCCGTTACCGGGAACACGCGATAGTACGCTTTCAATCTCAGGCGTGAAAGTCATCTAAGGGTGTTAGCATACATCAGATAAAATGAGTATCATCTCCGTTGGTCCAAAAGGTCTGGCTGTATCCTCTCGTCTGCGTTCACCTCGAAAGAAAGAGGTAATCCTATCACAAGAAACCCCCAAACCGCCTCAGTCTTCTTCCCACAGTGAAGAGTACTGACAAAAGGTGACCCTTTTTTTTTACCTCAATAGCATATATGCGACTTACCAGAAAAACCCTCCCCAATATAAAAACACTACTGAAAAAGACCGCCACTTTTCGGGGGTCTCTTGCTTCCAAATCACCACCGCTTCTCACTTGAAACCATATTACCCAACGCCACGTCACCCGATCTGTCGCTATCCAAAAGATCTCTGACTTAGAGCCATGAATATAAAAAAGAGCTCTAAGCCAAATCAGTTCGCTAACTCAGTAATGGCAGGAAGCAAGGGACAGCTAACACCCCAAACCCCTGCGAAGGGGGGAACGCAATATCAGGCTCGTGGAGAGGTTGTAGGAGAGACACTCGACAATCTTCCCGCTGATGGCGATGGGTCGCAGAGAGGGGCCCTAGCCCCTAGCGACGCCCGGATTGTCATCAATCAAAAAACTAAATCAAAGGAGGCTATCGCTGCTCTAGATGGGGCTCGCAAGGAGCCGGCCAGGTCGCAGCAAAGCCGAAGGTCAACCCTAGAAATAAGGCCAGGTTTCCAAGAGGATACTGAGGTCGCGGAAATGAAGGAATATGCGAGGTATGCTGAAACAATGTACCTCACCAACTCTCGCCTGGTGGCAAAGGGTCAAGCCCCAATGATGATCCGACCCCCGAATACTCCCAGAAATGAAATCGCCCCTGCGGCCCTAAACAAAGGTCATCAGAGTCAGATCCAGGGGAATGAGGTCGAGGGAAGTGTTCACTCATCGGATCGCAAAGGACAGAGGAAAGAAATCGCACAAGCCTCAGTCCAACCTGGTCGCGATAATCAGAAAGGAAAGACGGTAGAGAGAGGATCATCTTTTAAAAGGTTATATGAGAAGGACAGGGCCCCGGCCTTAAGTCGTCTCAGCCTTCTAGGAGGAGAATTACCCCCTAGACAAGAGGAAATAAACGCACAGGACGCTCGTATAATTATAAGGGAAAAAAGAGCCCGTCAAGAGAAAAACAAAAATTTGAACTCATTAATATAAAGAAAACATGAACACGAACTCGTTACCAAAGAAAAAACACAAATTTCTACACGTTATAATGGGAAAACACAAATTTGAAGCGATGTAAACTCATTATCAGGCAAAAAAACATTTTTCCTGCAAGGACAACACATTACCAGGGAAAAAGACAAATTTGAACTCGTCAATAAGATGAAAACATGAATTCGAACACGTTACCAAAGAAAAAACAAAAATTTCTACTCGTTATAATGGGAAAAGACAAATTTCCGGCGATGTCAACTCGTTATCAAGGAAAAAAACATTTTTTCTGCAAGGACAACACGTTACCAGAGAAAATCACAAATTTGAACTCATCAATAAGAAGAAAACATGAATTCGAACTCGTTTCCAAAGAAAAAACACAAATTTCTACTCGTTATAATAGGAAAACAAAAATTTCCTGCGATGTCAACTCGTTATCAGGGAAAAAAACATTTTTTTCTACAAGGACAACTCGTTACCAGAGAAAAACAAAAATTTGAACACGTTAATAAGAAGAAAACATGAATTCAAACTCGTTACCAAAGAAAAAACACAAATTTCTACTCGTTAAAATGGGAAAACACAAATTTCCGGCGATATCAACTCGTTATCAAGGAATTTTTTTTTCTACAAGGACAACTCGTTACCAGAGAAAAACACAAATTTGAACTCATTAATATGAAGAAAACATGAATACGAACTCGTTACCAAAGAAGAAACACAAATTTCTACTCGTTATAATGGGAAAACACAAATTTGAAGCGATGTAAACTCATTATCAGGCAAAAAAACATTTTTCCAGCAAGGACAACATGTTACCAGGGAAAAAGACAAATTTGAACTCGTTAATACGAAGAAAACATGAATTCGAACTCGTTACCAAAGAAAAAACATAAATTTCTACTCGTTATAATGGGAAAACAAAATTTCCGCGATGTCAACTCGTTATCGAGGAAAAAAATATTTTTTCTGCAAGGACAACTCGTTACCAGAGAAAAACACAAATTTGAACTCGTTAATAAGAAGAAAACATGAATTCGAACTCGTTACCAAAGAAAAAACACAAATTTCTACTCGTTATAATGGGAAAACACAAATTTCCGGCGATGTCAACTCGTTATCAGAGAAAAAAACATTTTTTCTACAAGGAAAACACGTTACCAGAAAAAATCAAAAATTTGAACTCGTTAATAAGAAGAAAGCATGAATTTGAACTCGTTACGAAAGAAAAAAAAACAAATTTCTACTCGTTATAATGGGAAAACACAAATTTCCGGCGATGTCAACTCGTTATCGGAGAAAAAAACATTTTTCTACAAGGACAACACGTTACTAGAGAAAATCACAAATTTGAACTCGTTAATAAGAAGAAAACATGAATTCGAACTCGTTACCAAAGAAAAAACACAAATTTCTACTCGTTATAATGGGAAAACACAAATTTCCGGCGATGTCAACTCGTTATCAGGGGAAAAAACATTTTTTCTACAAGTACAACTCGTTACCAGAAAAAATCACAAATTTGAACTCGTTAATAAGAAGAAAACATGAATTCAAACTCGTTACCAAAGAAAAAACACAAATTTCTACTCGTTATAATGGGAAAACACAAATTTCCGGCAATGTCAACTCGTTATCATGGAAAAAACATTTTTCTACAAGGACAACTCGTTACCAAAGAAAAACACAAATTTGAACTCGTTAATAAGAAGAAAACATGAATTCGAACTCGTTACCAAAGAAAAAACACAAATTTCTACTCGTTATAATGGGAAAACAAAAATTTTCGGCGATGTCAACTCGTTATCAGGGAAAAAAACATTTTTCTACAAGGACAACTCGTTACCAGAGAAAAACACAAATTTGAACTCGTTAATAAGAAGAAAATATGAATTCGAACTCGTTACCAAAGAAAAAACAAAATTTCTACTCGTTATAATGGGTAAACACTAAACACAAATTTCCGGCAATGTCAACTCGTTATCATGGAAAAAAACATTTTTTCTACAAGGACAACTCGTTACCAAATAAAAACACAAATTTGAACTCGTTAATAAGAAGAAAACATGAATTCGAACTCGTTACGAAAGAAAAAACACAAATTTCTACTCGTTATAAAGGAAAACAAAAATTTCCGGCGATGTCAACTCGTTATCAGGGAAAAAACCTTTTTTCTTCAAGGACAACTCGTTACCAGAGAAAAACACAAATTTGAACTCGTTAATAAGAAGAAAATATGAATTCGAACTCGTTAACAAAGAAAAAACAAAAATTTCTACTCGTTATAATGGGAAAACACAAATTTCCGGCAATGTCAAATCGTTATCAGGGAAAAAAAACATCTTTTCTGCAAGGACAACACGTTACCAGAGAATAACACAAATTTGAACTCGTTAATAAAAAGAAAACATGAATTCGAACTCGTTACCAAAGAAAAAACATCAATTTCTACTCGTTATAATGGGAAAATACAAATTTCCCGTGATGTTAACTCGATATCTGGGAAAAAACATTTTTTCTACAAGGACAACTCATTACCAGAGAAAAACACAAATTTGAACTCGTTAATAAGAAGAAAGCATGAATTCGAACTCGTTACCAAAGAAAAAACACAAATTTCTTCTCGTTATAATGGGAAAACACAAATTTCCGGCGATGTCAACTTGTTATCAGGGAAAAAAAATATTTTTTCTACAAGGACAACTCATTACAAGAGAAAAACACAAATTTGAACTCGTTAATAACAAGAAAACATGATTTCGAACTCGTTACCAAAGAAAAAACACAAATTTCTACTCGTTATAATGGGAAAACACAAATTTCCGGCGATGTCAACTCGTTATCAGGGAAAAAAACATTTTTTCTACAAGGACAACACGTTACCAGAGAAAAACACAAATTTGAACTTGTTAATAAGAAGAAAACCAGAATTCGAACTCGTTACCAAAGAAAAACAAAAATTTCTACTCGTTATAATGGGAAAACACAAATTTCCGGCGATGTCAACTCGTTATCATGGAAAAAAACATTTTTCTACAAGGACAACTCGTTACCAAAGAAAAACACAAATTTGAACTCGTTAATAAGAAGAAAACATGAATTCAAACTCGTTACCAAAGAAAAAACACAAATTTCTACTCGTTATAATGGGAAAACACAAATTTCCGGCGATGTCAACTCGTTATCAGGGAAATTTTTTTTTCTACAAGGACAACTCGTTACCAGAGAAAAACACAAATTTGAACTCGTTAATAAGAAGAAAACATGAATTCGAACTCGTTACCAAAGAAAAACAAAAATTTCTACTCGTTATAATGGGAAAACACAAATTTCCGGCGATGTCAACTCTTTATCAGGGTAAAAAACATTTTTTATACAAGGCCAACTCGTTACCAGAGAAAAAGACAAATTTGAACTCATTAATAATAAGAAAACATGAATTCGAACTCGTTACCAAAGAAAAACAAAAATTTCTACTCGTTATAATGGGAAAATACAAATTTCAGGCAATGTCAACTCGTTATCATTGAAAAAAACATTTTTTCTACAAGGACAACTCGTTACCAAAGAAAAACACAAATTTGAACTCGTTAATAAGGAGAAAACATGAATTCGAACTCGTTACCAAAGAAAAAACACAAATTTCTACTCGTTATAATGGGAAAACAAAAATTTCCGGCGATGTCAACTCGTTATCAGGGAAAAAAATATTTTTTCTACAAGGACAACTCGTTACCAGAGAAAAACACAAATTTGAACTCGTTAATAAGAAGAAAATATGAATTCGAACTCGTTACCAAAGAAAAAACAAAAATTTCTACTCGTTATAATGGGAAAACACAAATTTCCGGCAATGTCAAATCGTTATCAGGGAAAAAAAACATCTTTTCTACAAGGACAACACGTTACAAGAGAATAACACAAATTTGAACTCGTTAATAAAAAGAAAACATGAATTCGAACTCGTTACCAAAGAAAAAACATAAATTTCTACTCATTATAATGGGAAAACACAAATTTCCCGCGATGTCAACTCGTTATCCGGGAAAAAAACATTTTTTCTACAAGGACAACTCGTTACCAGAGAAAAACACAAATTTGAACTCGTTAATAAGAAGAAAGAATGAATTCGAACTCGTTACCAAAGAAAAAACACAAATTTCTTCTCGTTATAATGGGAAAACACAATTTCCGGCGATGTCAACTCGTTATCAGGGAAAAAAACATTTTTTCTACAAGGACAACACGTTACCAGAGAAAAACACAAATTTGAACTCGTTAATAAGAAGAAAACCTGAATTCGAACTCGTTACCAACGAAAAAACAAAAATTTCTACTCGTTATAATGGGAAAACACAAATTTCCGGCGATGTCAACTCGTTATCAGGGAAAAAAACATTTTTTCTACAAGGACAACACGTTACCAGAGAAAAACACAAATTTGAACTCGTTAATAAGAAGAAAACATGAATTCGAACTCGTTACCAAAGAAAAACAAAAATTTCTACTCGTTATAATGGGTGAACACAAATTTCCGGCAATGTCAACTCGTTATCATGGAAAAAAACATTTTTTCTACAAGGACAACTCGTTACCAAAGAAAAACACAAATTTGAACTCGTTAATAAGAAGAAAACATGAATTCGAACTCGTTACCAAAGAAAAACACAAATTTCTACTCGTTATAATGGGAAAACAAAAATTTCCGGCGATGTCAACTCGTTTTTTTTTTTTTTTTTTTTTTTTTTTTTGAAATATTTTTTTTTTATTAAAATGGAAAATAATAAAGTGCTACAAAGTCAATGCCACATCCCGGCCCGCCCAAGTACGTGATAGAGTGCATAGCATGGCCTCTTAAACCCTATGCGTGGCAAACCCGGTGTAGGAAAATCCAAAGCACATAGGGAAGAGTACTCGCTCTATGCACCCCAAAATCCCGACACCATAAATTTTGATCAAACACATCATAATTATCCTCCACTCGAGACTTGTCATTGCTTAAGCACAAAAGATTGCACGGTTGAATCCGCATAGCAATTCCAAGGAAAAAAATAGCCCGTGTCTCCGACCAATGTATGAGGCAAAGCCTCCGAACAAGCGCTGAAGCACTAAAACAAGAATACTCCTTCTCCACCTTGTCCTTGCTTTGTTACAACCCGGATGGTTACACCTGGCATAGGAGAAAGATGATAACCCCAAAAATAACCAAAGAAGATAATAACCCAAGAAAGGAACAAGGACACTGGATTGCACCCCACTGAGGATGATAGGGGTGCCTCCAAAGTTGAATGCCAATCCTGGTCCTATGCATTGAACCCTTTCCGTCGACCGCCAAATGACCGCTTATATGCGCCCCTTCAAATAAAAATGCCCGGTCCAAGCAAGGATCCCATAGAGGAACATGTACACTGAATTGCACCCCCTAACATCATGATAGGGATGCTTCCGTAAATCGACGCCATCCATGTCCTGGAAGAGGTGCTGAATCGCCCATGAGATAAAAGCATAAAAATCGGTGAAAAAGTGTACTATGTGCCAAGTAATGAATAAACGATGGATAGAAAACACACGATTTGCACCCCAACTAGAATATGAGGGTGCTTCCAGGTTGAATGAGCCATTCGCATCCAAATATGACAACGTCGATGTGGAAAAGTCGTCTCCCTCTTTCACAAGTGAAGAGTGCTTCCCTAGTTGTGCGCAACATGTCGAATAAGAGGAGGGCCATGTAAATCATCACTAATAAGTCGTTGAATATGATCAGTACATCGTCAAGATGATTAAACGTCATATCGTCTCCTTCCATAATGGCGAAGTTGTCCGCCACTCTATTACATTCGAAACACATGAGAGATATTGTGTGGTATGTCCGAAGACAAGCCGAAATCGACCAATCGAGATGCGAGAGGGCCAACCTCCACTATGATTTCCGGATATCACACGAGAAACAAAAATGGAGTCGGCCTCAATATCAAGAGGCAAAGCATGTGGACGCAACCGAATACCAAAGAGAGCGCTTTACTTCAAAGATCAAGAACATTCCCATGGCGAAGCAAGCATGAAACGCAGCGACAAAGTTTCCATGCGAATCTCGAATAATTCCACCCCATAAGCCACTCCATTTTCGACACTACCGTCTACATTGAGCTTTACCCGACCGGCAGGGAGGATTCCACCGTAATTGGATCAGTCGACGCTTGGGCCGAGTTTTCACCTTGAAAGGCTTGAAAAAAGGAACATCCCAATCAATCCCAATATGTTTACGATCAACAACCTTTCGGAAAGCTACCTGTCTAATCATCCTTTCAATGAGAATGATGGTACGCTGAATAGACGGACAAAAATCGTCATGTCTACACTTATTCCTCTCCGTCCAGATGCCCCAACACACAATAACCGGTACAAGAAGGCGCATATTATATATGTGGGCCGAAGAGTTGATCCAGAAATTAAACATAGGAACAATCCCAGTAGTAGGAGTGAAACGAAGGCCAAATTGACTCATAAAGTGAATCCAGATAGATCGGGCAAAAGGACACTCGGTGAAAATATGACGAAGATCTTCCCCTTGCTGGCACGCAAAACACTTAGAAACCAAAGTAATACCACGCCGCTGAATGTTCAAATCTGTAGGAAGAACATTATTGACTAGTCTCCAGCAGAAGAAAGAAATCTTTAGAGGTAACATATTGTTCCAAATTAACTTGAAGAGAGGGCGAACCGGTTTGTGAGACCGTAGCATATTCCACGCCGACTTAGTACTGAAATGCCCATCTGAATTTAAAATCCAGATCAACTCGTCGTCCTGGTCAGGTCGAAATGGCATGCATAGAATCTCATCCACTATATGTAGAGGAAGATGCTCTTGTAAAAGAGGAACATTCCACCTCCCATTCACAAAGAAATCCTTCACCTTCCTAAATTCGTTGTCCGGAGGATCGCCCAAATCAATGTTCATCCATTTATCTCTCCAAAAATCTATATTACCGGCATTGACCTTCCACGTGATAGCATATTCAGCAATATCACGCACTTGCCAAACTTTCTTAACCATCTGCGTCGGATTCCTAGGGAGGGAAGCTTGCAGGGGCGACTGATCCGCAATATAAGTACTATAGATAGTCCGGGCCCAAATCCCCTGTCTCATCCGAAGACGAACCCACAATTTAACCGCAAAGGAATCCATAACTTCAAAAAGATTTCGCACCCCTAAACCCCCTTCCTCCGTAGGCTTACAAACACTCTCCCACGACGTCCAGTGAATACGGCTCCCGTTGGGTCCGCCATCCCAAAGAAATTTGTTAAAAAGACGATGTAACCGATGAATAACCTCTTTAGGAGGGACCAAAACTTGAAGGATAAAAATCGGAATAGAAGTTAACACATGCCTCGGCAATATAAGTTTACCTCCAACGACAAAGAACCGACTTCCCCAATGAAAAGCCGATGATGAACCTTGTCAAGAATGTCTTGATAGTAGGTGATTCTATTCCGTCCTCGAAAAGAGGAGCACCAAGATAACGAAAAGGCATATTCTCCCTCATAAAACCCAACGCATTCTGGATCCAACGAAGTTGAGTTGCATGCAACTTATGGCCAATGAACGTGCTCTTACTCGCATTTATTCGTTGTCCCGAAACAATTTCATAATGCTGAAAAACCTCCTTAAGACGCTTAAGACCTTTCTTATTGCATCGAGTAAAAAGAATCGTATCATCCATAAAAGCCAAGTAATGTATCCCCCGTACTTCGAATGATAATGCATACCCGGGTTGGCGATCATGAAATCATTAATAAGCCTCCCAAAATACTCTGCTGCAAGAACAAAAAGAGCGGGAGAAAGAGGGTCACCTTGTTTGACGCCACGAGTCGCATGAAAGGAGGGTGACGGAATGCCATTCAGAAGGATATAGAACCAATTATCCGCCAAAGTTCGGAAGATGAGATCCACACAGGGCTCTTGAAAGCCAAACATCCTCAAAATCTGCATAATGAAACCCCATTCCATTCGATCATAAGCTTTCTCCATGTCAAGCTTAAGCAAAATGTTAGGGTTGCGGATCTTCTTATTCACATCCTTACACAGCTCTTGAGCTAAAAGAATATTATCCGTAATGGAACGACCTGGCACAAAGCCTGACTGGTGGTCTGCCACCAGCATAGGGAGATACGCATTCAACCGTTGAGTGATTATCTTAGTGATGATCTTGGAGAAAACAGTGCACAAGCTAATAGGACGGAAATCTTTCCAACAATCAGCCCCCACCTTCTTTGGAAGAAGAATAATCGAAGACGTGGAAAAATAACGTGGAAGGTGACCACCGAGGAAAAAGTCAGAAACGGCATTAGTCATGTCATGCTTAATGATGTCCCAACACGATCGGAAAAAGTGAGAGGTGAAGCCATCAGGACCCGCAGCACTATCCGGATCAATGGAAAGAATAATATTGTGAATTTCCTCACTCGTAGGGGTCGCAATAAGGCTCGCATTCTGATCCTCAGAGATTTGAGGAAGGATAAACGATTTCAAAGGAGCACCAATCCCCGTCCGACTAGCCGTGAAAAGGTTTTCAAAGAAGGTCTTCGAAGAAATCCGTATCTCGTCTTGATTGTCAATCCAATTACCAGCCTCTGTCTTAATACGATGGATATAGTTCTGATTCCGCCGTTGCTTGCAAATAGCATGGAAGTACTTACTATTGGCGTCCCCCGCCTCAATCCATTTAATCAGCCGCCGCTTAAGAAATCGAGTCTCAATATTGTTGCATCTCTCATAGTCCATAATAGCCCTATCGAGATCCACACGGGTATCAAGAGACCCGACTTGATCATGCCTCAACGTTTTAACATTGACCTCCGCCGGTAACTTTTCTGTGTGTTATCGAAAATATTCCCAAAAGCAAATGCGATTCCACTCGAGAAGCTTATACCCAAGCTTCTTCATTTTAGTTGCCATGAGCCCCATTCCATGACCAACTTCTGGTTCAGCCCACACAGATTTAACCACATCATAAAAAGATCCGTCATCCGTCCATACATTAAGAAACCGGAAGGAAGACTTACGAGCGGTGATAGAGCCACAAGTAGCAAGCAAAGGGCAGTGATCCGAGTGAACCCTTGGTAAGTGTAAAACCTTTGTCACGTTAAAATGGTCCAACCAAGCCTCATTAAAGAACACCCTGTCAAGACGTTGCCACATACCCTGTCAACTCGTTATCAGGGAAAAAAACATTTTTTCTACAAGGACAACTCGTTACCAGAGAAAAACACAAATTTGAACTCGTTAATAAGAAGAAAATATGAATTCAAACTCGTTACCAAAGAAAAAACAAAAATTTCTACTCGTTATAATGGGAAAACACAAATTTCCGGCAATGTCAAATCGTTATCAGGGAAAAAAAACATCTTTTCTGCAAGGACAACACGTTACCAGAGAATAACACAAATTTGAACTCGTTAATAAAAAGAAAACATGAATTCGAACTCGTTACCAAAGAAAAAACATAAATTTCTACTCGTTATAATGGGAAAATACAAATTTCCCGCGATGTCAATTCGATATCTGGGAAAAAAACATTTTTTCTACAAGGACAACTCGTTACCAGAGAAAAACACAAATTTGAACTCGTTAATAAGAAGAAAGCATGAATTCGAACTCGTTACCAAAGAAAAAACACAAATTTCTTCTCGTTATAATGGGAAAACACAAATTTCCGGCGATGTCAACTTGTTATCAGGGAAAAAAATATTTTTTCTACAAGGACAACTCATTACCAGAGAAAAACAAAAATTTGAACTCGTTAATAACAAGAAAACATGATTTCGAACTCGTTACCAAAGAAAAAACACAAATTTCTACTCGTTATAATGGGAAAACACAAATTTCCGGCGATGTCAACTCGTTATCAGGGGAAAAAACATTTTTTCTGCAAGGACAACACGTTACCAGAGAAAAACAAAAATTTGAACTTGTTAATAAGAAGAAAACTTGAATTCGAACTCGTTACCAAAGAAAAAACAAAAATTTCTACTCGTTATAATGGGAAAACACAAATTTCCGGCGATGTCAACTCGTTATCAGGGAAAAAACATTTTTCTACAAATCGCGATGACGGTCAAATTATACCCGTAAAAGTAATCAACGTTGACCTTAAATCGAGATTAATAATGTATATTTCATATTGAATCACTCGTTTATATTTATTATTTAATGTTAAGTGATTATTAATATGATATTGGGTATTTAACTGTTTTTATTATTAAAAGGCCGATTTATTGTGCTATAAATGTTTATTTTGCAGATCACAACAAATCGAGAGGATTAATGTCATTCAATCAATGGTCTCAAGATAATAGAGGAAGAAATTCGGAGCATTAAATGAAAGATTAATCAGATCAACACGCAAGCATGCAGTGGGGAGCAAGATAAACGAGAAAAACGATTAACATGTGCAAAGTTAGGTTCGGTCGACCGAGCCTATAGCTTCGGTCGACCGAGTGGAGAGCTTCTGTTGACCGAGTTGGGATTTTCGGTCGGTTATCGGATTTTTTCGTATTTACCTTCTAGATCCTTCATAAGTCAAGTGAAACTCCTATATAAGCAAGCAGACTACTAAATTTGTAGAATATACCTTGAGTCATTCATCATATAATTCATAATACAACTTTGATACAATGTAGCATAAATAATTTGAAGGTTTTTTAATTTGGAATTTGCAAATATGTAAGCCCTTATTTTTCTCATTTCTTTTATTTGAAGTAATTAATTCTCCAATTATGCTTTATCGTTTGAATTAGTTAATCATAGCTAGATGATGTAGATCTAGGCTATGATGTTAGGAATGTGGCGACTCCTTGTCTATGAGGATCCAATAACCTACGTCATACACTTAGTATTTATTCATGAATCTACTTGATTTAATTAATGCGTATCTATGTTAGTTTATATGAATATTGTGTGAATTCATTGTTTAACTGCTCGTATGTATGAAAAGCGGCTGAGAGATATATTCTAAGATGTAATCACGGGACGAAATCAATTCGGGTGACCAATAAGTTCATTCGGTCGACCGAGCCCCACATCATCTCATTAATTACGCCACGTCTTTATGGTTAGGTTAACCTAGTTGAATTTATTATCTCAGTAGGTATGGCTATGGCTACGTTACTCGCTTAGTTTAATTAAAATGTGTAAAAAGGAAATACCAATATAAAACTCTTAGGTAGGCTTATGAATTGCTCTTCACAGATGTTCAGCGTTATCTAGGTAGGTTTATATTTGGGGATTGCTTCTTTTGATTGTACATACGTCGTAGATTAGCATGAGACTATAACTTGGTAATTGCTAGTTGGACGAGAGCTTGAGTAATCGCTTAGAAATACGCCTAACCATAGGAATGTTGCCTAGAGCGAGGTGTACGATTAATATCGGCATCCTTAGTGTCGTAAGCGTGCAAGTTATATGAGATGGATACCCAAAAGGTGAAGTCACGTAATGTAGCACGGTGATCAGCAAGCAACCTAACCGGTGCTAAGTCAAGTTAAAGAGGATGACTCCGTAGCCAATCTAAGATAGATACAAACGGATTGATAGTTAATCGTTCAGTTTATTATATAAATTATCTAGGTCCAAACGATAAAGACTATAATTGGGGAGGTTAATTACGTTGTGTCGAGTCGTGTCTTTACCTTTCTTGTCTTATGTTGGTCGTAGACCGCCTCTATGTCATTGACATGTTTAATTATGTTGGTCCCTTGAAAGGCTTTGGTTAAGTTTAGGGGGGTGAATAAACTTAACACTTAAAACTTTGGAGTTAACAAATTGCAACTTCACCCAGTCGGCGATACTTCAGAGTCTGTTGAGACTTCATAGACTTCTTGATAAATGATGAGTCTCTTGATAGTTGAGTTTTTTGAATTTGTGTGCAATGAATAATATCAAAAATAAGCCTTAATACTTGTTGTTAAATATGATACTAAGTATTAGATACTCCATGAGTGCAAGTGTGTGATTTGGTTGCTAGATTGATGAGGTTGATGAGTGAAATAAAATAAGTGCGAGAAAGTAAAAGCGGAAGGTAAGTAGGCGGAGGTTTTATAGTGGTTCCAGGTGATGTAATCTCAGACGTCCACTCTTCTCCTGTGATGTTGAGGAAATTCACTAGAGATCTTTGATGTAGCTTTTACAAAGATTCCTAAGTTGTTTGTCCTTCACCAATAGCTATGGCTTCACAAACCTGGCCGGGAGCAGGTAGGATTGTTGCTCTGAGTCTTCCTTCTGGTCCTTGAAGGGTAGGATTGCCTCTTCACCGGCTCCACCACAAACAACGATCTTTCACACTAATGGATGCTTCCTTTGTCTTCAAGCAGGTTCTTTATAAAATAAAGAATGAATCAAATAAATGATTGATTGCGGCAGCGACTTGATTAGGATGATGTAATCAATGACTTGCACTCTTCAAGTGTGTATGCTTGATGTAGCTTGAACACGAATGCACTTGAAGAAAATAACTAGATCAAGTGACCTTAAGCTCAGTAAGTTCAAGAGGTGTTTTTATTTCGAGTATTGTCACTTAAAGTTTATCCCAAAAATTCATCATCTTTTCTTGAGTTTAAAGTCTTCTATTTATAGGTAGGAATGCATGTGACTTGCATTTGAAATTCAAATGTGACCGTTCCTTGTATTTGTCCCATCGATAAGCGATCTGTCACTATTCATAGGGGGATGACATCATCGAAATTCTTTTTGATGAAGGCGATCTGTCCACCCCTTTGACTTGTATCCAATGGATAAAAATATGGATCATCCCAACGTCTTTTTAATCTCTGCCTTTGATTTTCTTGATAAGTCAGAGGTAGTTGGCTGTCCTTATCCATGTAATCTTCAAGATAATCTTGAATTAATCGAGGTAATACATCGTGAGGTTCAAGAGTCTCTTTGAGATACCTATCAGTCTGCTGATCATCATATAACTGTATATAAAATACAATGCAGCTGATTACTTCTATCTAACTTTTATTTGTGTAGTTAGATTACATCATTTTAATTGTAACTAAGTTCCAAACATCATCCAACTTATGGAACTTAGACTTACACACAAGGTATATGTAATCGTTTAGGTCATCACAGACTTGCCTAAATTCGATCCCATATCCTTGACTTGAATTACTAAGTTTGATCCCTTAGCCTTCATTTTTCGAGTTTGAAACCTCGGCCTTGAGTCTTGAGTCTTGGAGAGTTCTGACTAGTCATCGACCTATCTACCCTATCTTGATCTAGACAAGTCTGCTTTGAAACAAGTCATGAGCTTTCTGATGCTTGTTTGATCAAACCTATTTATGAATCAAACTCTAATAAACCTATACATTTAATCTAGACATCTTTTTGCCTTTGCACTATAATGACTAGTATGGCACTCATCATCAAAACTAAGAAATAAGTCCAACAATTTCCCCCTTTTGGTGATGGCGCCACTACCCTCACCTAATCAAACAAAGCAAAAGATAAAACACAAAAACAGAACAAATTCAGTCAATTCTCATTATAAACATTGTTCGATTATTACAAACTAGATGCGACAAGGATAAAGAATAATAAGTATCTTTGATCTATTGTCTCTTTTCTCTTTCTCTTCTAGCCTTCTCGACTTGCTCTTGATAGGCTCTCGATCTCTTCTATCATTTGACTCATCCATTCATTCTCATTAATGTAAAATCAATATAAGAATTGACTTGTTTCCACAGTTCCATGCTTGAGGCATGACAAGATTGATGTCATTCACTCGAATCCAAACCTCATATACAGACTCCTTGAATTCATCCAGTGAGTCCTTTGCTTTTGTAATAGGTAGCACCTTATCACCTCCGCTACTTCTTACATACATTTGCTTGCCCTTAGGGCTCGACTCTTGCTTCCCAAAATTTCAAACTCAAGAAAGAGTTAAGACCTTCATGAAATCCCATGTCATGATAAGGTCTCCTCTGTTGTAATACTCTTTCTTGTCTTGTCTAAACAGATCATCGAGTGAGTTGGACTCTGCCAGTGCAGAGTTGCTGAAGGCATTTGTATCATCTGTCCATCCTTACGTGCAAAGAGTCTTGCAGCCTCCTTTCTTTGAGTGATTGGCCCTCTTCCCCCTTAGTGACATCATCAACAAAGCGGGATATAAGGCCATGAATAGCCTCCGTGATACTATCACTCTATGCAATTGACCTTCCATAGTTCGGTTCTAGTATCAAGAGAAGTAATTCGGATTGCAATGTCTCCTCCAGTCTGTTGATCCTTTCAGTAAGTTTGGGATCAGGCATAGCAGGTTGTTGTGCAGCAACAGTAGGCTCAGCAGGTTTAGGCGTATCAACAAGCTTGTCAAGTTTCTCATGGATAGAAATAAGTTGGTCTTTTAGAAACTTGTCTTTGGCGAAGATTTCCAACCTTGATACCCACGACATCTAGTATCAAGTCATTCATAGCATTTTGAGTGGATGCAAAATTTGAAGCAACTATATCGATAGATTTGTGCATTATCATTTACCATCTTCATTAGTTCTTCAAATATCATTCTTGCTGTCGGTTGAGTTCTTAATGTTGCATATCATTTCTTACGATTCTTAACTCATTGAAAACTTCAACGGCACTCCACTGGTCATTCTACTAGCATGATAGGTCCATCGTGAGCTCCTCAACTCTATATTGTGCTGTTGTCTGCCGATGACCATTGCTTTACTCATATATCTCTCCCAAGAGGGAGGTCCTTCCTCTACCATTGCACCAAGAATGTCTTCCATAACCGGATCTTGTGCGGGTTCCTCAAAGAACTTCTTCTTCTCCAAAAATTTGAAATTCTTCATCATCAGTAGTCATAGTCCAAATTTTTGTTCTTCTTGATTAACAACTTGACATCTTTGTCGACTATCCTTCCCTACTGATGGCCTTGGCTCAAGCAGAGCTCCACTACTGCCAGCCTCATCAATAACGGGGTTTCCTCCAAACCCAAAGTTTGTTCCAACTTTGTGTCAGTGTTGTTTGAGACTCAATGACTGCACCTCTGTTCCAACCTTTGTGCAGTCTTTGTTTGTATCCCAGCAACTTTGTACCTCCTCTTCTCTTTCTCGTGGATTGAATATAGCCTCATTATCCACTTGAAAACCTTCTGCATGACCAATCTTGTGCGGGATGATGACAGATTTTCGTGAAGAGTGCCTTCAATGTCAAATCCATCTTGATATTCAATAGACTCTTACGAGAAGTGGCACTAGGTTCATTAAAATCGATCTTGTTTCTCCATCCAAATCCTCACTCTGTTCATCTTCATTTTGTGCAGCAGGCTCTATAACATGAAATGTACTTGGTTCATCAGCCAGCCTACCAGCACTCAAAGTGATTCCTTCATTGATCAGTGCTTCAAGATCATCCATGGTGAGATCCTGTAGATCCTCATCCATTTCTCGATCTGCGGGCCTCGTGAGACTTACGATATCGATGGTTTGTTGTGCGGGAGGTTCATTTATCAATGCGATCCTCTTTGGTTCCTCCCTGGTCCGGAGGGGAAATCTCCTCTGGAGTCAGATGATGAGGAAGAATCATCATCTCCATCTCTTGGATCCCTAAACTTAATACCCTCCTCCTTCTGTTGCTCATCAAATAGATCCATCAGTCTGGATTGCAGCAGGGTGGTATCAACTAGATCCAGCAAGTTCTCTACTCCCAACTTGTTAAAAGCCCATTCCTCAAAATCAGTCATAGGTTCAGCAGCTGGCTTTTGTCTCTTGTAGAAACCAAACTTCCATTGAAAATAATCAGCAATTTCCTTGAAGTTTGGGATCCACATATTCTTCATTTTCTTCCTCTCTTTCACATGCCTTTCAAAGGGCATGAAAGATCTCCCTGGAGCAGCTCCAGTTAGCTTGTTGACCTCCAAAGGTTCCAACAAGCAGACTCATGGTCTCTTCTACAGATGTTTGAAGGTCAGCAGGTTGCTGTGATTGTATAATTGTACCTACTACTTCCATCTGTATCACACTTGGTTCCCCCTGACTTACATGCTCATCAGCAGGGTTAGCAGCAGACTGCTCTTCCCCCTGAACTATTGCCAAACTTGCAGGGTCTTCAACCAAATCTTCAATCACCTCTTCAACTACCACAAGAGAGTTCGATAGATTCTTTGTGGTTCTTGATTGATACTACACAAAGAGAGCTCGAGTTCGATGAGCTGCTGTATATCTTCAACAGATTGCTCAACAACAACCTGTGCAGCTTCAGTAGATTTGATAACCTCTTCAGGTGAGGAATCACTGATTACAACTGGTGGAATGATAGTTAGGGGCTCAGCCTCAACAGCCTCTTCTTCCTCTTCTACTGATGCCTCTTCTTGGACTTTTTGTTTTTCCAAGATTCTCAGTTCTTTTCCTTTGCCATACTTTTTCTTTTTGGCAACCTCTTTCATCCTCTTGGATAGGGGTTCATCATCATCATCATCATGTCCAGTAGACTTTCTCTTTCTACTATCTTCTTTCTGTTGCTTTGTCAGAATTTCAACAACAGTTCTTCTTGCAGCCACAGCAGGGTCAGTAACCTCCACTTGACCCTCAGCAGACTCAGCAGTCTGTGCTGTTTCCTTCCTTGTTTTCTTTGAGGGTTTTGATGCCTCAGTTGTTTTCTTTTTATCTCCACTCTTTCTCTTAACAGCAGCTTTCTTTGGTGCAGCAGGTTTAATAGATATTTTCTTAGTTTCTTTGAACACCGCTCACCACCAAACATCACCATCATCATCATCATTATCATCATCGTGAGCCTCTCCAAGCAATCTCTTCATCATCATCAAGTCCGGGAATTGTATAATCAATCTCCTTCTTGTGTCTACGACTGATTTATGTTTACTGAGTTCAAGATCGGGAACCTCAGGATGATTCAAAGTGAGTCGGACCATCAAACCTAGGGGTAAGGCCTTTGATTTCCTTTTCCTGCTTTCTCTTCCTTGGCAACTTTCTTCATATAAAAAATGAAGTAACCAGCCAATCAAACTTCAAACTCCTGCAAATGATCATCATCAACTCTATCTTGGGTCGGATAGAGTATCCATACCGCCAACCAACCCCGGTATGTTCTTTGCAATCGATTTGCTCGGCGAGTTGTACTCGAGGCCAAATATACTGCAGTTGATGCCAGAAACGATTTTGTGTCTTGATTTGTCTTAATCTGATCCACAAATGCCATCTTGTTCAATCCCATTGCTTCAGGATTGACAGGACCATCTACAACTTCTTCAAAACCAAACACTTCTCTCAGTAGACTAGAGGAGATTACAAGCTCCTCAACATTCACAGTGGTTTTGAATGCTTCAGTTCCTTCTTCACCCCCACACTTATCTTTTTGCTCGTCCTCGAGCAAAACAGAACAAAGATCAAGCTCGAGACAAATAAACATCTATACAAATATAAAGCATATTCAATAACTTAGAAGTTCACCCGTGTAGTGTGTGCATAGCCATAATAAACTTCCACTAAGTTCCACAATTTGAAAGTTATTCAAACCAAAACTAGCCCGGTTTCCCATCTAAGTTAGAAATATTCAAAAACTATAACAGGCACTTTACAAAACATACATATCCCAAAAAGAAATAGTAGAGAATTTCTAAAACATTTCTGACAGACTCAGAGGATAATCCCTACAACATATCCTTCAGTTTATACTGGGTATAAGATCGGCGATAACTAAGTCGTTACTTATTCATAATAATATATTCCAATATTTTCACTTTTTCACACTTTTCTAACACACACGAGAATAAGCTTTTGCCCTCATAGCGAGAATAGGACATTTCAAGATAATCCCTACCTTACTCCAATCATAAGGCGACTATAAACCCGACCGTCGTGAGCTTTGGTCATCATAGTGGAATAGGACATACGTGGTACACCTACCGCACTCAAATCATAAACCGACTTTTCGACACACACAATTACAATTATGTTTACTTAGAGATTTACGGTGGCAAGTGGAAAAGATTATTTTCTAGTAGCACAGAGAATTTGAGCATAACACCTCAAGTAAACAATTTATTACTATTGCAAAGACTTAATCACGTTTCACTTATCACATTCAAACTTACTGGATATTTCACAGTATGCCATACTTTAATCCTAGAATACAAACTACTAAACTTTTCAAGAATTGTACATAAGCAAAGAAACATGCTATAATCATAAAAATCTTCAACTAAAATGGGGTAGGCTTTCAACATTTAGCTCATCATTTACTATGGCATGTGAAAAGAGTGTCGGGTGAAACAACTAAAATTACTAAATATCTGAGAATACATCATCAATGATATAAACTCAAGCAAAGATATGCCTTTGTCTACTCGGGATATAACAAAAATTTTAAAATTAAGCACTTTTCATAGAAATATAAAAATATGGAAAATGAATGTAGATAACACATAAGCCATTCCCCTCCCCCACACTTAAATTACAACATGTCCTCATGTTGTGTAGAATTAAAGAAAAGATAAAAGAACTTAGCTGATTGTCGTTCGAAATTGTCAATTCCGGAAGTGATCAAGATCCGAAATGCTTGATGAAAGCGATGGACCATGGACCATCCAAAAGCGATATCATCGAAACTCACAATTGCTATCGCAAAGATCCACGCACACTTGACAAACAAGGAAATATCTCGGGGACAAGGGGAATAGAACATACTGAGCACAAAATAGAATCGCTTGGATGGAAAAATCAAGCAGGAAAGTACAGAACATCTAAGCGTCTAAATATGAAAGTTTGATATAAGCACAAAAAGAAATAGTAGCTCAGATGGAAAGATCAACACTTAAACTCGGGACATCTAAGAATAAAGCCACGAAGCTTGTAGAATAATATAGACCACATGTGCAAAGCGAAACATCAAACTCCAACTAATAATGATAGAGGATTATACACGGAAAAGAAGTCGGAAAGATTTTTGAGATTAAGCTCATATAGAGATGGAACATATACATTGAATATTACACAACAAAGAGGCTAGGTGCAACTACATGAAAATATACTACTGGTGCAGACCCTACATGATATGCAATCCTAAAAATAAAAAAATAAATAAAAATAAATTTCGACATGCTCAAAGTGGCGAGTTTCGAGGACAACCTTACGGTGACTACGGCCTATGCGAGAAACTAAATAAGCGAGGTAGTATTACGAAACCGGCGATTAACTACGCTCAAGAAAATAAAAGAAAAATAGAAAAACAATGCAACTAGATGACATGCAACTAAATGATATGCATCTAAGTGATATGCAAAAATAAAAGGAAATAAAAGAAAGAAAACTAGCCCACTCATTTGCAGCATGACATGTATATAATAAACGTCTACCAAATAATGACGAGTTACGATAAGCAGCGATCTTTGTTCATTACATGCGATGTAAAATGGCGCCTTAAGACTCGTCAAAGGTGATAGCATTATGGAAACCAACGATTAGCTATACTAAACAGATTTAACTCATAAGATGCAATGGTAGCATTACGAAAACCGACAGTTACTACCCATATGAGTTATAAAAACAAAGGAAGCACGTAAGTCTTAAAAGCTAACAAGATTCATCATAACGATATGTAGCATCACGAAACCGACATTAGCTACTAATTAACAATCAGACCGATTATAGCATACGAGAACCGACAATAACTATAACTTGCATAGATGAATCATGCATATAAAAATTAATCGATTATTTAACATGGATTCGTAGATGGAAAGGTAAAAACATATAAGTTCGAGGACATCTACGTAAAAGAGATAGCCACGAAGCTCGTATGAAAAATCCACATCAAATAAAAGCATTAAAATTTAAATCAAGAAAAATTGAACCTGGACTTGCGTCCCATCGATCAGACGAGGCGTTCACCTCAAAATGCAACCTTTGGGCGGCGTTCATCCAAACAAGCGCTCGTTTGACTTGAAAACCCGACGAGCAGGCGTTCGAAAGTATAGGCGCTCAAATCTGGTCCTTCAAACGAGCGAGTTGAAACTTTACGGGACGAGCGAGCGTCCATCCAACCCGGACGCTTTCGGTTACTGCATGTTAGAAGTGCTTTGGGCGGGCGTTCACTTACGTGAACGCTCGTTCGATCATCAATTTGCACGTAAAACGCAGGAAACACAAAGCAAACCCTAATTTCTTAAAAGATCATACATCAAATATCACAGAGTAGCCACATCAAATTAAAGCCTGAGAGGTTAGACTAGATACAAACAAACATATAGTTCACGTTTCACAAATCGAGTAAAAAACTTTTGCACATTCTTAACCCAACGGTTATCGAAACACGGAAAAATAAAAACTCTCGATTTGTTAAGCGCTACTTTTATTGAAATAAAATAAAAACAAATAAAAGCGTAACAAAATAGAAAAATTAACGAAAGAAGATTCAACAAAACACCGATTCCCGGCAACGGCGCCACTTTTGTTGGGAGGATTTTGCATCATAAAAACAAAAGAAAATTTATAAACCTATACTTAACATGCAAACTAACTCTAACCGACCAAATATCGGGTAGTTGATAGCATAGTAGGAGTAAATCTGGAGTCGATCCACGAGGAATTGGGATGTTGAATCTAATTTCACTAATCCTACCAATTGTTACTCAAAGAACGAATAAGCGAAAGAACAAATAAAATAAACAAAAGAACAATCAAGATAAATCTAACCTAAGAAACATAAAAGCAGTCTAAACTAAAGACATGGGATCAAACAACCAATATACAAACCTATGTGATCTCAATCCTAGTTAATCTCATGATTCTAATTCGATTTGTGGTTTCACCTTTTCACGAGACATAAACCCCTAATTCCTTAGTGAATTTATTCTCAAACTACTGATTCTAATTCCTTAGTAAATCCAATTTATCAATCTCTACTCTCTCGTAAGTTGAGGCCGATTTCCATACAACACTCGGTGTAGATTCAGGTTAACTCTCGTATTTTAGAATCTAACAACCTAGATAATTAATCAATTAATTTGTCATCATTAACGGCTAAAAATCCTATCTTTCTATGGTGATCTAACGTTTATGCAACTTCCGTATTATAAACATCTATCGTGAACTAATTCCTCAATTTATTCACGTAGCCATACAAACCACATAGAAAAATACAAAAAGAACCAAGATCATGAATAAAAGCGGAATTAAATAAATCAAGAAGAACTCACATAGTCTCATACATTGAAGGATCCAAGAACGGAAGCGAAAAGCATCTAAACTACTCTAATCTAACCTCGGTTCACCCGAGCACAAGGCTCGGGTGAACCGGCCTTCAAACTCTCAAGATGCGTTTCTTGGCCTCTCTTTTGATGTGAAGAAATTTCGAATGAATTAGGGTTTGAAATTTCTTTGTGCTTTAAATAGAAAGCAGAGGCGGTTGCTACGATAACCTAGGTCGGTTCTGCTGAATGCGGTGGTGGGCCTTCGTTTAACCAAGCTGGGCGCCCGTCCAGGATGCTTGACGGAGATCGGGCGCTCGTTCGACCAGCGTCTCGAACTCTCTGTATGTAAAATACGATTACGGGCGCTTGATTCACATCTTCGACGCCCGTCTAGCTCACGGGCCTTCGTTCACACTGCGATGCGACGGATTTCTTGATCATTATCCTTTTCTTCCACCATCTTTATCCTCTTTCTCTTATCTCTATCTCTTCAAAATCACTTCAACTTCGATTTTGACTCTTCCAAATCCTTTCCCAAGTTAAAGATATGTATCTACACACATCGAAAACATACCAAAACGTAACACGATTCCAAAACAACATAAAATCACCAAATAAGCATATGAATCAATACGTTTTCATATTTAACTATTAAAAACACCATTTACTCAATATTTACATATATTGCTCAAAATCTATGAAAATCATACGAATGTAGGGGAAATTGATATAGAAAATATATATAAAAATCACTATAATTTAGCCCTTAACACTTCTCTCAGTAGACTAGAGGAGATTACAAGCTCCTCAACATTCACAGTGGTTTTGAATGCTTCAGTTCCTTCTTCCACGATCATGTTCTTCCAGAAATCAATAACATTGGTGTATGAGATTGTTTCTAATCTGATATTGAGTTTATTCTCCAAGCCTGCAAACCTCATTATTCTTCGACCTATATTGATGGCCAACTCAGTTCTGTTTGCATCTTCAACAAAACCTCTGACACTTTGGCTTGATTCAATTTGTACATCAACTTTTTCCGCCATTTTAATGAGAAAGAAGAGATGAAGAAGATTGAATCTCAAATCTGTGTTCACACCGTGTAAACGATTGCGGTGATAAAGCGATTTGCAAGTAGCGATTCTATTGTATAATGATCGATTATATAGGCGAGTGAGTGGTTGAAGCTGTCATTGCACGTACATTGAAGTAACCACGATTAAATCTGAATAAATCTTTGTCTTGACACGTGGCCCATTACTCCTCCATAATGTTTGTAACCGTTGGATGGTTTATTTGTGGTAATAATGGATAAAATAAATATCCCATAATATGCTTTTTGACTTTAATTACTTTGGTGAGTAACGTTCCCTCGGCGAGGTAATCCTCGGCGAGGGTGGGCTCGGTGATCTGGCGATAAGTAGGCTTCAGCGACTCTTGACAAAAGTACTCTCCGATCCTTGTTTTCTTCTTGTTTTGTTCAATTGATAATACAAGATGAAGTTTAATACCAATGACTGATCTGTCAAGTGAGCTCACCCAACATGACAAAGACCAATCCCCTTGGCAACCTCATTTGCTCAATTGTCCAAATATAAGTACATGGAATTGTTGATACCAATGACTAATCGCTAAGTGAGCTCACCCAACATAGCAAAGACTAATCCCCTTGGTGAATTCGGTACATTCTTTGAATATCAGTCAACCTTTAATATTCCAAGTTCGAGTCCTTAATTTGGCAAATCTTTCACTATCAAGTGGCTTAGTGAAAATATCGGCAAGTTGATCTTGATGGGATGTATAGAACCACCACATCTTTCTTTTCAACATGATCTCTTATAAAATGATGCCTCACATCAATGTGTTTGGTTCTTGAGTGCAAAGCAGATTTTCTCGTGATTGCAATTGCACTTGTGTTATCACACATAATTGGAATTTCCTTTTCTTCAATTCCATAATCCCTTAATTGTTGTCTTAGCCATAGTACTTGTGCACAACAACTTCCAAAGAACAATGTACTCAACTTCAAAGAGTGGAAGTTGATATAAATCTGTTTCTTGCTAAACCAGAAACCAGTCTATTTCCCATTAAGCGATGAGTTCTGTTGTGCTTTTTCTATCAATCTTGCATCCAGCATAATCAGAATCTGAGTAGGAGATAACTTTGAAGCTTCCTTCCTTGGAGTACCATATCCCTACTCCCAAAGTCTCTTTGAGATACTTGAGAACTCTCTTGATTGCACCTAAATGACTTTCTTTAGGTTTAGATTGAAATCTTGCACAAACACCTACTGACAAAGGATATATCAGTCTGCTTTGGCGATCAGTGCACAATGATTGCCTATCATCCATACGTATAAGGTCGATCAACATCTTTGCCTTCTTTATCTTCATCCAATCGATGTTTGTACTCATAGGAGTTGAATTCTTAGTGCTATTTTCCATACCAAACTTCTTCAACAACTCCTTGGTATACTTGGTTTGATGAATGAAGATTCCATCCTTCATTTGTTTAACTTGCAATCCCAAAAAAGTAGTTCATTTCTCCCATCATACTCATTTGAATTTTACTCTTCATTAGATTTGCAAACTTTTCACAAAGTAAATCATTTTGAGAACCAAAAATTATGTCATCCACATAAATTTGTACCGACAAAGTCTTTGTCCCTTCACTTGATTACGAAAAGTGTCTTGTCAATGGTGCCTTTTGTAAAACCATTGTCCACCAAGAATTGAGATAGAGTCTCATACCAAGCTCTTGGTGCTTGTTTTAATCCGTAAAGTGCTTTGTTGAGTCTATACACTTTATCTTCTTGATCTTTAACTTCAAATCCAGGAGGTTGCTGAACATACACTTCCTCCTCTAGGATACCATTCAAAAATGCACTCTTGACATCCATTTGATATAATTTGAAGTTCTTATATGCAGCATGTGCTAAGAATAATCTGATAGCTTCCAATCTTGCAGCAGTGCATAAGTTTCATCAAAATCTATTCATACGCTTGAGAATAGCCTTTTGCAACTAGTCCGGCCTTATTTCTCACAATGGTACTGATTCATCAAGTTTATTTCTGTATACCCACTTAGTACCAATGATATTTGCATAACTTGGCCTTTCAACTAGTGTCCAAACTTGATTTCTTTCAAATTCATTTAATTCTTCTTGCATGGCAATTATCAATCTGGATGCAAATTGCTTCTTCAACAACTTTAGGTTCCATTTGAGATAGAAAACAAGTAAACATAGCTTCAGGTTGTCTTAGTCCTCACACCTTGCTTTGTACATTGCCAATAACTTGTTCGGTGAGGTGATTCCTCTTTCATTGTGGATTTTGGTTATTTTGATTTTCGAGAACATCATCTTGATAAGTCTCATTGTAGTTTCTTCTCTGAGGGGTCGTGAGATCCTTGAAGTTGCTTGATTGTTGCATCGATAACATTGTCGCAGAGGGTGTTAGTGAGAGCGATGATCGAAACTTTCAAGTCATTGAATCTTTCCAAAACTTCAACACAATCTGGATCGGTGACTGTTGATTCTCAAGAGTCCACAATCTTCATCTTCCATACCCGATAAACTTAGGTTCATCAAACACAACATGGATTGTTTCTTCATGTTTTAGTGACCTCTTGTTTACGTACCACTGAATGCTCTTTGATGAAGAATATCCTAAGAAAATTCCTTCATCGATTTTGGTTGGAATGTTTTCAAATGAACTTTATGATTTAGAATAAAACATTTGCTTCCAAATGGATGAAAATAGGATATGTTAGGTATCCTTCCATTCCAAATCTCATAAGGTGTCTTGTGACTTCTTGTTTCTTGATGTTCTGTTTTGTGTATAGCATCTTTGTATTTCTTTGCTTGACCCAATATCTTTCGGTAGCAATGCCTCACAAATCATTGTTCTTCTGCTTCCTTTAAAGTTCTGTTTCTTCTTTCCGGCAACCCCATTTTCTTTGTGGTGTACCAAAGAAGCTGACAAGTTGATGTAGTACACCATTACATTCACAATATTCTCTTATGACTTTATTGAGAAATTCAGTACCCTGATCTGATCTTATCTTTATAACTGTTAAACTTTTCTCATTTTGTAATCTCTTCAAAAGATTAGGCATGCTTTGAAGTGTTTCACTTTTCTTGTTCATGAATATCACCCAAGTGTATCTAGAATAATCATCCACAACCACTAGAGTGTACTTCTTTCCTGTTACACTTGTTGGAGTTATTGGTCCAAAAAGATCCATATGCATCAGCTCCAACACTCTATTTGTTGATTGTTTGGTCTTTGATTTGAAGCTTGACTTTATCTGTTTACCTTGCTGACAAGCATCACATATAGCATCCTTCTTGAATGTGATCTCAGGTAAACCAACCACCAGTTTCTTCTTTACCAACTGATTAATATCATCAAAGTTTAAGTGATTCAACTTCTTGTGCCATAGCCAATTGAGTTCAGACTTAGTATGCACTATCAGACAGGTTTCTGGAACTGCAGTAGACCAATCCACAACATACATATTCTGTTGTCTTCTACCAGCAAGTACAACTTGATCACCTCTTTCACTAATGACAATCTGATTTGTCTTTGTCAAAAGTGACCTTGTATCCCATGTCACGAGGAATTGTCGATTGCTCGCCAAGTTGTAATCCAGTCCTTCCACATATGCAATATTCTTGATTGTGAGTCCATTTCTGATAAGTGTGCCATATCCTCTTGTATATCCAGGTGTATTTTTGTTGCCAAAATTCACCCTTGGACCATCTTTTGCCACAAAGTTTGATAAACAATGCTTATTCTTTGTCATGTGTCCGGAACATCCTTTGTCAAAGTACCGACATACACCCTACAAAACAAAGTTAATGCATTTTAGGTACCCAAACTGTTTGGGTCCATAATGGTCGATGGTAAGCATGACCCTTGGCATGTCTCCATAAGGTCTTCTTTTGAATGTGTCATACTTTGGTTCATACTTTGGTTCATACATGTATTCCACACATCCATAAGTTCTAACAGTAGGTTGTATAGGAATCACATATGTTTTACGGCCTTTTGGTTTATAATCTTTGTTTGAAGTGATTCTTGTTGTTAGAAACATTTGCATAACCATAGGTGTCTTTGTCTGTTAGAATCGACCCTATAATATGGAGTCTCTTTGAGGTCTTGTGTAAGTCCTCTCTTGATCCCATTGCCTAGGTTTTACCTTATTTGCATGGTTATACTTGTTGTTTCTAATAGTAGATGCAGGAATGTTCCAATCATCATCGAGTGGGAAATAGTCTACCTTTCCCCCGAGATAAGTATCCTTGAATGATTAACATTTTTGGGTTTGGGATTCTTATCCTTGGAATATTTCTGTTTCTTACCCTTTACGTGGAGTGAGACTTGGTAGCAGTGCGCTGCTATCGTGACTTAGAAGGCACAATGATCCTATTTTTGGATTTATTCTTTTACTAGGAGTGTTGACTTCTTAGACTTACGATTTTGCTTCCTTGAAGCATTCTCATTGGGTTTCTTTGCTTGACAACCTTACTAGGAGTTGGATCTAGTGCGGTACAAACTTATTACCAGTGCGGTACTAGGTTCATAACCTTCATTGGATCCACTCTTGTTAGATTGTTGAGTTCCAAATCAAGCCCCTGTTCTATCCCCCATAAGGCTTTCTGATTTGTATGCGATATTGGAACAAAATGGTTAAGTGATTCGAATTTCTTTGGATGTTAAACAGAGACTTATTTTGATTACATTCAACATCTTTTTCCTTACCCTTGAGAACAATTAATTCGACTTTCAATCTTCCAACTTCTAACTCAAGAGTTTCTTTTTCAGCCTTCACAACCTCATAACCAGATTGTATTATCCTCACTTTATTAAGGATGGCATCCAAAGTCTCATTGTTGTCAGAATTTCTAGGATTTGAACCACAAGTTGATTCACAATCATTTCCAGTAGGAGTGTTGATAGATACAGTGTTGTATACCTCCTCAGTTTCATCCATATTAGCCATCAAAGCATAATCCTCCATATCGAAACCTTGGTGCGGTGTCATCGATTCATTTCCTTTTTGATTCAACTTCATGCTTTGATTCATCTTCGACCAACCATAGCCTTCTTGCCAAGTCTTCTTTGTTGACTTTTGGTCTTGATGAAGTGCAGACGGTCAGTCTAAAATGTCCAGGCTTCTTGCGGTTGAAGCAAAGATAATCAGGTTCCTTGCTTTGTTTTAACTCGGGGCGATCGGAGTTTGAAGTGTCACGGTTTCTTTACAATGAAAGCCTGAGATAGTCATTATCTTTTCTTGGTTCTTCTTTCCTTCTTTGGTAGGCCTTTTGTAAAATTTCTTGCAGGAGCCTTTCCGGTCTTCATCATCCCGATTTTCTTGCTCGGTAGGGCAATTTGTTCTTGCATCTCATCCAAAGCATATCATCCTGTCCTCCTGATGTTTCTTCATGATGTGAAGCGACCAATCTTGTGGTCTTTGGCTCTTCCTTTTCGGCCAGGCACAAGCTTTTTGCTAAATTCATAAGCCTTTAAATCTGAAAATAATCACGAAGGTGTCTTCTTCATGCAACTTTCTCATTT